>CM035814.1:50284677-50774677 GCA_020458035.1 Magallana ariakensis | reverse complement strand
TTATTCAGGCGTTTTGGGGATATCGACAAGCATTTCTTGCCGGGGACCTCGCTCACAAGACATATTGATGTTGCATTGTCGTTGAGCTAATCGAGCTCGCTACAATTCAACTGCTTTCCCTTGATTTGATCAGGGTAAATCATTTACCTCAGCAAATCGCTCCTGATGTATCCACATTCATCTTTGTTGCAAAAACAGTTGTAAGTCACGATATCTTGGAGTCTTGTCTTTGCCTGGGAGTTGATAATTGTTTTTTACAACCCACGATCGGTCTCTCTTTTAATTGCTATCGTTATAATATATTTATAAACGAGAATGCTGCCAATCTGAGAATAGACGATCCAGGTAGATCTACAATTAGATTATAAAACGAACCTTTACCACCCCCCCCCCCTTATTTTTTTGTCAAATTAAAAAAACGTTATTATGAGTCATGCAAAGTCCAATGGCTGTGTAAAATATTCTACTGCTGGTTTCATTCAATAAATTTTTTTGTTACAAATTAATATTAAAAATGTTAAAATTATGAACGTTATAAATCAATTGCTAGATAAATAAAATCTCTAGTTTAATTCGTTTGGCCTTAAATTTGAATTGCATGGCCCAATATAAAAAGAGAAAAAGGAAAACATGTTCATTTTTTAAGTACAAATCAGATTTAATGAATTACAACTAACTAATCATACACAAACAGATAAGCAATCACTGTTTAAACGCCATATTTAATAAACATATTTTGTATATAGCAGGTAAGTCAATGCCTGTATGTTAATTTCTCTTAGGTACAGTCAAGCTTGTGTCATCTATTGATGACAGTTTGCGTTGGGAAAGTTCATGCACAGGCACCTGACGTCATATTTTTTATCATAATAAAAATAAAACTCCGCTTTACCTTATAATACACAAGGTTGTGTATTATTAGGTCAGCGGAGTATTTTTTATATTACATGTATATGAGAAAAAATATGACGTCAGGTGCCTGTGAGTTCATGATACTGATTCCTTAAGATTCCAGTGGCATTAAATAAGTTTTAAGAGCTCCATGCATGCACATGTATGTGTGGTGTTCAGATTGTACAGAAAACAGACCAAGTCGATATTAGTAATTATGTTCAAAACTCAACCAATACAATTATAGGAAATAGGTACCTAAATTTTTTACTTGTTTTTTTTTTTTCAAAGGGGTTTTTGAATGAGCACCTCTATGCAATTACTCGCACCGAAAGTCGTGTGTAGACCTGTGCACTCATTAGATGAATGAATCTGCAACATTAAATAGTTCTTTAAAAAAGAGAGAAAATTGTTTCCGTTTTTCACTGATATTTATTGAAAACATAACAATCATGTATTTAAATCATATGCTAAAAACAAAAATGAATGAAATATTTCCAGTCATTATAATTTTCAACAAAGCTCATCAGCACTTGGGTAATTAAAAAAAACCCTACACAACAGGCGTAATGACGTCAACAGTCTCGGTTAAAAAAGAGTATGTATATAAGTGTATTCTGATGTGTGTGTGGGGTATCTAAGTAAGGCCAATGGATATCTAATTATATCCTCGCGCAACTTGTTGCGAAGGCGATATAGCATCGCTTCTGTGCGTGCGTGTGTGTGTGTGTGTGTGTGTGTGTGTGTGTGTGTGTGTGTGTGTGTATATATATATATATATATATATATATATATATATATATATATATATATATATATGTGTGTGTGTGTGTGTGTGTGTGTGTGTGTGTGTGTGTGTGTGTGTGTGTGTGTCCATTTCAGCCTTTTTAGCAAGGTTCAAAGAAAACCCTCGCATACATGTTTATCAAACTTCAACTTAATTGATTTTTTGTTGAATGTAGGACCTGTAAAGGTAAGAAGCAAACGTTTTTGAGAAATGGGGTTCGGAAGGATGTCCAAAGTGAAAAATTTGAAACAAGCAGGAGATTACGTTCACCCTAATTTAATCAAGACAAGCAACCGCCTGAGCCGAATTTAGGGCTATATCTAACTAATTACTTAGAGAAGAACAGGTTCATAATTCAGAAGAAACTTTGACGGATATTGTCAACATCATTAACCAGAAATTCATTTCATGTAAATCACTGTAGATACGTTACTCTTTTTAGAATATTGGGCCGGGGTTAAAATTACGACATGTTAACTCGAATTTTCCCATAGACTTGACTTATTCCTGTTCGCTCCTTGGGGAGCATAGGGCCGCATTTTCCCATAGAGCAGACTATAAATCGCCAGATCTTAGCTACGTTTCATTTTCAATATGAAACTTAGATTTGCCTACACTAATTGTCTAAATGCGTAATGTATGTAACTGGATAAAGAGAATTTATAAAACTATAAATTACTAAAGTTTACCACGTTTGTGGTTGGTTTTCGCTAGTAAATAAGTAATGGGAGGAATTGTACAACCACGTAAACGCACCCACCCCCATGGATACACCCCAAGAGCGTGCCTGGGGATAGGAATAAACGAAATATTTTAATTCAAAGTGGTTTTTAACAAGTTAAATATATGGTATCTTCACTTACATGTTTATTCCCAAATAAATTTCCCCGCACAATATTTTCATTTCGCGAGGGGATGCTCCGATTTGCGGTGCCCTTGTTAAATAATTAAATCCGTCCCAACTACTTGGTTTTTCTTGTAAATTTTCATATTATGTTGTTTCATTTGCTAAAAGAGCAACAGGATGGTGAAATGGCGGGTAAAATTGTTTGATGGACTATTCCTTCTGAAAAACTTTTACAACTGGCACTGAATCAGCAAATATCAGACGTTGGTAAAATAAATTTCCTACAAAAATCATCTTCCATAAGTAGTTTCACTACGTTGATGCAATAGAAGGATTCTTTTTAATAAAGATATTTTTTAAATCTTAATTTGATACCAACATATATAATGTAAAAACTATCTAATTTTATATCTTTTTTTCTTCAGACTGTGAATTTTCAGTAAAACTTTAACTTCAGCCAATATGTTTACTTAAACATAAATTTCAACCTACTTTTACACTTTACTGTTAATTAGTAAGACCTTTGATTTATGAGGATATTGCATTGAAGGTAAACATGGTTTATTAGGTGATCATGTTTTCGTGCATAGTTCTACCATCTGCCCTAACCAAACCCTAACCAAACCAAATATATTATGAATACATGGAAGGAAAAGGTTAACATGTACATCCAAGGGAAGACAGCTCACCAAACTATATTTTGGAGAGAGAAAAAAAAAGAATCTTTAAATGATAAACATAATTTTTCTTTAAGTTTTTGGGGGGGAATTGTATTTATCGATCAATAGAATAAAGATAAAAGGCAACTGACCCCCTCCCCATCCCTACGGATTTCGTAAAGTTTGTGTTTTCCTGACCGAAATGTTGGGGTTAGATCATCCCCCTTTCAAAACCTACGATACGTGCCTGAATTTTTCATGAGAACTAACGACAGCCTTTATGCTCAATGATCTCTCATTTGACTTTAAAAGATTCAAAATAAAATCAACAACATTGAAAAAAAAAGAACTTCCCAAAAGAATGTTACGTTGATCGTGGTTAAGTATGATTATTCATTTTATTATTATTATTACCAGTATGATAACATCCATTCTTTTTTGGAGATTTCTGATAAACACTATGAAAGGATTTATCAAGCCTTACTGGTACACGTATCTGAAGGTATATATTTTATTTCATTTGGGCTTTTAGGGTTTTTTCAGGCGTGTTTAAAATTACCATCAGATCAAGTAAGTTTATTCTCAGCAATTGTCGAGTTAAGGAGGTTGGCACCCGAAATACAAGTAATGCCAATCATCCGAAAACTATTTAGATATAAAGATAGGGACTTAAAATGTTCATTTATTTTATTTGTGACCCATGTCACATGCCATTTTTTTTAAATATGGGACCCCAAACAGAAATGATAATTTTTTTCTGAAATTATTGCTAAACTATGGCATGGATATTGATTATTTGAAAAATCAAACAAATATTTAAAGTTTGAATTATCATTTAATTATGATTTCAATACAGTATGAAGTTGAACACTATAGTTAAAAAAAACAGGCTTTTCTGGTGCTTCAAATGCCCGTACATAATGAACACAACAGCATGTGTTACATGTAAGATTGTTACAAAATGTTGGAGTAATCAAATTATAACGCAAATAAAAAATTATTAGTGATCCCATCTTTCCGAAACTCTGCACACATATAGACATAAATCTAATGTTTCATGTTAAAGTAAATACAGCAGGGGTCACATCTAAAAAAATGTGAGATATGGCATGAAATTAGCCAATTTTAGGCAAAAGCTGGAGTTAAATTTTTCTTGACTTCTATGATATATAAGCTTAATATGTCAAAATATATTGATAGCAATATCAAAATATTGTTCAAATATGTTTTTAGAACAACATAAAGATATCGTTATGCACAAACTATCAGGAAGTTTAGTCTGCGCTAAGAACTAGGAAGTTAAAGTGACAGTACTCTAAAACTATTGAGTTTTGAAAATTGTTCATTTTCTTCTCGAAAACCTTCCACCACAAAATATAGCCCCTTACTAATCTAAGTAAATATGTAATTTTCTTTTAATCATTTTATTGAATATTGGGGGTTTTTTTTGCATTGTATAATATGAATATACGAGTAAATTTTATATATGTTGCAGACTTTTTAGACTAGAGATGACATAAAATAGTTACCCAAAAACAGAGGAACGAACCTCTTTAAAAAAAACCCTGATACATGTATGAAAACAACTCATTTAAGGGGTTTATTTATACACGGCTATCCAATTTGTCGATTACTTGGATATTCAGATATTCATGAAAAAATGTGCAATTTACTGAAAGAACAACACATCTATACATGTAAGTACTAAAATAGCAGACAAATTTGTATTATTTTTTATCATAAAATATTTTTAGATAAGCTGTTACGATTGACACTGAATCAGCAATGCTCATTTATGTATGTACATTGTATATTGGTCAAACAATAAATAATCTTGAGAAAAAATTAACTCTCTTAAGTAGTTTCAGTACTTTGATTACTGAGTATTATTTTGATCTGGAGTTAATCATAATGTTTCGACCCCCCTTTTTATCAGTGGTCAGAGTTAAAAATCGGCGATAGATATAATCTATCTTGACGTTTACTTTTTACTAATGGAAAAAAAAACTCCACTTCGATTTCATTGGCATCACGCAGACTAGCAATATTTTTGTCAGGTAAAGAGGGGCAATTCGAGTTAAACATTTGCCTCACGGAATCAATACTAAAACTGATTTGTAAGATTGGTAAAAGATTCGTTATTGGCACAATAATCTTAGTTCATGTATTTAAAGCAAATACGATTTCATCCTTTCCCAGTTTTCTGTGCTTAGCTGTGCTTATAAATGCCAATGAGCAAATAAAAAGGTGGCGCGAACCAAAAGTTTCTATAACATATGACACTTTTGAACTGTAATATAGGAATAACTAAGAATTAAAAGATTATAGGAGGCAACTAAGTGCAGTCTTTTGATATTAAAAAGGTTGTTAATAATATCATCACATGTACATTAGAAAGGTACAAATGTATTTTTTCACTGGTTAATGTCAGGCAATTTTTAATGGAATTGCGTTTCTTTGGTCTTACATATTTACCATTGATTAATCAAGTCAGAATATCTTATATTTCTTTTTTTTCTAAAATACATTTGAACAAAAATATTGATATCAATTAAATATAAATTAAGAAAAAGATGAAAAAGAAAAATTAACAAATTAAATAAGAACAAAAAATTGCCACATTCTCATGATTCTGTAAATAAGTTGAATTAACATTCAAGAAATAAAACCAAAACCAAAAAATAAATCTATGTCCATATGTAAATAAAACACATATTTACATGAATTCATTTGCATTTGAATTTATTTTATTATATTATTTACATATGTACACATGTACACGTAAATGCAGTTTAACAGAAAGAAGAAATTAAAGCGCCTTTCATCTGGTTCCAAACAAAATCCCTCTTGTTCGCCTTTACCATGTACAAAGTCGTTGAGTGATGGAGAAATCTAATTGATAACAAAAAAAACATTGCTTAGACTGTTTGATGTTTTAAGACATCATACGAAGAGAGAGGCATGTCGTGAGGACTTATCTGCCAATCTGGACCGGACATTGTGCATCGATTTTGTCATAGAGAAATTCTTTATTTACAGAAGACAAGGAAATATAATACAAGACCGGAGATTTGCAGTCATCAGAAACTCGATTCACAAAGATCAAAGTCCATTATAAACAAAGAAACCATTTTATTTACTAATTGCTATTCCGTGCCGTTTTCCTTTTAGTCTTAATGTAGCGTTTGATGGCCAATCAGCGCGGTCGTTAGAAATAGCACGGGACATTTCCAGTCAACTTCCTTTGCTAATGACAGCGGTGAAGCGTTTTTCCTCTCCAAGAGGAAATTATACATCTAAAAGGTACGGCTTGTATCCTGGCGAGAACCGTGCGATTGTGTGTGATCGGAAAGGCGCATAGTGCTCACACCGCAATTACGGGTAATTTTATCGAGTTTCGGATACCAGAATTTGTATTTGACTTCTGCAAGTTAAGTCCACGACAATTGCCGTTTCCGCAAATTCTGAGGGAGAAAATTACTTTAAAGGAATGTTGTTGTTTTGTATGCATGTCATTTTCTTAGTTTTAAGGAAAGGAAGGGGAAGCACCTTCTGACTAGATCAATGTCTAGTTTATACACAAATTAAAAGCAACACGCATGAGTGTGAAATCCAATTTCTCGAACACCTTTCTTCTTCTTAACAATTTTTATGTTAAAATTCAAATGCAAATCACTCATAGACCTACAAAAAATTAGGTGGTCCGCTTGTTGTCAGTGTTTAAAATGTTTAGCATATAATTTATTTTAAAAATTGCTCTTTTTACAATGGAGCCCTGGAATGTTGCTCGGACACGTCCGGGTATGTTGATACAAATTTAAACATCTAAGATACTAAAAAGAGAGGTCACAGTCTTTGAAGAAAATGAAAGTTTTTATTGTGAAATTACATGAAAGCAAGTTAGGATGAAGAAGTTTTATGTTTAAATTCATAACTTAAACTCTTAGGGCCAAAGAGAGGAAGGACATCTTGGCGGAAAGTGTAGGGCAAGTTACCATAGGGCAGATTCTTTGAATCTAACACCTTTTAAATATGCAATAAATACATGTATCATAATGCACAACCAACCGTATTTTAATTTCATACATTTTCATACCACGACAGATTGGTACGTGTAGTAAGCCTAAGACATTAATTAATTTGTAAACATTAATGAACAGATTATTGTGTTCTACGTCTAAACGGATAAATGATGAATTAATAAAACGGGGAAGTTTAATGGGGATGCCCCTCTTCCCCTCTAGATTGTTTTTCAAAACAGTCTTTTATTTGAAATTCTTACTTGGGGCAGTAATAAAAATTATATTGAAAATTGACCTAAAGAGTCATATTTAAAGAGAAAATTCACTGGTTTGAAATACATGTAATAACAATAAAAAAGGTTGGATTTTTTTTTCAGTCAGCTGTAACAAAAAGAATTAAGGCCACGTACATGTATATTTCATCCATTTTAGTTTAGTTTTCATCCTTGCCCGCTCCTCTAAATATATAACAATGCAACTGGTTTTTATTTTAATAATAAGTTAAGGAAAAAATAGGACAAAGTAAATACAAAAATTTAAAAAAAAAATGGTTCAACATATTATGAAATATAGTATGTTAATGTGTAAAGTGTTAATTCCCGCGCTTGCGCGGGGGTATCATCTAGTAGAATATAAATGAAAATTATTTATACGTTATAGTTGCGGACAACAGACAATATCTTCGATTTTATATATATATATATTTTTTTGTAGCGAAGGTTTATTAATTGATTTTTATTTGACCATATGACAAATTATTAATTTCAAATACTTACATATGAAAAATCTCTTTGTATAAACTGGCATTGTTTGTTAGAAGAATTACATTGGTATATAATTGATTGAACAGAGCATTCAGATAGTTAATGTAGTACAAAACACCCGTGAAATTAGTCTTTGTTATATTTTCTCATATATATACAAAGTTGTAAGGCATTTTGTATCAGGGAGTATGTAAATCAAAGTACTGAAATTACTGGAAAGCGCTAAACCTGGAAGAAAGTGTTAAAAATATATCGATTGATATGAAAATACATGTAAAGTATCATATTTGAGTCGGGATTTATTACATATATTTACTGTAGTATTTCAAGTAACTCGACAGTCATACCTTTTATAAATTATATTCAGATAATTGGTTTTGGGTAATTATCAAATTACAGATCAATGCAAATTGATAGAAAAATATTGCATACAGAAAACGAAGCATAAAATAAAATAAATAAAAAGCAGCACAAATTATCGTGGAAAAGGTGTTAATCGAAAAATGTTGTATAAAAAATTCTGCATTTTTATATAAAACATGGTGTTTATTACTGAAACACATTATATATAGCTCGAAATATTATGGATAAACGTGGGTATTGTGCCCTATGCCGATAATGAATTTTAATTAAATCACCATTACCAAATAATAGGTGATTGCATTCTTTGAAAGGGTTTAGGCGACATTTTTTTTTTTACAATAATTAACACTTTTAATAAAATACGGAAAGCAATTTAGTGTCTACTGACACTTAATTTTTTCCGCCCGGATAGAATAAGCAATAACCATAGTTTATATATTTGAAACGTTTGGTACGGCGGGCGAGAAATTTCAAGACTATACCGTTTAAAAACACTCAAAACCTATTCATATCGTAGAATTATTCCAATTATTACTTGACACCCAAAACACAACTCAATGCATATAACATCCATTGTTTTCTTCAAAATTCGAAAGAAATCATCATGGTATGTTTTGGAGCACCTGTTTCCGATATATAATAATGATATTAAAATGAAACTTATTGCCAATATAATACTGGTAGAATAAATGTATATATGCATGCATGATATCTTGAGGATATTAATTAAGTTCTTATGAGTTTTCCAGAGTATGACTTCTCCAGCATTCGCCAGTAGGTGGCGGTATTTCGGAAACGCGAAAACGAAAGTTTAAAAATTATAGGGAAATCAACAAAATTTGAAATAGAAGTTTGAGATACTTCGCAACCCCCACCCCCATCCTAATCCCCCCACTGGATTAAGATATTTAAGATTGGCGAAAAAGGTTTTTTAGCTCACAAATTTTCTTTTCGAGAACTACAAAGCTACAGCTTGTGAGATTACTATGCAAGCATCCAAAGATAGAGTAGATTCGAAATTGTTAAGCCAACCATAAACCACGGACCAATACTGGGGCCCCAGAAAGGGGTTCCAAGTTTAAAATAGAAATAGCATATGCCATGAAATAGAATGTTACAAGGAACTCTTGTTCAGGTGAGCGATGTGGCCCAAGGGCCTCTTGTTTCTTTTTTTGCTTGTCAAGAGTTCTTGGATAAGTCTGGCCCTCCACTTTCAAAAACAATGCTACGTGCCTGGCATACGTCTCTGTAAAAGTTAATTTCAATCCTTCATCTTAAGAAGAAAATATAACTGTCACTAACGCAAGGCAGAGGAAATAGAGATCCCACGTATTTTGATCATTTCGAAACCTACATTTCAAAGGTGTTCATTTGATCTTTGTGCAATTAAGTCTTCTATCATTTAATTTCTGTTTTATACTTTTGCAGTAAAAACCTGAAAAGTGGTCAGTCATCACTAGTGTTCAGACTTTTTACACATCGAATTCAAGCGACAAGATAGAAAACATGTATAAAGATTGTTGTAGAAATAGTTTTATTTATTACTAAATGTCGTTTAAAGTCATAATTAACCTTTAGTTTCTTCATCACCGTTCGGGAAGTTAAAAGGGCATGATCAACATATGGACTGAAAATTTTCTTTTCCATTGTTGATGATGACAATGAAATACTTCTAACGATCAGCCAAAATTGTCAGTTGTCGATTAAAGTGCAAGATACATTGTTAATATGTTTTTATTTACAATTGTGAAGAATTCTAGAGTCAAAGTTGTTTTTCTCTTTCTGAGGTTGTTATGAACACAGATAAACAGTTTCTGTGTTTGTCGTATTCAAGTTTGTTGGAAACCTTGTATTTCTATTCAGCGCTCAAAATGTAAACAAAAACAAGGTCTAATCTTTGTTTACATAACAAAGAATTTGAGCTTTATATCGCGCTTATAACTCGACGACTTGAACTCAAAATTTGTCTATCATTAGAAATACCTTCATGAAGCATTCTTTAATGTTATCAAAATTGATTTAAAAAATTGAATTTTTTTCGCTCAAATTCAGACCATACCCTATTAAGAAAATCAACTTTTATCTTCCAAGTACATCACCTTGGCTTTCAGACAAAACATACAATTGATATCTGCATTGTACCACGTAATTTTGTCTGTTTTCTTATTTTTAAATGATATTTGGGGTAACTGGAATGTAAGCTCCTTTATTTTGCGCCAGATCGGTTTCATTCGACTTTAGTCATCCATTACTATACAATATCCTCTCGAATTAAGTTTAAACTAATAGCCTAAATAATTTCGGTTTTCATGACTTCGTCTGGTCGCAGAATTTTGTAATTTATTGCCGTTCTCCAGTTTATCAGGATATACTTATTAGGATTGTGGGTCTAATTTGTGGTCAGTGGATTTCGATGTTTGCTTAATTTGTTTGAAAGATGTATAATTTTTCATATGGCTTAATTTCACCTGTATTGTTTGCCGATGTTTGTACAATAATACAGCCTAAAAAGGCAAATTTAACTTTACATCGGACTTCTTACTGACACGTTATTAAAGTATTACATCAAAATGAAAATTAAATTATATTGATATGTAAAACGGTGTATGCATGCACATTTTCATCTCTTGTAGGAAAGAAATACTAGTGCAATGTCAATATCAACACACTGACAAATACCTGTCCTTTAACCACGAATAAAAATAAAGTCTGAGTAATATAATCGACCATTCTTTTACCCGTTATAATTGGCATTGCAAAAAGCTTTGAAGTGCGTTGATTTGTAAACCTGCGTCAAGCACTAGAAATGGCGTCCTGCGACTTGGACAAACGAAATGCAATTATAGCTGGTATAACTGATGCCAACATTTCTATATTGAACATCCATTAAATTCTATGCCAGATTTTTAATCTATCAACCATCCATTGATTTCAATAACCAATCAATTTTCGTATACCTAACTACCCGGGATTGACTTCCGGAAAAATCGGTGCTGTCTTTGACATTACCGGAAGTTACTTCGTGGTAGGTTCCTGTTTCAGGAAAGTTGTTTCATAATTTCAGGAAATTTGAACCCGAATTGAACACAGAAAAATACGAGAATTAGCAATGCAAAACGAGTTCGATCAAAGACCGAGGAAACAGCGTATTAAAAGCATCATTTTAAGAGCTGTTTTATTGTCGAAAAGAAAAATAAATGCAAAGCCCATTACCCAACGTTGAAAAGAAATTGATCAGAACTATAGAAAATAAACCACGTTTTTCAATTGCCTTTCTAGATAAAGATTTGATCGCATGGCTTCAAGTCCGAAGTTTTATTTGAATTCAAATTCTAAGTAGTAGAGCTAAAGGTGGCTCGACACACCAATATTATTTAATTGATCGATAAAGTATTAATTTTTTAAACAAGATTTCACAAATAAGAGATTGATGCCAGCTTTCGTTTTTTTATATGATGTTTGTATTTTATCAGAAAGATTGAAAAAAAAATTGTTTTGGCTGCAAACAAAATATTTTTAAGCATACATGATATAATTATCTAACAATACAATTAAAAGATGATAACATTTACTTTTTGGTTTTTTTTTTTTAGTAAAAAAATATCTATGAACATAGAATTTCTCTATCATGGTGTTAATTTATTAAATCTACATGTATGTATAAGTGGCATTCACATCAGACAATTAATAAACAATCATTTTTTAAAAAAGAAATTAAAACGAAAATGCAAGCTTTATAAGAAAAATTTCACCTTTAAACATTTATACCGACTCCGATTACTATTTAACTGATCCCCAACAAAATTATAAATAGGTAAATTGTATCACACTTTTGCAAGACGTCTAGGTTGTTTAGTATTTTTAGAATGGTTTGCAAAGAAAACGAACATACCGAAGATATTGTATGTAGTCGCAAAATTATACTTTAAAATTCAGATATCTGCATGTAACCCAGGAAGTAGACAAAACACCAGTAGGGGGTCATACAATGTATTTATTGAATATATACGAAAAACCTGAAACATACAACATTGACTCATTTGACAATTATTTCAGAATACGGTACAATTATTTGAATAAAGGTTATTTAATATATAACATGGAATTGTTAAATTATAAACATAGAATATATTTATGTGAATAAGTAATAAATTACACAAGAATTACCAGACACCGGCAGCTAATCGCAGACAAAGCTTGCGCTTAATCTTCATACAAGTCCGTCCCCTCTCAAGGCAAGACAAAGTGTGCGCGGGCCTGGTAAGTTAGGCGGGAAGATTGGTTAGTAGAAGTTAAATTTAGAATGTTGTTAAACGGGTCAAACTGGTAGTCGAATGGTCAAATAAAAATAAACAATTACACTTGGACAATCTCACCTGGAGATGTAAATAAAACACACACACACACACACACACAGACATGCACACAGAAGCAATTACGTTTACAAATAAACAAACATTTAGTATTAATTACTTACACTGGTTACATGCACAAGAAAGAAAACAATAGTTAAAACGGAAATGAAAACCTTACTTTTACTCTCCTACACCCACCTTGTGTACAATAATGTGTAGTTGCTCACCTTACCACACATATAAAACCCGTGGGTGCTAAAGCGGTTTGTTGCTTAGAAACATTCAAAAATAATTAACACATAAGGTTTTATTATTTACATACTCGATCTGTTCTTGATATTGTAAGAAAGTAAGACTCATGAAGTTTGCTAGTTGTAATTAAGAAATAAGGAACTATTTTTTAAGTATCATCAGGTGATTAAATACAGTCAGGGGTGATCAAATTCAATGAAGCTCGTTGGGATTTATGATAGATTTTATCACGCCCTACCGTATTTGATCGCCTCATAATATTCAAAGAATGATTCCTTATTACTTATATTTATATAAATTCGCTAATTGTTCAATTAGATATTAAATTATTGACATTTTACGTTATTTTCATTTCGTATTATTATGCAAAACCCGCTTGCGCCTCACGTCGATCATTGATTTAATGTATTGGACTATATGTTACAAGTTTGATTCGTAGTGTTATCACAAAGACTCTGGAAAATGTAAATATGATTTTAGAATTTCGATTTGTAATTTGAATACAGTGATTAGACTGAGTACTTTAAAAGAGGACTAAATGGTCGTGGTCATTTTTAACAACATTAACCTACTTGGGAAGAAGAGCTTAATAAAAAGATATAGGCAAAATTTTAAAGCTAAGGTATTTGAATTTTTTTTTTTTACAAAATGACAGTGTATAGCTAAAAATATGATATCTAAAACTCTAACTAAAGGTTAATCAGGTGGATTATTTGTTGACCATCCAGCATGCACTGGATTTGAATTCGTGGGGCCAATTTTCGTGGATTGTGTGTTTTTTTGCTTATTCGTGGGAATTTATTTTCGTGGATTCGTTAGTTTTCAGTATCATTTATAAGGAAAACTCTTTTAAAATTTGTTCTCGTCGAGGATGTAAATTTGGAGGGGGGGGGGGGGCTACCCACGAATACCACGAAAATTGAGCCACCCCGAATTCTAATGATTCCACAGTAATAGGCCTAGATGTTTATCTTAGCGTAGTTCTAGCTCGATAACCAATAAAGCTCGATTCGCCAATAGAAACATTTTCATTGAATTTAAGAACAATTCCATGAAACCGGATATTGTCAACGTTTTGGTCATGGTAAGACATCTAGCTATGTTTGTAATTTTTGGTAAAGGACACCATGAAAATTAGTAAGTAACAAATAACACAAAAAGTTATATCCAACATTTATTTGTAACGGAGTACGTGATGCTGTAGATAACAACAAACATTTTCATCAAAAATTTCGTTTCAAAGTCATAACAATACATGATATGAGATCACATGTGATTCAAGAAACTACCTGCTATTCCGTCATAGTTTTCGTCATAATACATCACCCCCGAGGAAGCTAGGATGCTTGGGAATGCTTATTGCACCTATATACACTGTACATCATCGCAGAACATCAATAGACATATTTTATTGCAGTGGGACATTCCAATGATGACCAAATATAGTTACCCAGGACTCCAGGTAATTGCAAAAGACTAGACTGCTTCTGCGAACTTGATATTTAAATACTGACTGAGTATTCCCTCTGAGTATTAAACAAGACAAAAAAAGTTAATCAAAGACGAAAATGATGAGACCTTAAAAAAAAGAAATTGAAAAGTGTTTGGTATGAATTGCGAATCTTGAACATCAAAATGTTGGCAAGCATAAACCATATTTCCAAAAACCAAAGACAAAATCAATTGGCCGACAAGATGCGAGGAGAAAAACAAAAATAAAATACATGTAAAATCAAATAGCACATTATGAGCAATCGTGAGAAATAACAACAAAGTAGCCTATGTATTTAAAAAAATCAAATGGCAAACAGTCTAATTCATGTTACCAGGGTATCATAGATCATGAGTAAAATGAAGGCAAGGAACCAGGATGTCCTGACATCACGTGATTCAACGTGTTTGGGAAAATATTGTTAGTTGATGTCGTCCAGTATGGAGCGGGAGGGGTGAGGAACCCCGTCGTTGTCGTTGGCATAGTAGCATGGGGAGGGAGGTAATTCAGTCTAGGGGTGGAGTATCCCGACATCCCAAACATGTCGTGTTGATATCTGTAGGCGCTGGTATCCGGCGTGGAAGGTGTCATAGCTTGTGTAAGACCAACGAAATCGAACTTGTAAGCGTACCGTTTGCCATGGACCTTTGTCATGATATTCTTATCGTAGTAGTACCTCAGAGCTCTACTGAGTTTATCATAGTTCATATTGGGCTTGGATTTCCGCTCCCCCCACCGTCGAGCCACTTCATCGGGATCGACCAGTTTGAATTCGCCGTTACTACCCTCCCATGCTATGCAAGTGCCATTACGTCTGTCTGATAGCAGTTCCAGGAGAAACTGCCATAACTGAATCTGTCCACTTCCTGTAAAATTCAAGAAGGCAAAAAATAAACAAAAAATGGCGGGTCGCATGACAGTGTTTAAAGGGATCTGCGGCGTCGTATCCAAAAATCAGGGAGGGGATAAGTATTCAAAAATTGAAAACTTATATCCTTATTTTAAGTGATAGGGATATGAACTATTCCGTATCATTGCTGGTATCAGAAACCATAAATTTACCTTTATTACTCAATACTAGATTAATTAAGTCGCAAAGTTGATAACGAACCAAAGGTGTTAATTGAAACAAAACTTTGATAGGTAAAACTAATATAGAACAGGAAACACATGTGTTTATGAAGGGTTTAAGAACGTGATTAAAAATCGTAATGGAGTGGGAAATCGCCGCCATCTATAGCAAACCATGCATGTTTAACGCTTTATTGTAAGGTGTTAATATTGACGCTTGTGTACAATAGGCCTCTATGACTCACTTATTATACCACAGACAACGACAAGATAGATGGATATACATCTTACATATCCAAGTTTCTCCTCTTTGTATTGAAATGATTGAAAAAAAAAGGAATGACAAACTTCTTTAGATGTACATGAAAATAAATAAAGTGACAATTATTACCTGTGCTTGATAGTCTCCCAACTAATGGCCCTAGTAAGGTATAGGGATCTACGAAAGAAAAGACACATGAAACATCGAACTTAATTATAACGAAAGTCAAACAGACGAGATAAAACAAAGTATCCCGCCAATTTAAATCCGTGTGGACAATTTTTCACAACTTTTACATTTTTAGAGAAGCAAAAAAAACCATCCAAAATAATTGAACGTTGATACAATAATGTGCACACTGTGGGTTTTTTTTTCTTCTCTGTCAATTGCCTGATCGCCCAAGGGTATAAGATTATTTCCGGTTAAGGTCCGGACTTGGTTTATAAAGCCTATTTTCCCGTTCATATTAGCCAAAAACTCTATTATGACAAAGATTTGCTATCTTTAGAGACTTTATTCACCAGAAATAATTGTATTTTAACCCAATCTGGCCTTTCCCTTTGAGGAATAGGCCCAAATTAATATGCTGAAAACACACCGTGCGTTGTTGGGCAACTGTCACGGAGATATAACACTTTGACTCTTTTATGGCATCTTAATATCGGTGCCCTATAGATAGTTCTTGCCGTTGCAATTTTAAGCTTAAATGATTTCTTAAATAAAGCCACAACCTCTCGCCATTTCTGACCATAAATTTATGTTACAAATCTTGCAGGTGCACTTTTAACATTTCTTAATTGTTCGAATATATTGGCAAATCGATAATGTCTTCATGAAAGATGGTTAGATGCGAGACGATTCGAGAATATGGTCAATTTCCCTTTATTTCGAAACACTGTTATTCTCTAATGACCATAAATAATCTTCCATCGGGCACAACGCTTAGCCTTGGAATTAATTTCAATTATGCATATTCCAGCCGAATTATCTAGTTTTTGGATTGATAATATTTTTACCTTTCTTATGATTTATTAAAACCATAAGAATAAAAATAATTTAAAAAACAAAAACAAAACACTGAAGGATTTCCTTTTTGAAACAAAAATTAAATCGTGAAATTGTTATCACGAAATTGTCATTAGTGATACGAATAAGATAGAGTGGTTCACACCTAGGTACATTGTATATCTAAATAAGGAACATGATTTGGGTGGGTTTTTTTTTACCTTGTGAAGATTGACTAGGCTGTGGTGACCAGGCTGATTTCGTAAATCCTGGGTCTGAAATTAAAAAAAAAAATTGTTAGAATAATAAATTAAACAAATAATACATACTAAAATATTCATATAAATGATAAATGCGAAACCATAACAAAACAGGGTTTTAAATCAACTTTAAAAGGGACCATCATACAATTTGTTTTTAACTCGCCACGGCACGTTTTCCGATTTTCCGTTTTGCGGGAAGCATTACGATAACCACCAACCTACCTGCAAACATGAATGGTGCGTAACCAGCAAACGCGCAAGGATGGATGAAGTCCGTGTATTTCAGTCCATGCCGCATGGCCAATTTGTAAAAGCTTTCATCCAGCATTGAAGCAGGGAAACGCAAATGCCCAGTCATTAAGTTTGAATTGCAAAATAGTTCTCAGAAACTTGAAAACCCGTCACAGGTGCGACACATGTAAGAGTATCATCAAAAGCTTTCACTTTCTGTTAAATACATTTGTCTTAGAAGAGGTTGTTTTCACACATTAGCACGGCCTCGTCTCATTTGTTGATTCCATGTGACATTTGAATCTTATGAAAATGTTTCGCTACGTAACATGTTAATATTTAAAATCAGAAAGCTTTACTCATGTTTTTCACTCCGTTATTAATCGATAAGTGAAGGGGCGTTATATCGCGTTTTAAGAAAAGGTGCTAACCATTTGAACGCCGCAGAGTAGCTATGGGTTTAAACGTATCGATGCTTTGACCAATCAAATGAGAGATTTGCATTCCAATATCCCATATACTCACTAAGAATACATAATGTATATTTTATATTTCTCTTTTCTTTTCTTCAGAAATATTTTACTACAAGATCTAGAATTTTCCCTTCATATTGTTTACCCTCAAAGAATTAGAATTTAATGGAGAACAAAAACGACTTACAAAATATTCGATTTTAAGAAAGCGATATAATTTCGGGCTTCACAGGATTTGATCACTTGACCAACCAACTTCATATCCCGGTGAACATTTTTACATTGCTGTTTATTACTTATATTTACGTTTGAAAAATGCGAATTGTTCAGAACAGTAAAAAATGACCGAGATTTTATGTTTAAAATGATCCATGCGATAAGCGCGTGCTATGATCATTGTGACGTCACGAAAACGTTCATACAGAATTGAACGTTTTCGCTATTCTATAGGTTCATATAAGGAAACATATTTGCAAGTGTAAATATTCGTACATAATTTCAAATATTTACATATAAACACACAGATTTAAGATTATAAAGATTTAAGGAATCATATCTAGACGAAACTGTTTGAAGACAGGTTTCGTTAATAATACGCCCGTGTATACGCACATGTAAATATCAATGTTCAAATGGTTAATTAATTTACTCTGTCTGCATGAGCTTAACAAGAATAATTATCGACGGTATTGAAGTTATGAACTTTTATGTGTTCAGTAGTGCCGAATGGTTTCGTGAAATATTAGCTTAAAGAAGCGTCAATGTCTAAATGTTTTCAATCACAGATTCACTTTTATCTCATTTGTAAATGAACAGAATCACAGAACGAGTGAGGTGAGCAACGATTTTCCATACATTGATGTTCCTAAACAATACAAGAAATGGGAGGATAACAGAACTAATCAATGCCCAGAATACAGCGAAAGCAATTAAACTACCAATATTAATAGGATTTGATAAATAGGCTACGGGAATATGTTTTGAAATTAGAGATCCAACATTATTGAGCAAACTCTTAATCCAGTATCATCATTGAAATAAAATTTTGAAGTTTTCATTTATCAACCATTAATGTGTTTTAATTGAATGTGATCTCGTTAACAAAAGGCAAGGAATAAAAACCGAGATCGTGGAGGACCAGATATTGAGCGGAAATGCATCCAAATAAAGAAAACCAAGATAGCGTCCGTCCGTGTTCTAATTTTACCGATTTTCAAAATACTTCAAATATGATATGTTAATGAGATATTCCTTTCTGCTAAAAATTCTGACATGTTAAAAAAAATTCCCTTTTAAACGCATACTTTAACTTAAGATTATTTAATCAGATTTTTTTTCTTTCCAACCTTAGCCAGATTTTGAGTTCAAAGTAAAGGGGTAAATAAACGCATTCTGTCTCCAAAATCTCGAATGCGGTATAGAAAAAAGAAACTTTACTTCATTATTTCCTAGAGCAAACTTCTAGTATTTACTAAGAGGGTCAATTCTAACATAGCGCAAAATGTGGCGTTAAAATGATTTCCGGCACGGGGTTCAGACGGAAAACTTCAAAGTCTGTTAACAAACCAAGACAAATTCAGACTGTTGGTCAAGTTATGATTCCATTGTAAACAATTTAGCCACTTTTATAAAGGTAAATCGTAAGTTCAGTGGTCGGTTCTTTAGTTTAACAACCTGCCATATTTGGACCGCGAAACTGAGAAAAATCTGGGAAAGTCAATAGACACGAGGTAGAAAATAAACACAATTAACTTTACTGAAGACAGAGACAAAACAAATAGGCTGACAAAACAAGTACCCGATTTTTATTTTCACCTCTGTCATACTATTTGCCTTTGATTCGAGCAATGGTCACCTTATTGCACCAATCGTGTGATTTCACAGATGCAGGGGGAGATAATCCGATTGTTGGCGGATCAGCCGAAACGCAAACTCCCCTTAACCCAACAGTAAATTAACTCGACTAACCAAACGATCATAACCTGCTACAATATCTTTGATGTGAGGGTCTTTTTATTTGCTTAGCTAACACTTCAGGACTTGAGAAATGCTCTTTATGTGGGCCGTTTTATGTTAAGTCTATACTTAAGTAGCACTCAGCGCATAAAGAGATATTGTATCGTTGCAAGTTGATAATTTTACTAAATAAATTAATTGTCATATCTTTTAAAAACAAATGGGTAAGTAAAACTAAGTTTTTTGGTCTGCGAATGATAAACTGCTATTGCGTGAAAGTATCATTTTAGAGTTCGCTTCATTAATGTTTAATTTTTAGATGTGAGGTATGTAAATGGAATTTGCAGTCACCAAGACTTTCCCTGATACCAGTTTTCATACCGGTCCAACTCCAAAGCTTCACTGCCACATTGGTAGTTCCGCTGCAATCACTAAACACTTTGCAATTCACAATTGCGTGTGACACAATGCTAGTTATTTTATTTTAAATATCGTCCCTCGTCTTACAATACACAATTGCTGTTTTGATTAAAGTCCTCATCTGTATATACTGACCTGTGTTCTGTTTCATGGATCCCCCCGATCCATGGACATACGATGCTACACTGGGTCCAATACAGTTAGGGGAAGTGACTTGTGTTGTACCTATCGAAGATAAATCAACGAGAGGTTCATGCGCGGATCTAGAGGGGGATGGTTCGGGGGGGGGGGGGTGTCCCGACCCCCCCCCCCTTGGAAAATGAAAATTTATTAAATTTACATAGTAAAATTATCGCAAATATGCCTCGGACCCCCCTGGCAAACACAATTATCACTCGAACCCCCCCCCCCCCCCCGAAAAATTTTCTGGATCCGCGCATGGGTGTTATGATATCTAATTGAAAGGTCAAATACGTGCAAACCAAAAAATATACATTACGTCAAATGTAATATCCGGTATATCACGTGTTACATGCATTGCGCTTGTTTTTACACGTTAGAAGGATAGACAAACACGTACGTGTTTCATTAATTCTAGGTTTGGCTGATGTGAGAGACGATTCGGCGTGACTGATCATTATATTTACACCTGTTAAGCGTGCATGAATCATACCATGTCTCAAGAAGTTAAGGTGTGAGAACAAGCTTTCTGCGTTGGTGGGACCAAACAGTTGTGTGAACTGTTCTTTGTTCATGCTGCAGAGTTGTCGGCCCTCGATGTTGTGGTACCGGGCCACTTCCATGTCCCTGAGTTTGAATTCATTGCGGGACCACTCCAGCCACTGCTGTACGTCTCCCTCCGACCAAGTCTGGGGATCTGTGGGGAAATGGATAAATACACCAATCACAGATTTGAGCTCCTGGTCATTGACATAACAATCTTTCATGCGTAATAAACAAAAGTGAAGTCGTTTATTTAAAACAAGTTTTCTCAAAACAAGAGAACTTTTGTTAAAAAAAGAAATGTTTGTGAAACACTTATTGCCCCCCTCCCTTGGAAACATCCACGAAGAATATGAACGGAAACTACAAATAATTAGAATTTTTTTTTAGTCAAAGGGCATAACTCTGTCGAAAATTGCTCGATTGCAATTGATCTAGACATTTTTATTTTAAATCTGTATACCAAATTTTATTTCAATATGTGCAACCTCCGCAAAGAAAATTAACAGAAACTGCAAATAAGTGGAATTTTTCTAAGTCCAAGGAGCATAACTCTGTCTAAAATTGCACGATCGTACCCAAAATCAAACTTGACATAGATATTATTATGATAAATCAGTATACAGAATCTTATTTCAATATGTGCAACCTCTGTGAAGAAAATGAACGGAAACTGCAAATAATTAGAATATTTTTTAAGTCAGAGGGGCATAACTCTGTCGAAAATTGCTCGATTGTAACCAAAATCGAACCTGATCTTGATATTATTATGATAAATCTGTATAGCAAACTTCATTTCAATATGTGCAACCTCCTTAAAGAAAATAAACGGTAACTGCAATTAAGTGGAATTTTTCTAAGTCAAAGGGGCATAACTGTCTAAAAAAGCTCGATCGTACCCAAAATCGAACTTGACCTAGATATTACTATAATAAAACTGTATACCAAATTTCATCTTAATACGTGCAACCTCTGCAAAGAACATGATCGGAAACTATTGGTCGACCGACCGACATACCGACCGACCGATATACCGACCGACCGACATACCGACCGACCGACAGACAGAGAGACGGATAGCAGCAAAGCAATATACCCTCCCTTCTTAGAAGTCAAATAAATTAACTACAATTTAAAAACTAGAATTGAAATTTGCTTTAAGACATACTATCAAATAGAAAATCTGAACCTCCAAAATATTATAATACATGGTTGAAATTTACAAAGCGATTTGGAAATTGATGTGATTGGAAATGATACAAGGTTGCTGTAAGATCTGGGTGCATTTTACCATATATTATACCTTTTGCATGTAATGTATTTTTAATTGTCAATGACTATTAGTCCTAGACAATCAAATTCGGTCAAATTGTTGATCAGAAATTTTTAAAAGACGTATTACTATAATAATCATATATATATATATATATATATATATATATATATATATATATATATATATATATATATATATATATATATATATATATACAACAGGGCGGGTGGTATGGGTTTGGCGTGAATATCAAAGTTGTGGTTTTTCTGTCTTGTTCGGTTCTTTCTATCATATCATACATTTTTATATTTTTCATCATTTCTGTTTACTTCGGATAAAAGACATGGGCGTATTCTTTTATTACATAATATGTAACTTTTTATATCTCATGATTTAATGTTTTTTTATCCCGGAAACCCGGTAAATCTATAATGTTTTAATTATACTCAATAGAATGATGTTTTAAAATTCTAGTATTTCTTCATTTATCTTTTTTCATGTGCAGTGTATGCCTTGTTGAGAGAGAGAGAGAGAGAGAGAGAGAGAGAGAGAGAGAGAGAGAGAGGTGTCCAATTGTTTTTATTGTTTAAAAGTCTGACTTTAATTTTCATTAACATCACACTTTACATTGAGTTTTGCGAAAATACATCGCCAACCATTGTTGTCATTGAAAGAAAAAAAATAAAGAAAATTGGAAATATCGTCATTGTCGTCCACTGGAGAATATTTCACTATACGTGTGGCGTTGGTCTTTCATTAAATCGCTCAGCGGGATCTCTCTAAAACGGTAATTTTCAATCTCAAAAAGGAAAATAAAAAACCGTGAACAAGTAAAATAGGTGTATTAAAGCTAATCAAATCGCACATGGACACAGACCTCTCGCTAAGGTCTCGATAGCTTTGGTGTCTTTAGTGACACGCGCCACCTATATTGTAATTATCGGCGCACAATTTGGCACCTGCCCGCGACTCGGTAAGGAGCAACCAGCAAGACCCTCAGATGAACGGGGCCTGTCAAATTCAACAATGGGTCTTTTGTCGTCCAAAAAGTCGATCAAATACGTAAACAATGAACAAAGATCGAAGTATGTTTTGAACAATTTTCATCATTTTTTTTAAAGACTACAGTACTGTAGATACAAATTATTCATCACCAAATTAAATCGATATGTGGGATATCTATCCGTTAAAGGTACATACATGTACATCTTCACAAAATTAAAGGGGGATGTTGCATACAAAACAACATGTAGAACTTCATATTTATTGCTTTTTTATCTGATGGCAACAGTTTTGGTCTGTTTTGAACAGAAACAAGCCAGTTCAAGAAATGTTTACAGTCTTATCCTCAAATGTACAAGATGGCCGCATATCCCCCCCCCCCCTTAAGATACGTGATATCTGTATGAAAATTAAACTCCGCATAGTGTAGACTCAGATAAACGCCTACTGCAATACATGTAGTAATTGATAGTTAATATTTTATGTTTACATGAACAAGAAATGGGGTTAACAACACAATTGTTCATGAGCGGGGGAAGTGTAATATAATAATAACACGCGTGACTACCATTCAAAATTGGGTAGCTATCTTGAAATTTTCTGCCTTACTTGCTCTTACGATATTTTTGATGCTGATTATATATATATATATATATATATATATATATATATATATATATATATATATATATATATATATATATATATATATATAGCCATGTTGATGATAGTCCCAAAATAGAATCACGTGATCAATTTAGCGTTTGTATTGTTTTTTTATTTAAGAAGGGTACAATATCGTTATAACACTATTGACTTTAAATGTGTAATTAGCAGAAAATCATTTATCTTTATGTTTTAAATTTGATTGTGGAAAAACACGTCATACATACATGTACCTTTAATTAAATGCGTCATTGCTGCCGTTCTAAAGATTCACCTACATGTATAATACTAAGATTGATAATATATTTCAAAACTGATTAAAGCTAAATATACATGTATGCCGCATTTTATTAATTTTTCAATACGTAGGTGTATATTTGCACACGTGCGCGGGAATAGTAATCGAGAGAAACAGCATGGAGAAAAGGCAAACAAAATTTAAATAGTGTGAATATATTTTCATGACGTTGAAAAAATAATTTATTCCTTCATATTTTCCTTACGAAAGAATGTCAACAATATCAATAAACATAAACCACCATCTTCACATCTGATCAGAAAATATATAAAATAGAGCGTCAATATGACCCCTTTTAGGGGCCCCACGACTTAAACCATTTTATATATCTGTCTTTTTTCCAAGAATGCGTTATCCAACTATCAGCATGCTAACAACGCTTTCGCGTCGACTTCTTGTTTACATTCTGAAAAAAGTTTGCGACATTACGTGATAAAGAATATTTCAAACTTGGGCGTTATTAATTAATTATTGAAAATTATATTCACTATTTTTAAATGCATTTGAATTAAATTGTATAATTGGCAGAAAGTTTATAATTTAATAAATTATATTTTTCTGCAATTTATACAGTTTAAAAATTAAATTTATGTAGCTTGATAAAAAAAGGCAGACACACCTCATTCTTTAAAAACATTAAACACTGCATATATAGCTTTAAGATATATTTAAATATGGTTATATTTGTATTTTTCCAGATTTCTGAAAAAGAATTGCCCTTCAAAATTGCATCATTTAATCATAAACATATTACAGCGACAGACATAAAGTGTTTTGGCGGAAACAATCCAACTGTCTTGGATAAACTTGATGCGATCCTTACACGAAAAGCGAGAAGGTCCTCGATTTGATTAGCAAACAAGCGGATTGCTATACCAAAAATATTTTAATGAATTGTTAAATTATCTCTTTTGAAATATGAATTCATTGTTAAAAATGTATAGGTAAACTCTTATTTCATATGATTTTTTTGTGCGTAGTTTTTCAAAGAAAATGGAAAAATGGTTTAGGTTGCAAATTTATAATACACTTTACAAAAGGTATACGGTTAATATCAATTGATATAATTGAATATCAATAATTAAAAGTTCAATAAAACATTTTAAGAAGTGTTCCTTTGAGCTTTTATTTTTTATTGGAAAATTATTCATGCAAATTTATAAGAAAAATTTGGGTAATATTTTAAAAGTCTTTGTCTTTGTCTTTGTCTATGATAACACTACGAATCGATTTTGTACTATACAGTCCAATAAATTCAAATGATGTATTGTTTGGGCGCAAGCGGGGTTTCCCATTCTAATTTTAATCGTACAACTTCTGAAAATTATATAAATGTATGTAATAAAGAATCATTCTTTGAATATAATGAGGTGATAATTTCGGTCGGGGCGTGATCAAATCTATCATAAAGCCCTTCTGGCTTTATTGGATTTGATCACGCCCGACCAAAATTATCACCTCATGATACTCAAAGAATGATTCCTTATTCCTAAAATAAATATCTTTAGATTGACAAAGGTCGTTGAGTCAATACAGTATTATATTAATAGTATAATCAACGAAATCGTCATAAATCAGAATGATATTACCTGATTTTTTTTACCTATAGTGAGTGAAAGATTTTTGAATATCATTTATACTAGACTTCGTCATAATTGTGTACTAAATAGTGATCTATTTCATTGCAATATTATTAATAGTCCACTCTGTTCGTGTGGTAAGCTCGAAGACGCTTACCATATTTTTTTACTTGTAACAAATATAAAGAGGCTAGAAATGTTCTGCTTAATGAAATTGTTCATATTGTAAATCTAAATGTTGTTAATACTCATGCTCTACTTTGGGGCGACAGCGCAATAAGTGTCGGTGGAAACAAACATTTATTTTATTTAATTTATCGATATATCAAAGACACAAAAATATTTAGTTGATGTTCGTACACCATTGCAAATTTTATATATGTCATATGATCTGTTGACCTTACATGTTGTGTATACATTATTTGTACTGTATTGGGAGAGGGCGGTCTAAGTTCTTGAACTTGTGCCCAATCCCAGTTGTAATTTTGTACAATAAAAATATTTTCAAATCAACAAAATCGTTGACTGTAAAGAATAATAGTCTTGCAACTGAAAACAAGGGTCAATGAGGTCAGACAGATATTAAATACATGTATCTTTTTTATGAAGACAAGGGTCGTTTTATACATACAATATTATTAATGTTAATTGTGAGACCTATCACATGGTGTCCTTATAAATACATCTTAACATCAGCAATTCTACAATTCTTCATCTATAGTGCAGACCGAAGACCAAAAATATTTTTTTCAATCTGTCCTAGAATGTTTAAATACACATGTATTATATATCACTATCCAAAGGTGAAATACTGTTATATAGTTGGAGCATAGAGATAGAGACAAACGGATTAAAGAATACATCTCTCTCTCTCTCTCTCTCTCTCTCTCTCTCTCTCGTGTTAAACTTTTTTTAATTTAAATTGTTATGCTTTATTTATATTTATATTAAAGAATAAAGTGTTAAACAGTGAAAATGTTTGAGAAATATAGCAACACACGTTTCATATCTTTGCCTAACAGATAAACAATAATTGTGTACTAGTACTCATTGTGTGCATCCCCCCCCCCAAAAAAAAATAGAATAAAATAGATTGATGATGCTTCGAAACCATGGACTTTTAAAATTAAATTTAAAGAACGGAAAAAAATTATCCATTTTGAATTTACGTATCATTACTATTACCTGATGGATGACCAGTTGTATTCATATAACAACATACACTATGTAATATATTACATGTTTAATACACGATTACCTAACCTCTCTTAGATTAAATCAAGAATTACGTATGATAGATCCTTATATGTATAGAAATGTTATCAATAAGGATAAAGTTAAATATGATGTTAATACAGCAATGAGATCATTTGATGGCGGATTTGGCGAAATGTCAACAGTATACTTGAATTGTTTGTACATTTGATGAAATATGATTTGGAATAATTGCTAATATTCTTAAATTAACACTACCCAACTTCTGACTTGTCCATTTTTGGCAATCCGTTGTATATTTTTCATTTTTGCAACGGTGTGTCTTTACTGTTGATAAATACTGAAACCCGTGCAAAAGTGAGCTAATCATTTATTTTAGAAATCCTTTATTAAAGTATTTGGTGGTAAAACATTGACTAAGTGTACACGTGATTAATTTCAATAATCTGGTGTTAACTTTGACTTCTTCAGTTCAACAAAGAAACTGCAGTCATACGAACCCGGAAATACTACTCAAAGGTTACTGCGAGACGGATACAATCTTGTTAAATGTCTTGTACCATATTATTAAAAGATGAGAGTTTGAAGTGAAGATAGTCATGCTCTGAGTACTTGAATTTGTTACATTTTGATGCTATATACTGCATGTATTTGTCTTCATGCGTCTCACCTGCGGGAACAATGACTTTCTTGGTTTGCATGGTAACTCCGTCTGTGTCATGTTCCAATTTAGGTCGACCAGACGCGGCATTTGCTTCATCGATACATTTTGTCTCACAAACTTTTTTAACACTTTCATAGTATGGAGGTAAAGCTTGTGAGCCCTGAGCTTGTTTCTGAGTTGTGTCCCCGTACGGCACAGAAGAATAAGCAGACTGTTGATTAATAAACATGTTTGGGTAATTTGGAACTGTATAGAATGGGTTATTGATATCATCCATGTCCGCCCCAACTTCTCGGGGTAACATCGGGTCTTCTGCATTGGTTGTTGCAACAGCTTCTTGACTAGAACACCTGGCGTTCTCATAGGTCTGTTGGTTTGGTTGGTCGAATCGGGTGCCATACGCAGGGTATTGAAGATATTGCTGCATATTGGCTAGCTCTGTGGAATCTATGCTGGTCACGTGGTACGCGGTGGATGTTCCCCACATGGAACACGTTGGCTCTGTAACTATCCCAGGTTCGCTTTTAATTGAGCGGTTGGAATAGTCCTCTAGGTTTCCACTTTCCCTGGTGGTGGTGATAATGTTTCCGACAGTATTGGGCATAGGTATGGACACGTTGTGGACCACTAAGCTATCCGCACCAGAAGACATAGGATTAGAACTCGTCTTGTGAGCTTCTCCCTTATCCGTTACATCAATGGCACCGGCGGAACTTTCATCATCTTGATTTGAGGATGGGGTAGTACTAGAATCAGCCATAGGTGTTTGATTTTCAGTCCGGAGTAGGGATTCTGTTGGTATTAATGGTGGGATTTGTGGACGTTGTTGAAATCCCTCTGCCTGTTGTACCGCGGTTGTTGGGACCCTTTGGGGAATACTGTCTTGGGAGCCCTGTCTCCCCGAGATGAGAGCCGGTATGGGTAACGACTGAGCCTGTTGACATGATTCTGCTGTTTCCCTTTGTTCGCGCTGCTCCGTGTTGGGAAGATAGGCGGGAACAGAGGAACATTGGTGAGTTTCTAAGTTGTTCCCGGGACTAGATCTTTCTTCAACAGAGCGAGAACGCGGGGGAAGCGCAACAGAGTCTTCACGATGGTTTTCCTGTTAATAAAAATTCCACATATTCACTACATGCATTTTTGTACCTATTAAGCTGTTGAAAAATAAAGTTGTTCGTACTATGTAATGAAATGGCTCATTTTATATGACCGGAATACCTGTCTATAATATAGGATATCCTTATCGTCCGTTCTAAACGGAGATGTTGTACTCCCCTATTTCCTAAAGATTCTTTCCTCTTTAATTTCCATTTCCCCGCTCATAGGAAATTGTTCATGTCGGTGAAACATTGCATGAAGTAGTGTTACGTTATAATCATACTTAGCATCCGAATAGTAGCGAAACAATTGTAAGATGTATATAGAGTAGAGAGTACTTACCATTTTCGAGACATAAAAAGTATTGAACACCAGAAGGAAGCAATTTGAGAAAAAACTCAACCCATAAAGTGATAACTCATATACATAATGCAGTGTTGTTGTAAATTTAAAACGAGGCTAGAGGCTTGTCATATTTCTGCGGCGACAAGTGTATATTTCAGAAACAGGAAGTGGGATACTTATCACGACGAAACATACAGGGCAGGAAACGAGGTTCGAGAGGCCGGATGAGAGCGTAACTTATCGAGATAAATACTTTTCAAGTGCCAAACACTTTCTTAGTTGTGTGACTAAAATTCATAAAACTTAGTTTCACTTATGAATAAACAAGATAAGCACTGTACCGGCCAGATTTCCCGCCTTTGATGACGTCACATGCCATCTGCTGATATGAGGGCCACAAAAGATCGCCAAGTGAGTTGAAGTGTTTTAGCCAAGATGCAAACAGACAGACTTTGCATTTGGTGGATAAAGGGATTGTATATTAGGGAAAGAAAAGGAAAATCGCGTTTGCGGAAGTTTTTCTTTTCTCCATTTTGTTGGAGTATTTTGCTGCTGTGGCTACAACCCCCCCCCCCCCCCCCCAAAAAAAAACAATGACCACGCGTGAAGAACGAAGTCACGTTATTTTAAGGTGTCCGGGATTGACTAATACATTAAGACACTCACTTCATCTCCCTTTAGTGTGGTAATTTACCAACAACAAACCCTAAATATTTTCCCATTCATTTTTTTTTTATTTCAGAATTTTTCCTGGTCTACATAGTCTTTTAATTCTCATATTAATTGATTTATGATTTATTTATATCCAATTGCAAAATATATGACGATGTGTCCATGTCAGTGAAACTCACTTCCTGACATATACATACTGGTGCCATAGTCCGCTTTAACATTCTCCATGATGATTTTCTTAAAATCGTGAATTATTTTTAATTCTGCAAATGATGCACCAGACATTTGATAGATACATTCTGGATTGTACGAATTTTTTTTTTAGATTGGATCAGTAAACCAACTGATATTAGAAATCTTTATGCATTTAATATAAGAGGTCATGCTTAGAATGCATGCAAGATTCTCCCTACATGACATTAAATGCGAAAACACACGTTTCAAACAGTACATGTACACTAAATTTTGAAAACTCATGTACATCCATTTATTGTGTAGTGGATTTATAAATTATAAGCCTTTTAGTTTTTCCCGACGTCATTAATGACGTATTTGTTATTCCGGAAGGCAACTTTTTCCCCGTTCCCATTTCCTTTTTCAATGCCAGCTAAATCAAAAAAATTAATTGACGTATTTTGATTTTTTTTATTGCTTGGTGTTACATTATTTAGTATATGCACATGTATATAATTTGGTAATTAACTTTCTGATTTAGTGATATAAATAAATTTAAGGAAATGTAAATGTTTATTATTATTGGTCACAAATAATTTGTTCTATTTATCTTTATTATCTATAAACAACTGAATTAAAATGTGATGCAAATTATTTTCGTTTAGATTTACTGTTTTATTAGCTCACCTGAGCAGAAAGCTCAAGTGACCTATTCTGATTACATTTTGTCTGTCGTCCGTCCGTCTGTAAACTTTTCACATTTTCAACATTTTCTCCAGAACCACTGGGCCAATTTCAATCTAACTTGGCATAAAGCACCCTTAGGCAAAGGGGATTAAACGTTGTGAAAATTAAGGACCATGCCCTTTTACAAGGGGAGATGATTAGGAATTATTGGGGAAAAAATGAGAAATTTTTAAAAATCTTCTTCTCAAGAACCATTAGACAAGAAACGCTGAAACTCATGTGAAAGCATCCTCATGTAGTGAAGAGTCAAAGTTGTGAAAATCATGACCCCAGGGGTAGGCTGGGGCCACAATGGGGGGTCGAATTTTTAGATATAAATATTTAGAGTAAATCTTTAAAAATCTTCTTCTCAAGAACCATTTGGCCAGAAGAGCTGAAACTTATGTGGAATCATCCTCAGGTAGTGTAAATTCAAAGTTGGGAAAATCATGACCCGTGGGAGTAGGGTTGGGCCACAATGAGGGGTCGAATTTTTACATAGGAATATATAGAGAAAAGTTTTTAAAAACCTTCTTCTCAGAAAATGATAGTCAGGAAAGCTGAAACTTGTGTGGAAGCATCGTCAGGTAGTGTAGATTCAAGTTTGTTCAAATCATGATCCTCAATGGTAGGATTGGATCACAACGGGGGGGGGGGGACAAATTTTTACATAGGAATATATAGAAAAAAAAAATCTTAAAATCTTCTTCTTAAAAGGAAAGCTGTAACTTTAGCCAAAGCAACTTCAGATAGTGTAGATTCAAATTTGTTAAAATCAATATAATATTTAATTTAATTTATAATATTTACATGTAATTTAATGTTATATAATTTATGGTTTTACTTATATGCAATCGTTTTGACATATTGCTGATTCTTTAAAATCGTTTAGACTTTGGCCCCTGGACAATTCTTGAGCCTAAGAAGGAGTTTAGAGTTTGATGTAGGTTTATATTCCGTATATAAACAATTTTTTAGGATCTTTTTGAGAACTGCAATGCTCAATATGTGATATGACTATAAAACCATCCTGTTAGAAAAGGGACTTGATTATAAACATAGGAATATCCAGAGGGGGGGATTTTATTTATACAGGATCTAGTATTATGCCACATTGTCCATATATTTTGTACTATGACTCCATTAAGCTGGTTTTATCATGCCTATTGTTGCTCATTGAGCGATGTGGCCTATAGGCCTCTTGTTTAATTTAAATTTGTTTTTAATACTAGAACCATCCGCCGTGAAATTGATTGCCTTATTAATTAAAACCTCTCGTTTCTTGACAATTAGTCGAATCAATAAGCAGAAATCTTTTTATTTTTTTTATTTTTTTTTTTGGGGGGGGGGGGGGTAAAATTTTCATCTATAATAAGGTACTCAGTAAATGGTTACTGCTTGTTACCATAACGGGGAAGTATTTATCTGTTCCCTGAAACGGTCCATCCAATACTTCCCTATTGTTCTAAATAGAGATGACCTGTATTGAAGTACTTTCAACTATTTTCGCCATGCCTTTTTAATTTCCACGAAAAAAGTCTTATAACTATAATTGATAGTGTTTCCTCTTTTATGATTAACTTTAAAAATGTCTTGTTAAAAAAACTAATTCATGTAAATATATCTTTTTTAATTCATTATTTAACAACTCTGATTGTATATATTTAGACCTTGGTTAAGCAAACCAAGGTCTAAATATATAAAAGGTTGTACAATCTTTCATATTTTGGTTTTCTATTCAATAGTATGGTCATCTAGTTGTCATTTTAGCCAGTGTCTTTCACACTTTATAATTAACTTTATAAATGAAAAATGTAAATTAGTGAAAGTCATATGAATGAAGTTTTATGAAGGCTGGGCGGTAAACAAATTAACCATCAGATCTTCCCTGAATTTTCAGATATCATTTGTTTTGTAATAAACTGTCTTTTAGTAAAGAAAAAAATCTAAATATTTTAGATTTAAAATTTGAATATTTTGCTATTTCTTTATACAGAACTCTTCTTCTTAGAAGATTAATATAGTCTAAAAATGGTCACGACCACCCAGCCCTCTTAAAACTTTCAGACGGGGAGCTTAAATGATACTGGTTAATAAAATGGTTGGAATGGGGATAAACCCCAGTGGTTTTAAACTTTTAACCTCAAAATAATCACGAAGGTCACCCACTTGTCATGGCCGAGCCATTTTTGAACTTTGATGATTGTCAAGCAAACGGCATCAAATATACTGGTCATAAATTATATGATTTTTTGGTCAGACATTATATGATTTTTTGGTCAGAAATTATATATGATTTATTGGTCAGACATTATATGATTTATTCGTCGGACAACATATGTTTTGTAGGTCAAATATTATATGATTGATTGGTCGGGCATTATATGATTTATTGGTCAATCATTATATGATTTATCAATGTGTTATACGTTTACAGTAGGTAACCTAATTTTACAAATATGTAAATATAGAACTCTAGAAGAAATTAATCATAAAAAGAAATCAATCTCTACATAAAAAAAAAATATTTCAATCAAGAGATAAGTAGAGTGAAGTATTTTAAGAATGCTCCTGTAATTATGTTTTTTTCTTTTTTCTTATTATTATTATTTGTTACTGGCAATTTTCCTACTACAGAAAAGGAAGCCGCAATTTCTTTAAAACGGAAAATACAATAGGAAATATACATTAACAACTATTAACATTTGTTTTATAACTTCAAATTAATGTCACGTGTCTAATTCCGATTCAGAATGAACCATTTCCACATTCTAAAGTAGCATTTGTAATAATGTAGTGCCTTTGAAAATAGAAGTGCTTTTCCTTGTATAAAAACTTAATTCATAAACCAACAAATGCATGCATAAGCTCCTTTCATCTTCGAGGAAAACTATATGTGTATATCGAGATGATGGTAATGAGTTCAAAGAAAATTATTAAATCACGTATTGTTTTATTAGCATTCTAAGAGTGACTAATTAACTATAAGCCCGAATATTGAGCTTTAATGCGTTATTAATTTTCAGGCAAATTTTGTTCTTCCTTGACAAAATGGAACGAGGGCAATTTAGTCATAACGTTGTCGTGTGTAGAGCGCTTTTTGGTAAGTCATGTGCAATGGAGGGACATGAAGGGTACAAGTGACAATGACGCACTTCAAAGGGAGTCCTGAGATTAAAGTCATTATATTTTGTAAACAGATTGTCTTCATATTTATTATATTAGTACTTTAAGGATAAGTAACATTGCGATATTTTCACTTAAAAATGGCAGGAGTATGGCATCAACGGTGGGGGATACAAGAAATCGCTCTTTTACTTATTATCAAACATTTTACAACTATTTTTAACTGTGCACATAAGATTTTAATTTGCAGCATCGTTCTTTAAACTATAACAATCTGTATAGAATAAGTTTCTCAAAGTATTTTTAAAGATTTTGCAACCATACTGAACTTTCTACTTCTTGGGCTGGTTTCTCTAAGCTTAAATAGTTCTTTAGACATTCCAGTTCATTATCCTGTCTAAAAGCTATTTCCGCGTAATTCAAATCGGATAAACCTAAATAAAATATAAAATCCAAGTTGTTGAATTTGCAAACAAAACAGCAAAACAAGAATTAAAAAAGAAAAGAAAAAGGGAGTGAATCACGCATTTATGAACTAAACAAAACTTTACAGATGATTTAAGTTACGCCCGTAAATGCCGTGTACCAGGACAAATACTGTCCAAACTGATCTGGATTAGCATACATGTTCATCGTGCTTTATTATAATAGGGCCAGCCACAGATTTAAAGCACTTTACATACTCTACATATAGAACCTAGAGCCAGGCACGCAGTGACTACACTCAAGTGTTTGGAGTGTTTCTGTGTCTGCTGAATGAACTGGTCTTTTTTTCAGTTGGATTTTATTTTTCTGAACACAGACGAATTCGAGACTAGGAGGAGCAACATTTAAAAAGTTAATTCAGAATTATCTGGGAATGAGTGAAATCACTCTACCCCTTCGTGGGAGAATTTTCCATTTACGGGATAACTTTTGGGATCCCAATATGTCATAGTTAATATATATTATTTACTGTAGATGAATATAAATTCACAATATCTTAACATCATAATTTATACGCGTGTGGAAGATGGACATCAGAAGGAGAGATTTTAAATCTTTTTTTCTTTGTTTACCGCTTCATTTCAGTTAAGCGTCGTTTCCTCTGTTTGTTCAAAGCTTCACCAATCTCTTCCGTTTCGGATATGAATCATTTTCTTAAATGTTAGAAAGTGTGTTATCTCTTGTAAGCAAGGGGTTATCTATGAGGAAATATAGCGGCCATATAAAAATGTTAATACGTTAGTTTTTTTATGTTAATGTAGAGTTTATTTTTATCAGTTGGCAGAAACATTTTGCCAGTAAATCTCATTGTCTTTTCTTTTACAAAAAAAAAATGAAAGTCGTGCAAAAATAAAAAATAATATATATATATATATATATATATATATATATATATATATATATATATATATATATATATATATATATATCTCACCATAATCAACTTGTTGGTAATTTAAAAATGTTTTGATTCTTGAAATGACCATAAATTACATTTCTCCAACGTTGCTCTAGTATCTTGTTTCTATTTAAACTTTTTATATATTATTACTTTGAATTTTGTTCATACATAAAATATGTCCTTAAGGGCCATTCACGGGAAACTGCGATACTGGCACATCAAGATATGATGCACTTAACCTCCGCTTTTCTGAATTTTGTCTCAGAGATACAGTTTGTTAAAGGCAGAGATTTCTCAATATCAATTAAACTCTTGACCGTGAGCCGATATGATTTATTAATGTATATTCAGCAGTGATTTGAGCAAATTTTCTTTAGCAGAAAAAAACACATCAGGCATACGTTCGTAAAAAAAATCATTAAGATGAACATGCTAAAATCTGCTGTAAGTCTACTACTTTTGGTTATAGATAGAATAGAAGAAAACGTGAGCAAGCTCACACACCCCACTCTCCACCATTACATGGCAAGCTCACACACCCCACTCTCCACCATTACATGGCAAGCTCACACACCCCACTCCCCACTCTCCACCATTACATGGCAAGCTCACACACCCCACTCTCCACCATTACATGGCAAGCTCACACACCCCACTCTCCACCATTACATGGCATTGCTACACATAAAAAATTGCAAGGTATTCATTCAATACACGAATTAATTAAATAAAGGTGCAGAACTTCAAAAATTATCATATCAAAATTTCTTGAAATATGCACCTCTACACATCCAAAAAACAAAAAACAACAAAAAACAAAAAACTGATGACGGGTAAAAAACATTATACCCCTGCAACTTGCATTCAGGATGGTCCCTATCCTATACAAAAATTTTGATGTAGCTTAGGTGATCGGTCTTAAGTTTTGTTTTTAAGTAATGTAAAGTTATTGACATAAGATCCATTTATTCTAAACAGTAAAAATAGGCCATGTTAAATTAACTGAATGAAAACTTAATTTGAATATTTTTCCTCACTTCGGTAAAAATAAAACTATTCCTTTCATCAAATTTATTTCTATGTGTGTTAAGAAGTTAAGAATTAGTATTTTTCCCCATTTCAATAAAAATAAAACCATTTCATTCAAATCGTCTTCGTTGTCTTTGAGTATTTTTTTCTCTATATACATGTATAGTTCAATATATGGACAACCTACATTGTATCAGCGTTAAGAAGAAAACCCCCCACAATCTTCAAATGTTTTGTCAAATTAATAAGTGACGAAGCTTATTCTTTTCTCTTTGCATTCGTTTTTTAACAAATGAAAAGAGAAAAGAATAATCTCGTTTTTTAACAAATGAAAAGAGAAAAGAATAATCTTAAAAAAAACGAAACAAATTCGAAACTTATAAACTAAGCTTAATGGTACATGTACTTACATTGGTTATACAAATGACCTTAAGATACTCGTCGTTGAAAATGGAAATAACGAGAATATTTCTGAAGTATTCAGAAAGAGGTATAGCGCCTTTTCCCATTATTTCGCCTACACCTGTGTTTGAACGGAAAGTACCTGTTACTAAAAATAGCTTCAGGTACCAAGCTTTTCAAAACCTAGATACACTGTACTGATTTTATGATGGTGTCTGTAACAACTGATGTCATAAATTCGGGAAACTCTGTGTATAATAGTAGTTGATATTCTGAACCGTGATAAGTTCAAGCAAAATGCAATAGATCAGTTGTGTAAATAGAGTACATGTATAGTGTTAATGAAGAGATCTATATATATTGGGCGTGCTCATACTCAGACTGAATTAAACAAGATAATTTAAAAAAAACCCAGAGAAGAATAGATACATGGAACTTAACCTCTCTATTCTTTTCATGTTTCAATTTAAGTGAAAAAAATATATATTTACTACTTGGTGGATTCGATCCAGCGACCACAAAATCAAAAAGACCTCCGCGTTACCACTAGGCCACGCATTTAACAATCGTCGTAGATGCCTTTTCAATATGTATGGCTATATAATGATTGTATTAGAAAATATTTGTCTAATTTTCAGTACGAAGACCACGTTAAACCAAAACTAATTCAATGTAAACGTGTACTAAAATACCTGAAGAACATAATTTTAATCGGATGTCTTTGGTTTACAGTGGTTCAAGTAGTCAAATATCCAATTTTTAATCGTATACTAACTACTTTCCTATATATCCCTAACAAAACATGAATATTTTAATGATGTCGTGTAAGAAAATTAAGACTCTTAGAACAAGGTAATTGTGTAATTTGCGTTTCTTTGAATATATTTAAACTAAATATTATATAATATTGAAAATTTCTGATATTTGCAAAAGTACTATATTTGAGGCCAAATCGTATATTAAAGGTATATGTGGCGTATTTGGAGCCTGTAAACTTTTTGATATGAATTTGAGTAAAAACATACATCATGCTTCTTATAATTTGACGTTTCACAAACTCTAGGCCCATAAAAATGTTCTGTCTTTAGTTATTTGTCTCTAAACTTTGCTACACGTCTGATGAATATTAATGTAATCCGCCATTTATAACGCCACTGCGCATGAATGCGGGAAAACCACGATGGAAGAACAGTTTGTTTACAAATTAGAATCACCTTTTTCATGTCTTAAATTAGATGATTCTTATATCAGATGATACTCGAAGCAGTTTTATTCCGATATCCATTAATGTAAAACGATATAAATTGTTAATTATGTGTAATAAAGATGAAACAGGATTTTAGCATCATCGACACGGTAAACGGAGTAAATACCCCTCTTCCTGAGGGATGCATGTACTGAGAGTGTTTATTCTTTATTTAAAAAATCCTCTAAACGAAAATCCACTTGTGGTTTAAAACTTATAAAGTAAACAACGGAACACAAGGAGCACGAACCTGACTATAGCAAAACCCCTACAACTTCGTGATGGAAACTTAAGTTTAATTCGGCTTTAATTCCTATTCCATCAATCTACATGGTCTCCGATGACAATCTTCCCTTTGATCCTATCCTTGTCAGTCTCTCTCTCTTTTCTTTCATTGCCAATCCGTCAAACTTAACGGTATACCTATCTTCTCGTCGTCGCCATTGTTGTTGATAGACCGAGATGGATGTCACGTGACCCATTTAAGGCGGGGTTATTCAAATCTTTTGTATTTTTTACCGTGCCGGTAAAAAATAAAAAATATTATTTTGATTTCTTGTATCTTTGTTATGCGATTGACTTATAAAGCGTAATTTGTGTGAAAGTCCTATCTTTAAGTAAAGAAATGAAGCAAATAATCAGATCTTATTATTGTTATTTACTAAAAATACGCCACATATACCTTTAAGTGCGCTATACCTCTTTCGCAATGAAGTGCCATAATAAAAGATTTAAAAAAAGAAAAATTTCCACTCGCATTTGCTTCTCTTTTTCATTTATAGGACAGAGAAAACTAATATGTGGCAACTGAGTTCATGGAGTAGCCAAGTCAGGTTCCTGAGACATTCACGTTTTTTTTTAATCTTTTGAATTCATCAACCTGTATATTCCTTTATTTCAAGTTAAGTAAAATAAAGAACAAGAGATTTTAATTAACAGTCAGTGAAAATATCATTATGTTCTACATAATTTATAAAAACAATAGAATACCACTAACACCACTGAATGACATACATAATACTTAATTATCTGCTAATTGTCCGCGTCAACAAATTATATCTCTGAGAAACACACATATCAGCGTTCTGCTGTTCGCTGGGGTTTATTTGCCCTTCCCTGTTTTTTCACTTACAAAATCCTTATATTTTGGAAAGATTCGATTTGATCAGGATACATGGACTTCCGACAAACTTAAGGGAGTATATCGACCGAGGACGAAGTCCGAGGTTGATATATTTTAATCAGGTCTATAAAATCATGTATTGACCGATATCAAAAGGCTATAACTGTTTTATTATAATAAATCAAAAACTAATTCTCTTTAAGGTCGGTCGCGGGTTTAGAATTTTGCGCCCTCTGCGCAGGGTATCGCGCATTACAGTCGTAAAACGCAAATGAAGAGTAAAATGTTCAAATTTACAGGTTATCAAGTAACGTTTTTATTAAAAAAATAAATACTTATTCTAAAATTATTTTTAGTGAAATGAATCCTTAGAATAATGTTCAGAAGTATTTTAATTAAATCATTTCGCCGCTTCTTCAAATTCGATGTTATCCACGTCGGAGTCAATGTCTTACGATGACGTCAGTTGAGACTTTGACGTAACAATGGACAAAAATAAACGTCGTGCATTTTTTATTGCAGCGTCAATAATTAACATTAAAAATATAATTTGCAAAATAAATAAATATGCGCGATCTTTTTTTTTAATGTTCTGTATGCGTGGAAAGGTATTTTTTTTATCTATTACAAATAAAATCAAATTTGATTCCTAAACATCCGTTTATTCTATAAATTCTATATGTAAAATGGCTGGCAAGACACGTTATAGGATCAAACTATGAGGGCGGAATAGGATAAAAACTATCCGCTCAATTTCGTTTTAATTTGGTAAAAAGTTTACTTATAAGTTTACCTTCCATCACTAAAAATTAAAAGAGAATCGTATGTTTGTAATTTTTTACACATGAAATTGAAAATGAAAACCCCCTTTTTCCTATATAATCCTATATAAAATGTCGGGGATGATTCGGACATACGACCAAAATTTGAGCGCGGTAAACAGATAAACTATCCGGTCAATTTACTTTATATTTTGCACATAGTTTACTCATAAGTTGACCTTTCACTGGGAAAAATTTAAAGGAAATCGTACGTTTGAAACATTCTCCCCCGAGACTCCTTAACTCTTCAAGCGTATAGTAGTGAAATATTTTGTTCATAAGTAAAGGTGTTGATTTCGCTATTATGACGTCACAATGTCGCACGTGCCAAAACCAGTATTTTGTCATGAAAATTTATTTTTAGTATAGTGAGGTCAATAAATTTCCTATTTTTAGTATAGTAAGGTCTAGAACAGAAGTTATAGCACGGTCACGTGACAGCAATCGACCAATCATGTGCTTTGGAAAAATACGATATTACAATAAAACAATTTGTAGCATTGTAACTTTTCAAAAATTGTAAGCACGTAGCAAATTATAAGCCCCTCCTCCCACTTTTTTGGGGAGCATGTAGAAAATGGAAGTAAAATTGCCGAAAATAATATCGAAGTCGAGGTTTAAGGTATTAGTCCCCCCCCCCCCCAGATTAGGAGTTTTAATAATACTGGCTAATTTCTTAGGGGGGGGGGGTTGTGTAAATTTTTGCTTGTCAAGATTTCTCTGATGACTCTGCCCCTCCCTCCCTTCAAAAACGATTTTACGTGCCTGAACTTTAATTCCTTTTTACCGCTATTGGTAGAGGACGGGTAGGACTCCCCTACCCTGCAGGTTTGTCCACTACAATAGATGAACCCCGGATTATATTTTCTCCTATGATTGGAAAAGCTAGCGGCTCCCAGCATATTTTCCTTTCCTTGTACAGAGACAGATACCCCCCCCACCCCCTAGCGAAAAACTATCTTGTGGTAGAATCCCACTTCTTGTTTTGTTCTTAGATTTTGATAAACACTTTGCGAAAATATTATGATGTTCTAAATTATTAATAAAAATTCTAATATATCATAACTCAATTGGATGGCAAACATAATTCTTTATTATCTGCTAAGTGTCCGCGTCAACAAATTATATCTGCTGAAAAACAAGCATATCAACGTTCTGCTATTTACTGGGCTTTATTTGTCTGGGTTCTTTTCCACGTGATCGTAGTTTAATGCGATAGAACCAAGAGGATAAAATAGGTTCTATACAAGGATTTTACATAGATGTCTGTCATGACCTTGACCTTTCCACATGGAAATTTGGTTCAAGGTCACTATACAACACTTGCCTACATACTGCTTGTACATGCAATCTTATGGTAAAGTCTGAGCAAGATTGAATCAAAGGGAGAAAAATTATGGTTCAAAAGTGTATTTCAAAGATATTTCTACTGTATTACCTTAAACATTGATCTAAAACCTTCGTTGACAGTCACTACACACCTTTCACCCAGAAATACTATTCATGTAAATTATGAACAAGATTGGATCATGGGTAAATAATATATGGTCCAGAAAGGAATTTTTAAAGGGTTCTGATATGACCTTGCCCTCAAAGCATGGTTCAAGGTTACTGCACATTCTTATCTAAATGCTTTCTGATGGACTATGAAACATATTGGGCCAAAGGAAAGGAATATATAATTCAGACAAGGATTTTACACATAGGTCTGCTATGACCTTAACTTTTGATCCAGAAACTTTAGTACATGGTCACTGCAAACTGTGGGTGAAGTATGAGCCAGATTGGGCTAATGGGAGAGAAAATACGTCTGTGCAAGTGATGTCAGACTAACAAACAGATACATGTATATGGACTGATCACTATAAGGATCAATTATCAACAAATATCATACTGTACCCATGAATACAGTACTTTGTGTCAAGTTTGATTGTAAATGATCACAAGGTTCCACAGAAGAATATGAAAAAGTAATGTCTTACTAAATGTGGAGCAACAACAATGGTACCTTCAAACATATCAGAGATATTAAAAAAAAGTTTGAGCCCCAAGCATGCTTAGGTGAGCCATATGTTATACAAAAATATGGCACAAGAATATCAAAATTAAATGAACAAATCTTGCAGAGGTTTGGAGTTTCCACCCATGTAAGAGCTGCTGGACATCATCAACACCATATTATTGTTGGCATTTTCTTTGGTTTTTTGTTAAATATGTGGAATCTGATATCCCATCAGAATATTGTAAATGCATTACATTTGGCTGTGTACTCTATATAGCGTTTTTGGCGGAAAGCAGCTTCCGCTAAACCAAGTACATCACTAAATGCCATACATATATATGTACAATGATAGGTACATTTAGAAAAATGCTAATTCAAATCCACGCTAAAATGATGAAAAATTAATTTTCGCAAAATATTGTACATGCTAAATATAATACATTTACAGTATATCCTGGGAAATTCACAGATATTTGGGGTGCATTCAATTTCTAAATAAAAAATCTGAGGGAAACAGTATCATACACACCCCCACCCTATAAGTTTTCCAATACCTGCATTATTTCCTATTTTTTATAGAAAGCTCATAGAAACATGTACATTATCTGTAAAACAACATGCATATTAGTATTCATAAAAGCAAATACGCATGTCGAAACTCAGATTTTTTTCTTTTTTAAAAAATGAAAGGGGAGGGAATAACCCATGCCCCAAATGTTTGCAGTCTCAAAATTAAATTAAGAAATAAATCAATTGACACTTTGCTACTTTAATTATCGTTCCATCACTAAAGAGAACACAAAACAATATATCATTTTTATACAACAAGTTTAGTCTAAATAATACAGATCATGTCAAATTAGCCTAACAAAGTCTCCCTTTTGGTCACCAGAATGTTGCTTATTTTAGCTTGTGACCCTAATAAAGCATTACAACCTTCAAAACACGATAGACTGAAGGCTGTACATGTTTTAGAGTCCTATGGTGTAGGAGCGCCCCTTTGGGTTGTGGATTGGCAAGACTGTTGGCTCCACAATCGTCCACTCATACCATACATTCTTTGCATTACAACTTCTCCAGATATGCAGGACAACACGATCATTTTTCTTCACATAGATGGGTGTCTGAAACAGATCAGTCAAAAACTCAATGTGAAAGAACAAAGTGTTTTTGAAACCCAAGGTACAGTTTTTGTGCAGTGTTTACAACTTACATGTACCGGTATATTGAAATATAAGCAAATGTACATTAATTGACAAATATATGCAATTAAACACACTTATTGGGAAGTGCCTACTGTCAAACAATTTAGAGAAGTTACAAACTTAACATATCTAATAAGCTTATAACATTTTTAAAGACTAAAAATGAATGAAACTGATTTCACTGAAAGAAGGATATCATTATATGGAGATTTTTTTGCTGTTTATGCTAAAGGAAAATCTCAATATTTATTCATGTTCTAATATAGAAATTAAGTTATGCAAAACAATGCTGCCAATAATAACAAAGAAATGAAGGAACACTTTGTAAAGCGTGTCATTTCATGAAAATGTTTCTGATCAAAAGAAACCTACATGTATATCAGTAGCAGAATGCAAAAAAAAATCTATAGAATTAGTTAGAAAGTGTAGTATGTGTCAGATGATGCATGTTTAAATGATTATAAAAAACCATGATTCACTGTAATGTTTTATAAAAGAGGTATTGAATAAGATTTAGTTAATCTGTGTGTATGATAGGTTTAATTGTATAGAGAATATGTACCAATGGGATCAGATAATTTTAACTGTATGGATTGTTGTTTAATTTAATGGACTGTCTGGTGTTAGGTTTAACTGTACGTACGTTTAACTGTACGTAGGTTTAACTTATGTACTGTTTGGTAATAGGTTTAACTGTGATTGGTTAAACTATATGGATTGACTGGTGATAGCTTAACTGAATTGTCTGTCTGGTGTTAGGTTTAACTGTATGGATTGTCAGGTAATAGGTTTAACTATACGGATTGTCTGGTGATAGGTTAAACTGTACGGATTGTTTGGTGTTATGTTAACTGTACGGATTGTTTGGTAATAGGTTTAACCCTATGGATTGTCAGGTAATAGGGTTAACTATACGGATTGTCTGGTGATAGGTTTAACTATACGGATTGTATGGTGATAGGTTTAACTGTACAGATTGTCTGGTAATAAGTTAAACTGTACGGATTGTTTGGTGTTAGGTTAACTGTATGTATTGTTTGGTAATAGGTTTAACCATACAGATTGTCTGGTGATAGGTTTAACTGTACGGATTGTCTGGTAATAGGTTAAACTGTATGGATTGAATGGAGATAGGTTTAACTGTATGAATTGTTTGATAATAGGTTTAACTGTATGTATTGTTTGGTAATAGGTTTAACTGTACGGATTGTCTAAAATAGGTTTAACTGTACTAATTGTTTGGTGTTAGGTTTAACTGTATGTATTATTTGGTAATAGGATTCACACTTTCATGGAGGAAATCTTATCAACCCTTTTATCATCTCGTGATCGTCATTTTTATACTTCTAAAACTAAAGAGTTTATTAATAGGTTCAACTGTGTGGATTGTCTGGTAATAGGTTTAACTGTATGTATTGTTTGGTGTTAGGTTTAACTGTATGTATTGTTTGGTAATAAGTTTAACTGTATGGATTGTCTGGTAATAGGTTCAACTGTGTGAATTGTCTGGTAATAGGTTTAACTATACTAATTGTTTGGTGTTAGGTTTAACTGTATGTATTGTTTGGTAATAGGTTTAACTGTATGGATTGTCTGGTAATAGGTTTAACTGTATGTATTGTTTGTAATAGGTTTAACTGTATGTATTGTTTATTAATAGGTTTAACTGTATGAATTGTCTGGTAATATGTTTAACTGTATGTATTGTTTGGTAATAGGTTTAACTGTACGGATTGTCTGGTGATAGGTTTAACTGTATGTATTGTTTGGTAATAGGTTTAACTGTATGTATTGTTTATTAATAGGTTTAACTGTATGGATTGTCTGGTAATAGGTTTAACTGTATGTATTGTTTATTAATAGGTTTAACTGTATGTATTGTTTATTAATAAGTTTAACTGTGTGGATTGTCTGGTAATAGGTTTAACTATACTAATTGTTTGGTGTTAGGTTTACCTGTATGTATTGTTTGGTAATAGGTTTAACTGTATGGATTGTCTGGTAATAGGTTTAACTGTATGTATTGTTTGGTAATAGGTTTAACTGTATGGATTGTCTGGTAATAGGTTTAACTGTATGTATTGTTTGGTAATAGGTTTAACTGTATGTATTGTTTGGTAATAGGTTTAACTGTATGGATTGTCTGGTAATAGGTTTATCTGTTTGTATTGCTTATTTATAGGTTTAACTGTGTGGATTGTCTGGTAATAGGTTTAACTATACTAATTGTTTGGTGTTAGGTTTAACTGTATGTATTGTTTGGTAATAAGTTTAACTGTGGATTGTCTGGTAATAGGTTTAACTGTATGTATTGTTTGATTGTAAGAAGGTTTAATTTTATGGATTTGTCTGGTTTAAAAGATGTCAACATATCCCATTATAAATCTCCGTAACAAATGTGATAATGTATCAATGAAGATATCTTGAATATTTTTCCTTTCATCAATTTCAATTGCAATCCTTTTACAGGTATGTGTATTGTTATTAAAATTGTCAAAATAAGATGGAAACACTAACTTGAAACAGACTATAAATAGCTATAGCAGAACCAGTAAATGGTCTAATTGTTCATTAAGATAAATGGCACATGCTTGTCAGTATAATGGGATTTATGTCAAAGGATTTTAACTGACATTCTGTTTGTTTTTATTGCATATTTAAGGTACCCAATGAAAATATCATTAAATTTTTTGACTGTAAATATAAATATATTTCTATCTTTCATAACAACTAAGACAACAAAAATATTACATATGGGGTTGTCATGTAGTGTGGCAGTCTCACGGGACACGCAAATATAATTATTTATAATATTCATTTCAATATTTGAAGGAAACACTCAATTTCACTATTCTGAACAATTCTTATATATAACATTTTTTGTAGGATATCCTTTAACTTATTTTGAAGGATATATAAAGTGCACAGACTTTCAAGAGATTCCTTAATAAACTGTATTTGCTCAAACCTTGTATTAGGCCCCATTTTAAATATTTTCAAGGTCACTATATTGGTTTCATTGCTGGTAATTCATTTATTATATTCCACAAGGATCTAAGCACTTTTTAACTGACTTAATACACCCATAAATTATGTTAAAATGCTTGTTTTTTTTTTTATTGAGAGTTATCGTAAATTTAAAAAAAATTCTTGTGACCTGAAGGATTTTATTGGAAGCCTTATTATAGTTCTGCCGTAGACAAATACACAGATTTTATTAACTGTACACAGGAATTTATGGCATAAGGATCACATAAAAAATCATCAGTTCAGGGGAACCGTTGACATACATATAAGGGTACCATCAAATTGCAACTTTCAAAGTAAAAGAAAGTTTGTCACAGTAATATCATTGTGGCTATTTTCATGACAAATCTAGATATGCTATGTTACACTACAGTGAAAGAAATAACACAACTGTTCATGCAAATTAAGATAAAATTTACTTTACTATGTAACAGACTAGCCATGTTTTTTTAATTATATGACTTCTCTTTAATTAAACTACATAACCTAACATCAATAATTGCTGCTTACCTTGATTGGGAACAAGATGGGGAACCAGCTAAACATTCCAGGAGAGTGGGTGTCTGGATGTATGCCTGTAACACAAAATCAGTCAACTATAGATTACCGTATACACTCGCCTATAAGTATTGTTCGCATATAAGTTGGTTGCCTTTTTTCAGCTTTAATTAGAAGATTTTGCTGTTGACTCGCTTATAAGTCGGGTCACTTTTTCAGGACAACTGATGTACAGGTGCTCTCAATAAAATAACCACATTTTATCATACTGAATAAAAAAATTAACCCCATAATTGCTTCTAGACTCTGTTTCTAACATGAATCTTCTTTGTGGTTAACAACTTTTGACTTTAAATGCCATTAATATATAAGACACTCATTATAAGTTGGTAATAGCTTCAAAACTACTATTAACTGATTACCGGTAGGTTGGTACCTGTAACTAGCCCCTTAAACTGGGGGGTTGGATTACCGGTATGTTGTTTAAGGTGACATGACCCCTATAGCTATTATCACCTCAGGTGTAAAAAATTGACTGCTTGAATGCCAATCGAATGAACTTGGTTTTCTTTTAATGAACACAGTTTCAATGCATTTATCTGTTTATCTATTATTATTCCCAAAAAAATATTACTTACTTCTCTCTTAATGTGAAAAATTTCCTTACTATGTCTCACCTATAAGATGGACCACCACTTTTCACTCAATTTCCTACCCTCCAAAATCTTACTTATATGTGAGTAAATACTGTAATCCTGATAGTATTTGACCAGCACTAATGGTGGAGTCTTAGACAAGCCGATTTCTGGATGCTAATTGAGATTGTACACTTATTTAGGACTTACTCAGGGTCACATTGTCGTACAGAATTGTGTCGAAGTAGCCGGCAAACCCATGAAGGACTGCGTCTTGTTTTATATCAAACTCCAGACAGGTGTACCTAGTGTTGTCTATCACTGCGTCTAAGGAAATCAAAAAATCACATTACAGTACAAAAGAACAAGACACTCAAATGTATAATGAACCCATGCTTACAGCAGTCAGTTTCATTTACCTTAGTATTTAAAGCTAACACAAACATATCAGTTTTAACAAATCCTTTTCTATTTTTCAATGAAGGTTAAATGGTAAACTTTTAAACAGACTGAGTAAAAACATAGGACAGAGTTCATCCCTTTGATGTGGGTAGGCATTTATTTTATGCTTGTTATGATTAGATAGACATGTAGTAACTACATGTCTATTAAATCATAAATCATTGTACATGTACCACAACAGTCAAAGTAACAATCACAACTTGAGTTTTATTCTTCATTTTGCCTTTTTTAAATCAATATCATATAGGCATTAAACGAATCAATATCATACAGGCATTAATGAATCATTTTACAAGGCAAATAATACATGTACATACATGAACATGATAAATGAAGGGAGACAACTCTAAAACTACATGAAGTTCTTATGTGTACAAACTAGAGCTGTCTATGAAGACCAAATACCCACCCCTATCCCTGTATCTTTTGGCAGGAAACAAATAATGCCATGTTGATGGTTGTGTACCTAGATCTTGGATAAATGACCTTACATTGACCTTACATAGACACTGAGCAATCTTTGTACAAAGTATGAACTTTGGATGGTTTTTTTTCATAAAAAAAGAATTAACAATCAGGAAACTTGAAAGAACAGAATGACAAGCAGACTTATAAATATGATGATTCCCACATACTACTCAAACTTATGCTGCACAGGGTACAACAGACTGGTGCTTGGTGTATTAAATTTATATTACAAAAAAACAGGTACCAAAATGTTCCATTAAACTCAAATTTCTAGAAACCTGCAGATTTGTTCACCATTATTATCTGTATTGCAAATTCATTATCATTATACATGTATGTACAGCAAATTGTAATAATAAGTACCGGTATATCATATTCACAATAAACATGTTTCCTACCCACAGCTACTGGGTGTGCTTATTAAAGTGTTAAAAACAAAATCTTCATTGAGGAAGATCATTGGATTGTAAATTGAAGAGTTTGTATTTTTGCATTTTGTAATTATCAAAAAAGATGATGTAAATTAAATAGTGTTATCTTTTGAAACTTTAAAACATGGGAATTGTTATAATAGATGTAAATTTTTTTCATTCAGCGCCTTTAAAAATACATTATATCAGTATTCATTAAAACCATAAAATTTTACAAGGAATAGCTAACAATTTAGCAAGAAACCCAAACAAGAGGCCCTGGGGCCACATCACTCCACCTGAGCAACAATAGCCATAACTATGATCAAATCAGCATTACAGATTCAAAATATCTTGACAACTAAGTACAGTAGATCTTGCTCAAAAAGTTAAAAAATCTGCCGATTTTTATCCAATAATTTTTATGGTAAATACCAAGCCCCTTTTGTTTTTTTCAGTATTTGTGAGAATATTTTTCTCTATTCCTATTGAACCCCCCCCCCCTTTGTTGCCCCACCTTTCTCCAGAGAATCATGGTTTGATCAAAATTTAATCTGTACAACCTGTGCTTTCACACAAGTTTCAGCATTTTTGGCTGAATAATTTTCCAGAAGATTTTCTCTATATCTTCCTATGTAAAAATTCATCACCCAATTGTGGCCTCACCCTACCCAGGGGGATGATGATTTAACAACTTTTCAAGCTTTTCTGGCCTAATGCCTGGTAGTCTTTGAGAAGATTTTTATAGATTATTTCTAAAATTCTTTAAAATTTGTAAAAATTCATCCCCCCCATTGTGGCCCCATCATACCCCCAGGGACCAAAATTTGTAAAACTTCATCTCCCCATTGTGGCCTCACCATACCCCCAGGGACCATGATATGAACAAACTTGAATCTTCACTACCTAAGGATGCTTCCACACAAGTTTCAGCTTTTCTGGCCAAATTGTTTCCGAGAAGATTTTGAAAAATACCAACAAATTTTCAATAATTCTAAATTATCTCCCCTTTAAAGAGTGTGTCCCTTCATTTGAACAAACTTAAATCTCCTTCACCCGGTGATGCTTTTTGCCAAGTTTGGTTGTAATCGGCCCAGTGGTTCTGGAGAAGAAGATGAAAATGTGAAAAGTTTACGCCAACTACAACGACTACGTCGCCAGTCAACAGACAAATCTTGATCAGAAAAGCTCACTTGAGCCTTCGGCTCAGGTGAGCATAAAAGTTTAATTGGAAGTCCCATAATTTCCCAATTTCAGTGTCTGTACTAAATAACACACTGTACCTACAATGTGGTGAGTGTATATTCATGATTTTCTGATATCTGTGTACATGCTTACATGTAACAGTTTCTACTGTACATACACATTGGTGGGTGTATATCTATGATTTTGTTACCGTTGCTACACTGTACCTACAATGTGGTGGGTGTACAGTACCGATCAGACTCATCCTAACACCAGAGCAGACCCCAACTAAACCCAAGGTTTACTTTCAGGGATTACTTGGGGTTTATTCTGGGCCTGCTTTTTGAAAATTTGTGGGTTTACTTTGGGTCCACTCGGGGTTACTTTAGGTTTAGTCAGGGTTTGCTTTTGGGGTCCACTGTAAGCACTGAAGTGTGAAGCAGACCTTTCTTTTATCTTACCATCTTATTGCCTGTAATTCCTGTCCCTTGTATATTCCAAATACACATGTAGCATCTGCTTTCAGGTGTATACTTCTGATCAAGGTTTACTCTCTGTGTCCACTCTGGGTTTACTTTGGGTTAATTTACTCTGGGTCCACTTTAGTAATGCAGAGTAAACTCAGAGTAAACCCAAGGTTTAGTTGGGGTTTACTTTCTGTTAGATTGGGTCTGATCGGTACAGTATATCCATGATTTTGTTATATTTGTGTACATACTTACATGTACATGTAACAGTTTCTGCTGTACGTACAATGGCATAGCTGTACATCTATGATTTTGTTATATCTGTGTACATTGTACTTACATGTCAAAGTTTCTGCTGTACGTACAATGTGATGGTTGTATATCTATGATTTTGTTATATTTGTGTACCAGGTACATACATGTCACAGTTTCTACTGTACGTACAATGTGATGGCTGTATATCTATGATTTTGTTATATCTGTGTACATACTGTGGATTCATCAATATTCGTTGAATACCAATTATCGTGGATTTCATTGTTAAGTTGATCCACGAAATTAAATGTTCAATGAAGTACATTTTCTATTAACATTTTGTATTGATAGGGTCATTGGCCACGAATTTACGTATCCTTGAAACTGTGATTTTCACTTTATCCATGAAAATTGATACCCTTGAATATTAATGAAACTACAGTACTTACATGTCACAGTTTCTGCTGTACGTACAATGTGATGGCTGTATATCCACGATTTTGTTATATCTGTGTACATACTTACATGTAACAGTTTCTACTGTACGTACAATGTGATGGCTGTATATCTATGATTTTGTTATATCTGTGTACATACTTACATGTAACAGTTTCTGCTGTACGTACAATGTGATGGCTGTATATCCACGATTTTGTTATATCTGTGTACATATTTACATGTAACGTTTCTGCTGTACGTACAATGTGATGGCTGTATATCTATGATTTTGTTATATCTGTGTACATACTTGCATGTAACAGTTTCTGCTGTACGTACAATGTGATGGCTGTATATCCACGATTTTGTTATATCTGTGTACATATTTACATGTAACAGTTTCTGCTGTACGTACAATGTGATGGCTGTATATCTATGATTTTGTTATATCTGTGTACATATTTACATGTAACAGTTTCTGCTGTATGTACAATGTGATGGCTGTATATCTATGATTTTGTTATATCTATGTACATACTTACATGTAACAGTTTCTGCTGTACGTACAATGTGATGGCTGTATATTTATGATTTTGTTATATCTGTGTACATACTTACATGTAACAGTTTCTGCTGTACGTACAATGTGATGGCTGTATATCCACGATTTTGTTATATCTGTGTACATATTTACATGTAACAGTTTCTGCTGTACGTACAATGTGATGGCTGTATATCCACGATTTTGTAATATCTGTGTACATATTTACATGTAACAGTTTCTGCTGTACGTACAATGTGATGGCTGTATATCTATGATTTTGTTATATCTGTGTACATATTTACATGTAACAGTTTCTGCTGTACGTACAATGTGATGGCTGTATATCTATGATTTTGTTATATCTGTGTACATATTTACATGTAACAGTTTCTGCTGTACGTACAATGTGATGGCTGTATATCCACGATTTTGTTATATCTGTGTACATATTTACATGTAACAGTTTCTACTCTACGTACAATGTGATGGCTGTATATCTATGATTTTGTTATATCTGTGTACATACTTACATGTAACAGTTCCTGCTGTATGTACAATGGCATAGCTGTACATCTATGATTTTGTTATATCTGTGTACATTGTACTTACATGTCAAAGTTTCTGCTGTACGTACAATGTGATGGTTGTATATCTATGATTTTGTTATATTTGTGTACCAGGTACATACATGTCACAGTTTCTACTGTACGTACAATGTGATGGCTGTATATCTATGATTTTGTTATATCTGTGTACATACTGTGGATTCATCAATATTCGTTGAATACCAATTTTCGTGGATTTCATTGTTAAGTTGATCCACGAAATTAAATGTTCAATGAAGTGCATTTTCTATTAACATTTTGTATTGATAGGGTCATTGGCCACGAATTTACGTATCCTTGAAACTGTGATTTTCACTTTATCCATGAAAATTGATACCCTTGAATATTAATGAAACTACAGTACTTACATGTCACAGTTTCTGCTGTACGTACAATGTGATGGCTGTATATCCACGATTTTGTTATATCTGTGTACATACTTACATGTAACAGTTTCTACTGTACGTACAATGTGATGGCTGTATATCTATGATTTTGTTATATCTGTGTACATACTTACATGTAACAGTTTCTGCTGTACGTACAATGTGATGGCTGTATATCCACGATTTTGTTATATCTGTGTACATATTTACATGTAACGTTTCTGCTGTACGTACAATGTGATGGCTGTATGTCTATGATTTTGTTATATCTGTGTACATACTTACATGTAACAGTTTCTGCTGTACGTACAATGTGATGGCTGTATATTTATGATTTTGTTATATCTGTGTACATTCTTACATGTAACAGTTTCTGCTGTACGTACAATGTGATGGCTGTATATCTATGATTTTGTTATATCTGTGTACATACTTACATGTAACAGTTTCTGCTGTATGTACAATGTGATGGCTGTATATCTATGATTTTGTTATATCTGTGTACATACTTACCTGTAACAGTTTCTGCTGTACGTACAATGTGATGGCTGTATATCCACGATTTTGTTATATCTGTGTACATACTTACATGTAACAGTTTCTGCTGTACGTACAATGTGATGGCTGTATATCCATGATATTGTTATATCTGTGTACATACTTACATGTAACAGTTTCTGCTGTACGTACAATGTGATGGCTGTAAATTTATGATTTTGTTATATCTGTGTACATACTTACATGTAACAGTTTCTGCTGTACGTACAATGGGATGGCTGTATATCTATGATTTTGTTATATCTGTGTACATACTTACATGTAACAGTTTCTGCTGTACGTACAATGTGATGGCTGTATATCTATGATTTTGTTATATCTGTGTACATACTTACATGTAACAGTTTCTGCTGTACGTACAATGTGATGGCTGTATATTTATGATTTTGTTATATCTGTGTACATACTTACATGTAACAGTTTCTACTGTACGTACAATGTGATGGCTGTATATCTATGATTTTGTTATATCTGTGTACATACTTACATGTAACAGTTTCTGCTGTACGTACAATGTGATGGCTGTATATCTATGATTTTGTTATATCTGTGTACATACTTACATGTAACAGTTTCTGCTGTACGTACAATGTGATGGCTGTATATCCACGATTTTGTTATATCTGTGTACATACTTACCTGTAACAGTTTCTGCTGTACGTACAATGTGATGGCTGTATATCTATGATTTTGTTATATCTGTGAACATACTTGCATGTAACAGTTTCTGCTGTACGTACAATGTGATGGCTGTATATCCACGATTTTGTTATATCTGTGTACATATTTACATGTAACAGTTACTGCTGTACATACAATGAGATGGCTGTATATCTATGATTTTGTTATATCTGTGTACATATTTACATGTAACAGTTTCTGCTGTACGTACAATGTGATGGCTGTATATCTATGATTTTGTTATATCTGTGTACATACTTACATGTAACAGTTTCTGCTGTACGTACAATGTGATGGCTGTATATCTATGATTTTGTTATATCTATGTACATACTTACATGTAACAGTTTCTGCTGTACGTACAATGTGATGGCTGTATATTTATGATTTTGTTATAACAGTTTCTGCTGTACGTACAATGTGATGGCTGTATATCCACGATTTTGTTATATCTGTGTACATATTTACATGTAACAGTTTCTGCTGTACGTACAATGTGATGGCTGTATATCTATGATTTTGTTATATCTGTGTACATATTTACATGTAACAGTTTCTGCTGTACGTACAATGTGATGGCTGTATATCTATGATTTTGTTATATCTGTGTACATACTTACATGTAACAGTTTCTGCTGTACGTACACACTGTGGTGGCTGTATATTTATGATTTTGTTATATCTGTGTACATACTTACATGTAACAGTTTCTACTGTACGTACAATGTGATGGCTGTATATCTATGATTTTGTTATATCTGTGTACATATTTACATGTAACAGTTTCTGCTGTACGTACAATGTGATGGCTGTATATCTATGATTTTGTTATATCTGTGTACATACTTATATGTAACAGTTTCTGCTGTACGTACAATGTGATGGCTGTATATCCATGATATTGTTATATCTGTGTACATACTTACATGTAACAGTTTCTGCTGTACGTACAATGTGATGGCTGTATATTTATGATTTTGTTATATCTGTGTACATACTTACATGTAACAGTTTCTACTCTACGTACAATGTGATGGCTGTATATCTATGATTTTGTTATATCTATGTACATACTTACATGTAACAGTTTCTGCTGTACGTACACACTGTGGTGTGTGTTTATTCATGATTTTGCTTTATCTGTGTACATACTTAACAGTTTTTACTGTACCTACACATTGTAGTGTGTGCTAGATCACTGACCTTTGTTTGGATGTTTAAAGTGGAACACTTCCTGTGGAGGAGCAAGTACCTGACAGTTATGGAGGCGTACCACATAGGGGGTCTCAAAGTTGTGCTGCAAGAGTTAAAAAAACCCAAATAAATATAAAATAAGAAGTTACAAAGACTATTGTTAAGAAACATAGAAACATATACATATAATTTTATTTATGCTAGTTATGAATTAGGTTGATTATATATCAAGAAGTATTAATACCTTAACTTTAAGATTCTAGCTAATCAAAATATTGTTTAAAGCTTGATAACTTTATGACTTCTATGATGATCTAGTACTTACATCTACCGGTTTGTTGGAGGGGGTGTTGTCCTTGCACACTCGGACCTCATTGTACAGCTTCTCTGACTGTAGCGGTGACATGTAGGACGTGTATTCACAAGGAATACTGATACCATCATCTGAAAACCACCCAGAAATTTAACACATCTACTCACTTAACTATTACACTTTTCTACTATGCATAAAAAAAACTATACAGGTAGAGGTTAGATGTTTCTCCTACTATATTGTATTATATACACATTTATTATTATAAAAGTTTCGCTACTGAACTGCATATATATAAAAAAATAAAATCTACTACCTTTTTATGTCACTTTTAATATTTCTCATCGATAACAAAACTATATTCTTAAAATATCTAAGTACCTGTACTGAATTTTTACATTTATATAACCAATAGATGACTAGATATACAGTTCATAAACTGATTATAGGTTGATACCCTTCAAAAATCTCTGAGCTCCATCTAGACATTCTGGGGAGAGTTCGTTATCTCCGAACGACCCCAGTAGCTCGCTGACCAAGATGTCCGCCTTCTCGGGTGCCTCCCACAGCCGCATGTCACATGACACCACCTCCACCAGGTCGCCCCACATCTCATCCTTCATGTTCTCCAGACTGTAAATGACAAAACATTGTCTCATCCTCGAAAATACATGTAGGTGTTTACAAATTTCAATGTAACCACAGTATCTTTGAAGCTCCTTTGTTACAATGATAGCTGGTACTTACGTCACTACAGCATTAGGATTTTTCTCCACTGCATACACCTTCTTGATTTTTCGATCTGCCTGATGGGAAGCAGCAATAGAGGCCCTCACAAGGGGTCCTCTGCCGGCCCCAACCACCATTAAAACACTGCAACAAATAACACATCTTCTTTCAAATTGATACTTCCAACAAGAAATGACCATTAATAGCATGATAGCTCAAACAAATACATGACAATATGAACATGTAATTACTTACACACTCTTTGTTTCTTTTTCCTCTGGTTTGATCTTACCCAAAAGGGCATAGTAAACAGCCTGAAGATAGAAACTAGGAGAATGTAGACTTTATATCTTCTTACAACTATTTCAAAGTTATCCCGTCTGATTTCCATTTTTTAAATGTATGTTACTGACATGAACATAGTTTAAAAAAAAAAATAAAACTGACCTTCTGATACTGGGAATATTTGACAGGGTCTTTCTCGAAGATTTCGTAAGTTTGTGATTCTAGGTTGTCCATCAAAGGCTGCAGAAAAACACATGGTACAATGGTATATTAGATGAAGAACACACTGTCAGTTCTTACAGTCAATGTTATTAAGAGCCAGCTAGTTTTTTCATTCATACCTGCAGTGGACTTTGTAAGTAGTCCTCATAGCCCTTGGCAAACTGTGTGATGGGATCGGGAGGGGACCTAGTCTGTGGAAGAAACAACACACAGGTGATCAACTGAGTAATTATATGAGTTCCTGTCTGATGCCAAAAGGGTTTGCTCAAAGATTAATTTTCATGAGCATACTTGTGCCTATCCTAATATATATTATACATTACATAAGGATTATATATGACCATTTTGTTTTGAAAGTGGTTGAAAGGCATTCACCAACCTCACATATACAATGTACATGTATACACACATATTTCCTTTAAGTCAAGCCATAACAAGTTCTTAACATTTTCATCTATATAGCCTGAATTAAAAAAAATTTCAATATTTTAAAGTGTCCATAAACAGTATTTCTTCAGCATAGCAAAAAACAAACTGCACAGATAAGATGAGAGAGTACATACATGTAAGCCCCATCTATTCTACAGGTCAGACTTGCACTTACCTGCCACAGGCTATCCATGTACAGGGAATGCTGGTAGTGATGGAGATCGGTGTCTTGATGTCTTACCTGCCAAAGGTGATCCAGGTACTGCTGGTAGGTGTGGAGGCCTTTGTCTGGGTGTCTGTCTGCTCCGGTCAAGATTATCTGAATGTCCAGCTGCTCAAACAGAAAAATTTTTGTTGACAAACAAACCAACAGGTACTGTAAATTCTTTATTTTACACGAGTACTTAATTCTGCAATTCCGCTGTTTTGTATCAAATCGCGAGAATATAAAATCGTGAGCACCAATTTTTTGTTATAATTTCCTATAGTTCAATTCCTATAGTTCATAACTAACTGAAAAATAAAAGTGAGATTTTAAAGTACGTGAGGGTTGCTTCTCGCGATTTAAATTGATACATGTATTAATTCCTCACATTTAATTAGAAATCTACAGTATTCTGAGTCTACTTTCATAATACAGCCAATAGGAACTAGAGCTGTCTAAAATTTGAAGGACTAACCCCCTAAGGTTAAGGTCATGCCCAACTTTCTGCCAAGTTTGAGACTCTGACATTTATAGTTTTGGACCAGACACAAATGTGGAGTGGACAGACAGCAAGATGGACAAAGTGACAGACAGATATGATGATTCCAATATATCATTCCCATCCTAAACGTAAATATGTTTGTGAGACATGACATCACAAACTACTGTATACAGGGAAATATTCGCCCCCGTTTTATTTTCACCCCATTTGCCCTGGTTGTCAGCGAGGGAATTTAAGACTGAGCGAATTACAATGTTTCAAATGACCTCTCTTTAAACACAACCGGTTCTGGGCGAATTCAAGACGGGGCGAAACTGTTTGCAAGTGTAGAAGGGCGAAAATTACACGGGGCGAAAATAACCCTGTATACAGTAATACAATATGACTGGGTCAATTAAGTTAAAACATGCACCTGTGAGTTGAAGAAAAAACTTGCCAACGCACTATGAAAATATCATGGGCACATCTTTATATTGTTAACAAAGAGTGCTCAGAAATACTCATGCACTTGTTTCTTATACTAGTATTATTTTTATGTTAAATCATCTCTACAGAAAGATGGACAGATTTCAATATTCCCCTCCCCCAGGACAAGTTTGTCTAGTGTAAAACATATAATGAATAGTTTGTGTACCTTAAACAGTTTTTTGAGGAAATTCTGATGAGGTTTGGATAACACAGGATACCCTCTCTTATTGGTCAGAAACAGATTGGTGGATACCATGACACACTTGATTGGCTCGGCCAGCCATCGGTCCAATACCTCCTCGTCTGGCAGATTAGTGGACAGCTCCAGAACAACGTTGATTCTCCTCTGAGAGTCACACAGAGTTCTAAACTCATGCCACCTGCAAAGTAAAAAGTCATATACCGGTAATATAATGAAAACCATATGAATACCAGTACTTGTAAAAATGTAATATAATAAAACAAAATAACTATGCCTTTCCCCCCTCCAAAAATTCCTTCCCACCCTCAATTTTGGATTTTAAATGTTCTGTGAAAAAAGTGAGTCGGAGGTTATTTTCCTTATCATAACCGCAAAATATTAAATAGGACTTATGATGCAAATTTATCAAAGATTTTTGTAATGATTAATACATTTACTTTTAAAAATACTAAACAGCATAGAGGTAAATACCACAAGCCAGGAAGAGCACTATCTATTTATATAATATATACTGACCATTTCCATGTGTCATCTTGGGGCTCTCTCTCCTCGTCTGTCTGACCCCCCTCCATCAGACAGTCTGCCTGGTCACGGGCCGATATCAGGGGGATCTGGATCCAGTATTGCTGAGAGAATCCAATCAAGACAAATTAACCTACTTAATAATTGTAGCTAATATGAGAAGTCATATAATGAAGCACTAGGGATGAGTGATTTCAGTTCATTATTAACTCATTTCATCCATGAAGTTTTTAATACAACTTTTAAGATTACTGAATGAAAATGATTTCAATGAAGCATAAATTTGTTATAATAAGCATGCTCACTGTAACCATGTTTTACAGTATTGTGCTGAGCTAAACAGAGTACAAGGTCCTTACTTGTTGGAAGTAAGCTGCCTGGATCTGCTCACTGAGACATCTTGCCAGGTTGGCGTTCTTGCCATGCTTCAGTTGAATTAATATGGCTGGGAGGCCAAGGTGACTTGCAAATGCCAATTCTTGTTTGAATCCCTTGAAAAACACAAAATTGTAAAATAAGAATGAGAAACAAATTTTGTTATTTTCGCCCTTTTTGATTTGCAAATGGTTTCGCCCCTTCTTGAATTCGCCCAGACATAGTTGTGTTAAAAGAGAGATACGTTTAGACATTAGAATTTGCCCAGTCTAAAATTCGCCCATTGACAACGAGGGCTAAAGGTGCGAAAATAAAACGGGGGCGAATACTTCCCTGTATATAGTATCACCATTGCTTTGAAAAAGATAACTGTAAATGTGTAAGAATCTTAGGTCTTCGTGGTTTACAATTTGATGAATTTCTTGGAACGGCAGACCAGAAATGAAGTACCCCTGTATCTGCCAGAAACAGATATTAAATTTGTAGGCCCTATATTTCTTATTACGAGGGCTCGATGGTCATGGCCATTTTTAATCTGTTTTTATCTCCTTGGAAGAAGAGCTCTATATAAAAATATAGGAAACTACCCAAATATAAAAAGTAAAATATATAGAATTTTTTCTTTACTAAATAATAGTTTATAGCAAAACAAATCATATCTAAAAATGTTAGGTTGATCTAATAGTTAATTTGTTGACCATTCAGCCTCCTTAACACAATGATACAAAAAAAAATCTTACAGCTTCAGAGTTCTTTCGAATAACTTCCACTCTAGAGTCCAGTTGTAACCATGGCGATGTTTTGCCAACAATCAATGTACTCCAATCTAGGTAAACACAACATTGATTCATCATGTTGAATTAAAAAATTACACTTTAATAATTGAAAATATTTACATTTGTAAATAAGTTTCCTTATATTGACCTATAGAATAGTGAAAACGTTCAATTCTGACTTTTTCGTGATATGTCACAATGATCATAGCACGCGCTTATCGCTTGTTTTATTGTAAACATAAAATCTCTGTAATTTGAACAATTCTGAACAACTTTCCTTATTCAAATATAAATATAAGTAATACAGGCAATGTTAAAAAAATCACCGGGATATGAACATGGTTGGTATGTGATTATATTTTCTGAAAAGCCCTTTGGGCTTCACAGAATATGATCGCATGACCAACCAAGTTCATATCCCGGTGAACTCTTTAACTTGCTGTTTATTTCTTAAGTAAAAACTTCAAAGCAAATTGAAAAGTAAGGACCCATATATGTACTATATATAAACTTGCATAAATTTCATTTCCCACTTTATAAATCTCTGTGTAAAAATTGATGCTGGGCTTACCGGGTACATCATTTTTTGTTGAACAATGATAAATTGATGCCTTATTCGTCTCATTTATATAATACATGTATATATATAGTTTCTACAGTGCTTAACTACAAAAATCTACTAACCTTGGCCTGATAAAACAAGATCAGATCTTGAGAGAGGACCAGGTCGATTCTTTGCTGGACCATGAATAAATTCACGTTTGTATCTTGGATTCACAATCGGCAGACACACAAAATCAAATCTAAAGAAAAAGTGATCAAAAATTCTTTCAAGTGAAAAAAACAATTAGTTCTTCCTGTAATGCAGATGAACATGATAAAGTTAATTTTTTTTTTTAACCAGGACATTTAAGCCCTCATTTACAAATTTCCTGGTAATTATTTCGTAGTTAACTTTTAAAGTAAATCCTTTATGGACAATTAATTTATTTCAACTTGTGCCGTGTTAAATAATACATGTACTGGTAATATGCAGTGTTTGACACTAACTAGTTCAGTCGGACTAGTGCTTGTTTACTTTAATTAGTCCAAAGGCAATTTTATTTGTCCCTCATTAATAAATCAAAATGTATTATAGTGTAATCTCCTAACTCCTTAACTTCATCACTTTGGGGAAATTCCTCGCTGTTTGAAATCTAAAGTGATTATGAAGTCATTTTATGAATGATTGTCAAATTCTTAAATCAAATGTCAACAATTCACAATGATCAAATTCAAGAATGTGTCAAAACATTGTAAAAAATACACCTTGTTTATCTTATCCATCATTAATTTTGAGAAATCAGCAAGCACTCTTTCATGGGCGCACTAAAATATTGATATTTTTGACGTGTGCGCCCCTTCAGTCATTTGCAGTTGTCAATTATTCTTAGAGACATCGGGGTGAACAAATTCACACATAATACATTTTTTGATTTAGAAATTAAGATAATAATACATTTTTTTTCTGCATTAGCTTTAATGCGCTACACTTGGAGATAACGTCAAACACGCATTACACGGTATAGACATACAATATATCGCTAATTAGAATATGCTACAGATTTATACAAAATGTAATGAGTAAAAAATATATTCATTAATTTAAAAGATGAGGACATATATCAAAATGCATCCATTGTTCTGATAAGGTCATTGTGATTGTTGCTTCATATATATGGGCCAAATTATTATTCTGGCGATCAATTCATTTTAATGAAATCAAATACTGGGGTTATCATTTAAATTGTGTCACCTGCTTTTACTCATTAAAACTTGGCCTAGATACAAATTGGGTTTAAATTAGATTGTTAATTTGATTTTATTCCTTGGTATATCAAAAAGTGTGTGTGTGTGTGTGTGTGTGTGTGTCAGAGTAAAGTTGATTAGATATGATGAGCACGTGTGATAAACATTGTATTCAGTGGGGTTCAATAAATAATTCTTTTTGTTAAAAATTTTAGGGATAATGTTTCAGGTTATATTTAGGGATTAAAATTGGAAGAAAAAAAAACAAAAATAATTTAAAGAGCAACATGGGATGTTTTCTGCTTATGGTGAAGGTGTTTGGCTACCTCGGAGATAACTAATAAAATTAATGTATCAATTTATAACCAGTCTTGATCTTTCATCGAAGATTACTGTAATTGGCAAGTTTGATCATAATTCAACACTCTTGATATACATTTTGAAAAAGTCTGACAGCTTCTTTCATTTCTTTTTTGCAGGAATGTGTTAAAATAAATCATGACTCAGACCTATTTAACCTTTTACTGAACTGAAACCACTCATAAAAGTGTAAGCTTTGAATAATTGAATTCACTTTGATTTTCATAAATACACACCATGCTAGATGCTACAAATACATTATGGTTTTTTTTTTTTTTTTTATAAAATCTTAACCATCATAAATCAGTAATTTATACAAGTTTTTTTCAGCATATTTTTTTTATTTTTAATATGTCTGTTTGGACCGACTGATAGGCACAGATTTTGTTTGTCCAACTAAAAATCTCTCTGTCCAAAACTAACAGGCTAACATTAATGTCGAACCATGTGTTGTGTGTCAATTACATCTAGGCTTATTAATGAAAAGATATTTATTTTTATTACTATTTCTTTGTGTGTTCTCTACATGGTTTAAACCAGGCAAATACCATTAACACCCTGTTTAAACATATCTGGCAGACTCATCAGATGTTTCCATGTTGCCAGACAAATTGTCTGACATAACAAATTGCATTTGAAAAATTTACACATACTATTTAGAACTGTTAATTGGCTAAAATTGAGGTGTTTTTTTTTTTTTTTTTTTTTTTTTTTTTTTTTTTACAAATTCTTAATTCTCTGCGATTATGTAAATGATTACCTTTAAATATTTTATACTCTAAGCAGTTACTAACTTGTATGTTTGCTATCAATGAATTTTTTGTAATAGTTTTACACAAAATTGTTGTTAATTTATTACTTTAGTTTACCATGCAGTTGTTGTCCAAACATTTTTTTAAATGTAAAAACCTAAATAAGTCAGGGCATTATCCTGTTTTGTTGATAAATTTTCTTAAACTTTAAAAGTGAAAATTTTTCTTATCCAACAGCTTGAAAACGTTAGTCGAAATCTGGAACTCAAACACACACTGACGTTTATTAAACAACTGTTAATAAGACACGTCTATATGATTTTTTAACGTTGAATCAAGATATTTAGCTGTAAACAGGTAACTGCGGGACAATTTACACCGTTTTAAATAATAAAAAAAAAATTACGTTATAATCTCATATAATATGAATCAATTCATACGCAAAAAATCAAAGAAATAACGCTAGGAATCTTACCCAGATTTACAAGCAGTTTCTACTGCTGTATTTATATCAGGACAACAGTGATAATCGCGACCACAAGACGCACGTGCCATCTTCACTGGCATATTTTGAGGAAATTCGGATGTAACTGATGTCTAAAACGTATGCCGAACCCGATATATATATATATATATATATATATATATATATATATATATATATATATATATATATATATATATATATATATATATATATATATATATATGCCTATATATATGCTATGAGCGATAGCAAAAATGCTAAATAGCGATAGATATAAACAATATAATAAAGCAGGGGGTGTATATAAAAGGCATCGTTCGTTAATAAAAAAAATTAAAATGTTGCTTCTCAAAGAAGTGTGTTTTCCGACCAATCAAAAAATTTTGATAACGTAAATTTTGTTTATCACAATTTTTCTTCTTTACATCAGTTTAATTAATATTACTCATGTGTCATAAAGATCTAATTCATCTTCTTTGCAAGACGTGAAAAAAAAATTATAACATAATTGGTTGTCTTTAATTCTTTATGATCGATAAAAATATATTCAGACTCGGAGAAAAATGAATATTAAACTGCACTATGGACTGAATCCTGCCAGCTGCCTATGTGCATGTAATTCTTCCCTCTCTATATCTTACTGAATGTCAATAGTGATAAATTAATAACTTATTCTATCCAAATTAGGCATATAACAACTAATAAATTTAGAAGAGATTCAATGAAGAAATAATTTAGCATACTCAGAAATGTTTTCCTTTTTGAATAATACGGACTAAGATGCTATATATTACGGGGTTATGACAATCGTTACCCTAATACCCCTGTGAACCCCCCCCCCCCCCACCTCAAACAGAAAGCATTTTAATGTCAGTTTAAATAAGTTTCAATAACTTGGCATTGTGGTTCAGTGAAAATTAAGTGGACTTTGGTTACATCATTTTTACATTTTTTTTTAGAAACGTAGCTTGACATACATGTCGTAATATGAGTTTGTCTGTACCCTGTATCTACTCGATTGGCAAATCGAGTCAGTTTTCTAATTTCATGATTATTTCAGTCTTATGTCATCTGATTCTCCAATGACTTTACGTAAACTTAGAAACGCAGAATATACATTAACACTTACAGTATACTGATATATATATAAATACCCACTTGGCAAATACCCACTTGGCATCTGCACATTTGCACACGAAATTAGCAGAAAATAATTGGATTCAGTGAATCATTGATAATTTGTTATATGTTACTTACAAATTCAATATTATGCATGTACATGTATATATACATACTTTATGCTAAGTAAACGACCGAAAGCTACATAATTTATTAACGACCGTTATCTTAAGAGGGATGGTTGTAGCCATTTTTAGACCATACAATCATACATTTGAAATTCGTGGTGAGGAGACACAGAGACAACAGAATCATTTTTAAAAAAACTGTTGTAAATTAGATCAAATAAAGCATGTTACATATTCCAACACATATTGTGGTAAAACCAACTTCTTGTGCGCTCACTTTCTTCTACCGGTAATTCTTGCGCTCTTTATTCATAGGATGAAAAAATATCCGACGGCGAGTATTTTAAAAACTTTGCATGTACATGTATAGTGTGTGACACATAGCCACTTAAAAACAAATATATACGATGGTGAAAATGGAACGGGTCTAAAGAAACTAAAATGATTATGAAGGAAGTTTTTTCAGGATACCTGTATAAAGTGATATATTATATATAGTATATGGAACTGCAAAATATGAAATATGAAACGCAGAATATACATTAACACTTACAGTATACTGATATATAAATACCCACTTGGCATCTGCACATTTGCACACGAAATTAGCAGAAAATAAATGGATTCAATGAATCATTGATAATTTGTTATATGTTACTTACAAATTCAATATTATGCATGTACATGTATATATACATACTTTATGCTAAGTAAACGACCGAAAGCTACATAATTTATTAACGACCGTTATCTTAAGAGGGATGGTTGTAGCCATTTTTAGACCATACAATCATACATTTGAAATTCGTGGTGAGGAGACACAGAGACAACAGAATCATTTAAAAACTGTTGTAAATTAGATCAAATAAAGCATGTTACATATTCCAACACATATTGTGGTAAAACCAACTTCTTGTGCGCTCACTTTCTTCTACCGGTAATTCTTGCGCTCTTTATTCATAGGATGAAAAAATATCCGACGGAAATAGTATGAAAATGTGAGTATTTTAAAAACTTTGCATGTACATGTATAGTGTGTGACACATAGCCACTTAAAAACAAATATATACGATGGTGAAAATGGAACGGGTCTAAAGAAACTAAAATGATTATGAAGGAAGTTTTTCAGGATACCTGTATAAAGTGATATATTATATATAGTATATGGAACTGCAAGGATGACATGAATATTTCTATAAAAAAAATAAATACATCAATTGAAAATCTTTGTTTTTGGACGCAGAAAAAAAATGATATTCTATATATATCATTACATTTAACCATAGCCAAGGCACATTATACAAAAATCAGCTTATTCCATACAAGAAGATTAATGGAAAAATTATGAAAACAATTAAAAATATCCAAAGACTTTCATAATAGTAAATGACTAATCTGCATTTTAAATAAGTTTGATTTCAAAAGTAATCAATGTAAGGAAACAGTTTACAAGCTTACAAGCGCGGAAAAAATCAGGAAAACAATTATTAGAATTTTCTCATAATTCAGAGAATATTTTTGGGGGGAATCGCATGGACAACTTTGTGACTTGTGTACAACAGCTACATACACGTGACTCTAAGAAAGAGTATTTATGCACAGATACAAAGCAATTTCACAAAATCTAATTCGTGAGGGACTTATTCTTCAATTAACTTAGAAAGTAATCTATAATGTTTAAACTTTATAATGATGTAGAGGGACAAGTTCGTAAAAGTTATTTTTTTTGGTAAATATATCAAATATGTTGGTTTACCAAAAGGACTTCAGTGTTAGAGTACACATAACTATCTCGTTTTTAAGGAGGTTTAAAATTCTTCCATTTTTTTCATGCGTGCGTCACACACAAAACTTGGTAAATTTGATCAATATTCTGGTCCTGTCGTTTATCTATACCTCTATTAGCACTGAAATTAATTTACATTTGGAGAAGGGGTTTCCTACCTTACCCCTCTGTAAATACTTTCGGTACAGCTGTACTGTAAGGAATGTGGTTTGTTTCTTAATTTAAACAATTCACAGCATGTTACTGTTAATGATTAGACAGGCTTCAGCAGTGGAACCAAATGCGATTACCTTTTCAGAGGCACATAAACATTCACTCCCCACCATGTAAACTTTACTTTCCCCGTTTTAGGAATACAAGTTCCCATTTCTTTAACATACACAGAGAAGAAAACAGTCATGCGTTTAGTTCTTATACTTAAGCTAACATAAACTTAATATCAAATTCAGTTGTGTAAACCCCCCCACAAAGAATGCAACACTTGATGTGGACTAGCTTAGTTTAATACCAAATTGTTACTGGTGACGTAGCTTAAAGACTACACAAAATGAATTACTGTATGTCATTATACATGTATCTTATCAAATGCGAGTAAAAGTTGTTATCTACATGATCACAAAATGCTTTTATATACACAAGTAATACACAGCAAAAACAAATGAAGTTCATAAAAATATTAAGTAATGGTGACTGAAGCTGAATACCAAGTCAGCAAATATCAGGAGTACAAATAAAATTAAGTTGATTAAACACAACACAATAGAGTACCTTGTATTACACATGAAGTAATGTTGGTGGGATGAACTTATATAGGATATATCAAATCTACTGTGATTGACCCTACACAATGTGAATACATAATAATTAAAACAAAAAAGTGAGTTTTCAAGTGAGTACTGGTAAATATATATAAAGTAAGAAGAAAATAGACAGATATCAGAAAGACAGAGAAAGAGGAGATAGTTTGTGATCCACACAACTTAGTTCTAGATTCTGTATTAAGTTATTCTAACTGATGATAACTTTCTCATTGTCCTGCACAATCTATTATGCTTACTAAAGACATCAAAGTTTAATGTCAGACCAAATATTTTCCTGCGCCTGATGAGGTTTAGGAAGAACAGGACTGCATCTGCCAAAACAGCAAGCTGTGTATACATACTAATAAATAGCAGGCACAAAATGAGTGATGTTAATTAATTATAAATAAGTTGACGTTTGATTAAATTGAAAGCTAATAAATATTGCAACACCACAGATTTATAAGATAATGTCCATTGCACTTGGAGAACCACTCCTTCATTCTTTGGTGGTGGGCAGTTTGATGGGGCGCAGAGCGTCAGAGTGCCATGTTCTGATGTTAGCCAGGGCACGGTTAATCTTGTTGCACCAATTGATTCTCTCTTCTTTAGTATCAGCAGATATCATATGCCTACAAATGAACAAATCATTATAAAACTGAAGTCAAGACTTTATGAATTTATTGCTCTGTGAGCTTTCGGTTCACCATTTAAGTCAGCTATGCTCAATTGTAGGCAAATACTGTATACAGGGTTATTTTCGCCCTTCTGCACTTGCAAACAGTTTCGACCTGTCTTAAATTTGCCAAGTCACAGTTGTGTTTAAAGAAGATAATATAAGACATTGGAATTCGCCCAGGCTTAAATTCGGCACTGACAACAAGGGGAAAGGGGCAAAAATAAAATGGGGGCAAATATTTCACTGTATAGAGTAGATGAATTCCACTGCTGCCTTAACAATGTTCATCAAACAAATAATTACCTTTATAAAATATTGATAACAAAGTTGTGTTTTTCAGTTTTCTAATTTTTATAAATTATATATTGATCTCATGATTTCATGCATTGCATGTAAAGTTGTGTAAATGCAACATTCATTGTAAAATTCAATCTCATACAGCAGTAAAATGTGATCATGGCTTAATTTTCTAAGCTTAAACTTGTATCAATATTAGAATCTGACAATTTTCCTTGTGATTAGTACAACTGCTGAACCCAGCACTCACCTGATGGATGTCATGGTGTTGTATGTCTTGCTGACCAATGTGTCTTCCTCCCCTCTTCGTGGTTGACGCACGGTCACCAGCTCAAACGTGTTGGGTCTGGCACAGATGTCCCGGGGGATCAGACCCACCTTCTCTGTCACGCATCTCTTCAAATCAATAATTCCCAATGGCTCCTATAACAACAAGAAATTGTACTTAAAAATACATAATACTAAAATCATTGGGAAGATATCATGCTTGGGTTTGGACTAATAATTGTAAATAAAAGTAAAATAATGTAAAGCCATGGAGGCTTTTTTCCAATCCAAAAAATAATGTTACTCAGTAAATTCAATTTTTAAGTATTGTCTTTTTTTCTTCAAGTTTAATAAATTCTGCAGCATTTACATTCTCCAATTAAATGCTTAAAATGACATCTTTCATAAAATTTGTCAACAAAAACAAAAGTACTTATATTTTAAAGATACACTACTGACCTTTCTTGTTTCTTCATCGGGATACTTCCAGAAACAAAGTTTGTTTCCTTGAAGAGCGGACCATCTCCTGTGCCAAGCACCAAACCCACTGACATCCTCAAACATGGTCTGCAAAACATAACAATTATTAACCAATCTAATGTTAAAGTTAGTATTAATAAGTAACACTGCATACGATTCATGATGTAAATACCAAAGTGAGACTCACCAAAAAGCCTCTTTCTTCCACATTTTGTTCCATCAAACACTTCAATCTCATGTAAATTGTTCCATGTAGAGGAGACAAGTAGGGAATCTGTTACAGACAAAGAAAGCATTACACAGCAGAAAAAACCCCCTGACAAACAACATATGAAGAATATCTTATCTATAATTCACTTAAATCATAAATAATACTATTATTAAATCACAGATATATTCTCAATTAATATATTCATGCATTTACATAGGACTTCTCAATAACAAGAGAACTTACTCTTTCAAGTGTAAAGCAGGTCTTGTCCAGGGCCCTCATGGTGATGGGTAGGGTGGTGATTAGGGTGAAACTAGTTGTCCTAACAGCTGTAGGACCACCAGGGCTGGGGGCTAAATAATAATCTACACAACATCAGGCAAAGCCCTCATCTCATATGCATTCATTACTGATCAACCAAAAGACTTTTTTAAAGGCATTTCTGATAACATTTTATATATTTTGACAAAATTCTAACCCATTCCCCTGAACCATAGATTTTAAGCATGAATTATTCTGATAAACATGCAATTTACCATATATATTAAGTCTCTTACCACTGATAAAAAAAAAAGAGAATTTAAAACTTCATATATTTCTGAATACCTGGTGCAAGATGTCCTTTTGGAAGCTTTTTGGGAGTCTTTCTTTTTTTATCCTTGATTGCTTCTCTTGATATTGACTGAAATGAGAAGACAATATTCACAGCTTCATGCTGAGGGGGGAAAGCTTGTATACACATTCATAAAATAAAGTCTGGCAGTTGTTTCTTCTACTTACCATGCTGTATATTTCCAGATTTAGTTTAAAGTTGCCACAGATGCCGTGGATTTTGATCAGGTTTGGAAAATCAAGACTCCCCCTCATCATTGGATCATGTGTGGATAGCATCTGTGTGACTATCACTTGGGCATGATTCCGGATCAGCAACAGAAAATAGTGTACTGTGTTATCTACAAAATAAAATGTATTGAAATTTTATAATTATTTTGTTTATTATTAAATTATTGAAATGAAATTTTTCTGTTAATAGAAGTGACCCATTACATTTTCTGAAACACACTATACATATATATCTATAATTCATCTATTAATAAATAAGTAAGATAACTTAGCCTGATTGTTCTCTACAACGAATGAGAAAGATACTACCAACGCGGCTACGTTAAGGCTGCTCGATTTATTTAACAGCGATGTGTAGAAAGTCACTTGTCTGTACTTCATAAGATATGACTTCATAATTAACTTTGATGTCACAATCTGCATTCCTTTCAATCATTCTCAGGGAATCCCAGAATGTATAGTAACATAATAAATGAATCTTATTGAACATTATAAAACCACTTGATTCCTTTACATACACGCTGTTGTAAGTACTAGTGATACTAAATTCAATATTATCAATATTGAGTATCAGCTTCGTATTAGGTAAATAACTATTCATAAACTAATGGTTTTGAGACTCCCCCTGCTATAAGTAAACTAATGAATGGAGATAGTTATATGCATTTAAAACACAGCTTGGTACAAGTGAAAGATCAATACAATCTAAGCATATTTTACATGATATTGAGAGAGAAAATAAGTACCAATGTGAATCATGCTGGGGGGAAACTATCAACTGACCCAGTTTTGTGTAAATAGAGTTTAAAAGGAAAAAACTGTGCATAATTTCGATGATGATGCAAATGTTTTGACAATATTTCAAATAAACAAAATATTTATATGAACCCCCAGCAAGAACTGCAAAATATGTTACTTATCAAAGGATTTTTCATTCAATGTCATTAATCACTTGCGCAGATGCGATTTATATAGATTATTTGCCGTGTTAGGTTACGCACGTCACGTGCTTAAGAACATATGACGTCACAAAAATGCATGAAATATAATGTTGGATATCGCTGTTAATTTATATAATTAGACTTTAAAGAAATTCGCCCTGTTAAAGTATTTTTTCGACAATTGAATAGTATTAATATCCGATATAAATTTAGCTTCGGACAGCCTTAACATAGCTGCGAAGTCGGATTTCTCTCCTACCTGAAGCAGTTCCAATCTTGGTGACAAACTCTTTCTTTAGTGGCAGTCTGATGTCACTAATGGTCAAGGATCCTCTGGGGCCTGATCCGGGGGGATCTAAACACCCCGTCTCTTTCAATCGCTGAATCTCTGTCAAATAAGCCTGTCGTTTTTGGCCTGAAATCAAAAGTTTAATAATTTACTTCTGTGATCTTGCAATTTTAATCCCTATGTCTTTTCTGACTATTGCTAAGATCAAAATAGAGGAAAAGAAAGTATGTGGCACATTTAGTTACATGCGTGTTGATACTTACATGCAATAAGCAAGAGGCGGTTGCACTCCACTTGCTCCGGTGAGCCCTGGAAGTAGGAGTTGCTGGAACAACACTGGTTAAGAGCATTACTTGTTTGCATGATAACACTCTGCTCCTGGCTAACTAGCTCCTGCAGCTCCTGGGAATACATGAAAATCAAAACTGTTTTATTATGTGTATGGTAGATAGTGCAGTAATTTGCTCATTTTTTAAAATGATTAAAATGACAAATCTCATGTCTTCATAAAATTCAGTGTTGTAAGAATACTTTGATGCAAAGATATGAATAGCAATGACACAGATATTATTGTGATTTTTTTTCAATTAGATATTGCACCTGTATTCTTTCCTGAATGCTCTTGCGCTCTACTTCAGGGGGTAATTGTGTGGGCATCTCAATATCCTCTTCACGAATGGAGTCTTCAAATTCTCTATTGCGGACGATTTTCTTCTTAGGTGAATTTGGCTCATGCAAATATCTATAAATGTAATCTTTTACATGATACATAAAACTTTGAGCAAGGCCATGACTGGCATATCAATGATTTGTAAAATAAGGGAATATTTTTAAAGTTTTGAATGCAAGATACAAGAAATATCTGGTGACCTGCGGGATCGATACATGCTGACACTGTACACCAAGTTTCCAGCGTTATCTTCGCTTGTTGCCATCATGTGACTACGTCTCTTTCGCTACGAAAAATGACAAAATTACAATAAATCATCGGAATTTTGATTCTCTAGAAAAGTCTACCACTGTCTGCATTATTCACACTTACTGGTGCAACTCTTGGTTTGTTTGTTCCATGTGCTTCCTCCTCTTCATCACTCATAGCCTCGTCCAGAAGGTCATTGATTTCTGCGGAGTCTGACGTATCGTCTCCCACAGAGTAACGTCTGGAGTCCGATGAGTAGGAGGTCTGTTCACTTGACGTGCTCTCCAGGCTACTGGAGCTACTCTGTTGTTGGTAGCCCACAAGGTTGGAGCCACTTCTGTAGCTGGAAGGTACAGGAGCCACAGGATTGACTGTTGGCTTGGGTCTGTTTTCCGTAGGTTCTGACTCCTGATGAGGACCACTTGGCAGTACGCTCTGTCGCCGGACAGAGGCAGGAACAAAAGCACTAAAACTCACGTCATCACAGTCAGACTCTTCATCAAACACAGGTTGCGGAGCTTGAGGGCCGACATCGCTCTCAGAGTCGCTAGGCAGTCTCTGCATCCCATCATCTGTGGTAGCTTCTTCTTCCTGTGTGGAGGACTGTGGTCTTCTTGTGTATAGCTCCTCGTCCTCTGTGCTGTCAAAACTGTCATCTGATTTCATGTCGGTGTCTCCAGACATACAAGGCTTCTCGTTCCTCTTTTGTGATATCAGGCGGTATATGCTGGGTGAGGGTTTGCTCTTGGCATTCTGGGAGCTAGGTGCCATTGGAGGTTTAGCCTGAGACCCAGGCTGCTCTTGTCCTTTCTTTCCATTGAAATCATAGGAGGCATCACTGTTGTCATCTGAAAGTTCAAATCCCATTGCAGCTAACTTTCTCTCAAACTCTAAAGGCAGAGGTCAGAAAAAGAACAAGAACCTGGTTAGCATAAAAAGCATGCAACTTGTGAAGATTTCTCATTCTAGTTGTCTAGCATAATCTCTACTCTAGAAATACTGTGCTCAAAAACTACATTTAGTTACTTTGAAGCATGGCCTCATATGCTCTGATCGGAACTAAAATGAGAACTCTTCTTGTTAAGACTGATCGCATTGATGGAATGGTGTTTTACGTTTATCAACATAGCAAATGAATTGAGTATTTTAAGAAATGATTTATGATTATCATAAAGCATAACAAACAATCCATGCTGGTTAGAATGTAAATAGAACTTTATACATATGAGTGTAACCAAGACATTATTACACTTAATACAGTAAAACACGGTTATAGCGAACACGCTTAAAATGAATTGACGCTTACAGCGAAGTGATTTTCATTCCCCGTGACTTTATTACATATTGTAAAATTGACAGATATAATTAATTACGCTTACAACGAAGTAAAATTTGCCGTCCCTTGCACTTCGTATAACAGTGTTTTACTGTACATGCAAGTTTAAATATAACAACATGCAACAAAGCCTCCAACACCAAATATGAATTAAATACTACATGTACTAACATTTAAAACATCAGAGTTAAATAGGAAACATAGAAATACATACATACATACATGTAAATAGCAATAAGCCAAAAATATAAGCAATATATGTATATAACATTTTTTTAAACAGCAAACAAGGGTTTTTGTTCTCTTTCAAAACTCCAGTAAAACAATATGTAAATAGATGACCATGCCACAAAATAAAGAAGAAAAGAGTACTGGTATTTAAGAAACAAATGAGGTTCAGAAAAGTATATTTATGGAAGGTCTGTTTTAATTATAAAGACAAAGAATTTCAAGGTTTAAAAGCATTAAATCACACACAGCTTAACTACACTTTTGACATGAATAAAAGCATACCAGCCCTGGCTTTGGCTCGAATCGCTTCCCGTCTGTCATTTCCAATGTCTGAAGTCAGTTTCTGGTCCTCTGTGTCACTTGGAGTCTGCAACACATAAGACAATTCAAAAGATGAAAAATATACTTCACTAGTAAACCATTATTTTACATAACAAAACTATGATCCCATTCCTCAATGCATTCATCCTCTGCAAAATATTACCTTTTCTGGTCTTCCCTCCTTCAATATACCGTTGTCATGCCGATGCTGAAGTTTCTGTACTTCTTCCATCCTTTCCCGTCTCAGCTTTTCAGCCACATCTGCTGTTTTGCCATGAGTAGCCTGCTCAAACAGTTTTTGCTGCATCATTTTTGTGGCACTGCCAATCTTTCCTGGATTGCCTCCGGTCTGCTGCGGGCTCTCCATTGATGCCTTGATGTGATCAGCTTTCTGCATCAGGTGATCCTTAACAGCCTTTGTTGGTGTGACCGCCTTGTTTTCTGAGGTCTGGCCAATGGCTTTCACCGGAGTAGGCTTTTTGGCACTACCAAACACAGGAGCTTTAACTGGAGATTTCTTCCCAGGAGAGACACTGCCAGGGTCCACCTTCTTGATATAAGAGACTTTGTTACTGGACGACATTTCCTCCCATGCTGACATTCTAGCTGTGACAGAGTATGCAGTAGGCTCCTCCTCTTTCCTCGGGGTAGACTCTGATGTTCTCTGTTGCCATGATGCCATCCTGGCTGACACGGACTGAGCAGCAGGGTCATCCTTTTCCACTCGTACCTCTGGATGTGCCGCCGATACATTAGGATTCTGTGTCTCTGAGAACTGTGGTTTGGGAAGTGGTGGTAGTTTATCAGACACTGGGGTAGCCATCTGTCTGACAGGCTGGTACACTTTACTGACTGTAGCAGTGGGTGTTGATATCTTTTGTTCCCACACTGCCTTCTTGGCAGAAACTGGCTGTTGTGATGGATCTACTGGCTTCTCCTGTGCATAAAAAAAATTTTATGTTAAAAATCACAAGATGTTAGTTTGAATACTAGTATATTTTCCTTGTAAAAAATACTTAGTTGCTTTGAACTAGCAGTATACCTTTTGGGGAGTTTCAGAGGCTCTCCAGGTGTTAAGTCTCTCAGAAACAGATTTAGTGGTTGGGTCTTCAGTTTTCTCTTTAGGAACTTTAGTTTTGTCGAGCACAGATTTGCATACACTGTTGGTTGGTAATTTACTGGCTGCAGATGATTGTACAGTAGGAGGTTGTGGGGCATATGTTTTCTTTGGGGAGGGGGCTGCTGGGGCAGGGGGTGCTGGTGGAGGCTTTACTGACTGCTGAGGACTGGGGTCGGCCTCCACTCTAGGGGGTTTAGAAGGAGGTGCCTCAGTAGCAGGCTTAGGTGGCTGCCATCTTGGTTTGGGTTCCTCTGGTTTCCTTTGAAAAAGACAAATTGAAATGAAGTATCTTAAATCTCATGTACTGTTTAAATGTAATCTGACAATGGTTTCATAGCACAGCGCAAAAGTCGTAAGTGACTAATTAAACAAGATATCTGTGAGCCAATGCTCACTAGTGATACCCCTTCTTTGATGTGAATATGCAAAATAAGCAAAGTATCTACAGCATCTACAATTTATAGTTGCTGAGAAATATTTGACGAAAATTTCTTTGAAAATTTAGGCTAAATATAAACAAAATTGTCATTTAATAGGAAGTTGACGTCCGATTGGTATAAAAATATATCCCACAATATGGCATGCCTAAACAAATAGTGTGTTAAAATTTCAAGCATCTGTGATATATAGTTGGTGAGAAATCTTTGACGAAAATTTCGGCTAAAAATAAACAAAGTCGTCATTTAACAGGAAATTGATGTCCGATAGGTACAAAAATATATACCCATGATATGGCATGCCTAAACAAATAGTGTGTTAAAATTTCAAGCATCTGCAATGAATAGTTGCTGAGAAAAATGTGACATAAATTTTTGTTATGGACAGACAAGTATACCCCCTTCTCCTTCAGAGCAGGGGTATAATTACAGAACATGATGTTTTTCTTGACAGCGACTTACTGAATTGTTGGATGACTAAGATCATCCTCCCAATTGTTGATAGCTTGAGCTAGATGAGCAAATCGCCCCCTTCTGCCAGTGGATGTCGTAGTTTCTTCGATATTTTCCTTGAAGGCTACTGCAGCCTCTCTCTGAGTCGTGGTGACTTTCTGCATGGCTGGTTCATTAGATATATCGACCATTTCTGAATCTTTTTCTGAAATTTGAATTTGTAAATTGATTTTTTCTTTACTAAATAATATTTTATAGCTAAACAAATCATATCTGAAAGTTTTTTTTTGATCTGATGGTTAATTTGTTGACCATCCAGGTTTCTTATGAGATTTTGAAATCTGTATAACTTCAAATCAACACAAGATTCATATTTATTTATATGCATATTTTATTTTAAATATTAATCCAATTACTCTCTATGCTATTGTATACTCTAAATATTAATTTACATTTTACTATTAAAACTATGATTTCATGGAAGTTGATAACTGCTACTCATTTTTCTTTGATAACATAAAAGTATTCAATTTTCCTAAGTTGACAAATGATGTTGATGATTTCCCGAAATGAAAGGGAGACAGTCTTTGTACCGAAAATTTTAAGACAGCCAACGATTCCCACAAAAGAAAAAAATCTTTTTTAACTCGCTCACCTACCTTTTAGTTTAAACAAAAGGAATAGGATTTACTTATCATTTACCTGAGAACTGTTCCCTCTGTTTGGTCAGGGCATGCATTCTTGATTTGACCCCATTAATAGCAGGGGTGTCTGGGTGGACCATATTCTCCTCCCCACGGACACACTGTCTCTTACCTGGCGAACCTACATTGAAAAATTCACCTCCATGGTAAGAATGTCAAAATAAATACAATTCTTAATTGGTAGAAAAAATATGCCTGCATGTTATTGTTAATTAAAATATTGGTTAAAAACAGACCACTAACTTTTTAAATTACAAATCATTAATTTCTTACCATCTTTTGAAGTGAGGGACACAGCTGGTACATTTTCTCTGGCCTGATTCTGCTCCAAAATACGCTTTCTTGGAGTAACATCTGGTGTCTTTCCAAGCTTCTGGTTCAATACTTCCCTGCGTTGTCTTGTTTTCTCCAACAGCCTCTTTAATAATTAACACTCAATTTAAACATGTGCCATTGACCATCTACATGCATATTATAATTAAAATGTATTCAGCAACCCTGTGCGAAGTTCAGGAGCTGGACTTGCCAATGGTAGATACTATGGGTCTAGCCTTTGGAAAATGTGCAAAGTCTTTCCAACCAAAAATACTACAGGGTTGTTGCATCACTTTTTGGTGTAAATACAAGGTCCCTCTAAACTGAAAATATCTTCTTAGTTTTTTGTCAAATAGGGAAATTTGAATATGCATATATATCAAAGAAGTTTAATTGTGGTATAATACATGTTTTATTTAAATTTATATTTAGACTAAGTTATAAATTCTAGATGCATTTGGAAATGTTTATCAAGATGTTAGATAAATCTGTAGTTATTTGTCATTGTTAATGGGTCCATGGTTTGTTTTAAATATAAGAGTACCATGCAGTGACAGCTGTCCAACGTCAGCAAAACAAAATTGATAGCAAGAGATTTTATTTCGGACTTAGACTAGAGTAATGCATGTCAGATAAGTTCTGTTTTGGATTTTTCAATGAAAGATAATCAGTAGCTGTTTAATTTAAGAGTTCTCATAAAGTTAATAAACTCCCTCCAAGTTATAATTTCTTACTGGAAAATATTCAAATTTTAAAAGCATAGCTTGAAATGATAAAAACTTAATAAAATACTCAAACAGAAATTCACTACCAGTACATTATCAAAATACTGAAATAGAAAACCTGCAAGTCGCCAGATGAAAGTTTTGCGTCATTGTACTTTTCAAGTTCCTGAAAAGACTCCACTGCTATTTCCTCAAAAGATCCCAAATCTGATGACGATTTATCAATATCATCGATCGTTTTATTTGCAAGCTCTTCAAACGAGGAATCACACACTTCCTGATGGGTTTCAGACATAATTTTTGAATACACAACCACTTAGCGCCAGTCTGGTTTTCTAATGAGCTTTTTGAATTCTGTTATCTTACCCCACGTGATCGTGCACATTCTTAACCTTTGCAGGTCAAATAATTTCAAATTTGTGTATTCACAAAGGCAATAAGCTTAATTCTACACAAAATACAAAACGACTTAGTTATATCTAACATATTGCAGTATTGCGAGAATAGAATATCCAATATTTATGCAGAACATGTCCAAATCCCTCATGACTCCGGAAACCAAATTGTTCTTATTGTTAACGTAAAATTACTTCAAATTCTAGCTTTTTCTTTACATCAGATCTGCTTGGCTATCTGGGTATAACAATACCACCGTGAACTATTGATTACTACTCACCTCCGTGTAGGAATCCATCGTAGAACTCGTATTCAGTCCTTCCACATTTGAACAGTAATCGCTCGGATCTTGTTTACAAAATTTAAATTTGGCGGTTGGAAGTATCGCGCTTTCTCGCGAAGTCACGCACGGCGAGAGATTACTTCAAAATTGACCGCTTGAGAAATTGATCCGTATGGACGAGAATTTTACACTGTCAATGTTAAGACAATAAATTTATTAATTAAAAAAACTAAGTAAAATATATATAAATATTTACTATAACGTATATAGCTTGATTCATACAAATTTTCAGCCTTTGCTGTGATTGGTCAAAATAAAGACCATCGTGATTGTCATGTGACATTCATGTGCTTCTGTTTAGATGAATGAACACGATGCGTGTTTTGCTTTTCTTATGTTTTTTGATACTCATCAATTTCATTGCAACCTCTGCAAGAAGTGTTCATGAGTATTCGAAACTAGGCACCAATGGAGGTACCAACTGTGCAGGCAAGTATAACTGTTATAGTTATTATTTACTGGTAGAATTAGAAGGAAGTAATTTCTTTTGGTTGTATTCCAAATTACCCAATGTACGTATCATGTATCTAGGAAGTTTAAATTAAACAAGATCCGAACAATTGTTACACTTAAGGAGGCCGAATTTTTTTTTATACGTAAGAACATTTAGAAAACTCCCCCTTTTTTTTTAATACGGGTATATTAACTATAGATATATTTAGGAAATTTCAATTTTCCGCACTTCGAAGGTTCGAAGCAGATAATAGTTACTACAGAAGACATGTTTTCCAACTTAAATTGTAATATATGTAATTTTACAAAAATCGTACTTTAATTAAATAATTTCTACATCGTACAAATGAATAAAAAAAATTATCGTACAAACGATTTTCAAAAGGTTCAAATTATGAAAAAAATCATTCAAACAAATTTCTTCTAATAACGCATAGGCGTCGGAAACGTGAGGGGGGGGGGGGGGCAAAAATATAGTACTGCCAGAAAATATAGTACAGCACACGACAGCACAGAAGATTTTGTGGAAATTACGAAAGGAGTCGAAAACAAGTTTAAATTTAGTTGAAAAAAGAAGAAGAAAAAGCATGAACTACGTATCAAATGGAATTTTATTCTACCCGATTCTCCACCTAAAATGTTGAAAAAAATTCTGCAAAATGAATTCCTTAATACTGTCGTTTTAGATAAACAATTTGTAACTTTCGTGTAAAGTAAATCAAAAATGTAATTGCAATAACATGACGTTTTAAAGAATGACTGTTTCAAGAATATTTTGCAAAAAATGAGAAAGCTTATATGCATGCTAAACTGGTGAAAGGGTGAAGGGTATACCTGCTTTTGATATTAACACAATTTAAGAGTTTTAAAAAGTGTTTTAGTTAATTAGGTACTAACATGAAACTTGAACTTGAATAAGGGAGGCAAAGAAGGTCCGTTTCATAAACGTTTTCCTCCAATGTTTTAGTGTGTACAGTGGTCCTGGGACTAGCAGAGCAACTGTCCGTGATTCACAATGAGACGGTCACTAAAGGACTGGAGAGGCTGTGTAAGTTCCTACCGGAGCCATACCAAGGGGCGTGTAAAGACTTTGCAGACTTCATCGCAGCCGATATCATAAGAACGTGAGCCCCCCTCTCTCTTACATGTATAAATATTTCGCCCGTCTTTATCTGCCAAATGTTTGTCCACTTCTCTGTCTCTCTCTCTCTCTCTCTCTCTCTCTCTCTCTCTCTCTCTCTCATAAAAAATCCTCTATTAGTTATGTAATTTGAATCATGGAACAACTTTATATTTCATACTTAATATTGTTTCAAATTTCAGTTTTAATGAATGCATAATTAAACTTTAGGTTTTCCAAAGATGACACCGCAGATACAGCATGTCACAAAATGTCCTTTTGCTTTACGGAACCAAAATCAGAAATGTGTCACATCTTTCCGTTGAAATCTAAGCAAAGGAACCAATTAGAATTTATTCAGGTACTGACGAAAACTACTAGTGTATATTTAAAAATGTCATGTATGCATAAGAAAGTATCAGTCTATACAATGCAAATATATTTATATATTTTACAAAAAAACAAAAAAACAAAACTGGAAATGAAATTTTCGAAGAGATCAATTAAACGTGAATTTATTTTCATTCATTTTATATATATTGTATCAACGTTTCAGACACAAACACCTCGTCGTGTTGGGATAAAGATATGCGATATTCCTGGAATAAAAAGCATATGTGGATTAATTGATCAGTAAGACAGTCTTCATTTCGGCCAAAAAAAGAATAAGTTGAATATTATGTTAATGTATAGTTTTTACAAGAAAAATGTCCTATTTTAGTAATGTGACATAACAGATACTATGCAAGAACGGCAAAGTTGAACATAATTGAGAGTGTTTTGTCTTTCTTCCAGTGTATTCAGCAAACATGACCCAGCAGTAGACTTAGACGGAGATTTCTACAGCGTATATCAGGCAAGTATTGAACTACATGTACATGTTAGGGGGTCGTGTAAACACAATTCCCTCTGAAGGTCAAGTGGTCTGTTGCAGGACCTCATCCTGACCAAGGATTGGATCCTGGATGTTAACAAGCCTTTTGAATAGTTATCCCTTTATAATCCTATTAGATTAATTTCGCTTATTTGATCACATATTTGTAACATATACATACACATTTATTTAAACAATAAAATGCTTTCTTTGGGGATTCATGTGGGATATGAAGATGGCGACATTGCAGAAAAAATACATAATCCGCGTTATTTAATTTTTTTCTGCAATGATCGCCACCTTCATAACCCGCATGAATCATCAAAGAAAGCAAGCATTTTATTGTTTATATTTACATCTTTCTATTAACAAATTAATAAATTGATTGTAAAAAGTAAGTTAAGGTACCTCACTACACCAAGACTTATACTTTTTAAGACACTACGTCACAAGATGGTGATTTAAATGTTTTGTTAAACTGTTTATATCGTTCGATTAGGTTGTATATCGTCGTAGCTCAGTGAATAAAGTATTGGGATTCTGAACCGCAGATCATGAGTTCGAATCCGCCTGGAGCTTTTGTTCATATTTACTGAATATAATTTTTGAAAATATAATTTTTCATCCAAAATTGCACATTTTTTTGCCTATTTCACTTAAATATATCGTATCCATTATGATATCTATCATAATCAAGTAATTTTCTGCTGATTTGAGAAAATATTTTAAGGTGTAGTGAGCCACCTTAAATTAACTAAATTACTGTTAATGTACATCAGTACTCTAGATAAAAGAAACAGCCAAATCGTCTTCTATGGGAATTTGAGTCTAACATCATCATGATAATTTTGTGCAGTCCGTTATTTTTTCTAAGGTCGCTGTAGGTTTCGACCAATCGATAAACGGGGCGTGTCGATATCAGTCCTATTAGTTTCTATAGAGCTATGAATTAACTAAAGTTTCCGTAAGAAATAGAGGGAATCATACTCGGTAGATGTAAATATATAATGATAAGGAAATAAGAACAAGGGTAAAGTAATTTGATACGACATACAATTAATATATTCATCAGGTTGAAATGACTTTTAAATGAGTTTTATTTCACCGGACAACTTTTTCATTTTGTATACAGACGTTAAGGGGGACGTCGTGGCGAGGAAAGGATTGTGACGACGGTCGGAAATCGGTACATCCGGGTGCTAGGTACGTGTATATCAAATCAGTAATTGGATTATAATGATCTTAATGAAGAGGGGAAATGTTGAAAAAAAATTAATAATTTACCAACATGGTTGTACTTGGTGAAAATTTGTTTCTTTTAAGCAATGTGAGTTTTTTTTTTTTAATTGGAAGTGCGATAAACAATTTAAGTTAATTAAAGCGTTTTGTTGTTGTTACAGACCCATAGACCACGACAGAAGCTTTGATTCTAATTGCAATGGAATATATGTAAGTTCCCAACTGATCAAGGAACACATAAATCACTTGAAATGTACTTGTATACGTACTGATTTCTTTATCAAGAAATTACCATCTACATTTATACTATCTAATCCAAGTTTTTCTTTGATTCGCTTCTATACAATGCCACTAAAGTTTACATTTTATTTCTTAAATGGGAGCGGATCAAAGAAATGATTAAAATGGTATATAACTGTAGGTTGTGTATGTATATATATATAGGGCATGAACCCAGCGAGTGGGCGTAGCTATGAGGACGAGCTCTGTGGTGCTAGTCAACCACGTGGTGTGGCCGTGTTGGGGGACTCGATCAGCGCCCACTTCCACCTCCCCAGGGAATGGCTCAACTCCACAGAGATGTCCCTGGTATACTCACACACCAGCATTGTCTCAAGCCATGGTCCGGAGTCCGCATAGCTCTCTCCATTTGGGAGATGATTGTATATATTGGCCATGATTTGCGATGATGTGTCACAGCAGAGGATTGTTTAAATCTTTAAATCTGCGTAGTTCTAAAAATTGAATTCTTAATATATACTTTTATATTATTATCTACTTTCCAGACGATGTTTTTTAATAAGGTTAACGTATCGATGGCAAATTCTTAGAAGTATTAGAGAATAAATTAATAAAAAATTAATAAAAAAAATCAGCTCTGCAAAAAAAGTAATAAAATAAGAAATATATGACGAACACAAGAGGAAACCTATTATATGTTTGTTATCCAGGTAGCATTTGAATCCCTTCCGTTTATTTTGGAGAATGAGCTCGACTGGCCCGAGTTCTCAACAGTAACAGGTACGGTTCGTGATTGTTATGTAGAATAAATTATGAGTGCATTAAATGAGTACATTAAATGAACTGATAAATATACATGGAAAAAGTCAAACAATGATTTGTGGCTTATAACACTATCAGTCGTGCGTTGGAAATGTTTATTCGTTATCATTTACATTGTCTCAAATAGCTTTCATGAATGATACCCACAAATTTCGCAATATTCTGCATGGGCCCGTCGATTCGGTGTACAAGAGACTGTTTAACAGGAACCACTGTAACCATCGGGACTACCAGAACATCGCTGTTAATGGTACGTAACCCCCTCCCACCTTCTTACCCAAATACCATATCTTTCGTTGCATGAAGAAAACGTCCTATTCTTGGTATTGGATTTGAAGCATGGTCAAAAGTGACAACGTTTATAATTTTCTCCAAAACCAGTGATTGATTTTGGAGAAAATTATAAACGTTGTCACTTTTTGTCGCATCCACCCACCCTTAACAATCCTGATTTTTGTTTGTCTTTTTCAGTTTAATGGGTATGGATATTTTATATACATGTGCATGTATACAATTACAAGTGAATAAGTACTGAAGGTGTAGGAAACATGCAATTCTATGTATTGGCTTACATCAATCCTTTTATTATAAAATGTTATTCATTCTCAGGGGCAAGATCATCTTCAATGGCCGATACCATTCAATTTAGGTATATGCTTTTATGACAGTTATTTTTAACTCGTTGTTTGGTAAGGTAGGTTTTATAAACGACTGGTCCAATGAGCACGGTATTTTGTTTTTGTATAAATTTAAAAGTAATACTTTGCAAGAAATTAAAGAAAGAGTAATTAATAGAAAAAATAAAAATACATGTATGTTTAGATCCTGACTAAAAGTTTATTCAAATTCATTCCTTTAAAAAAAAGACAGTATGAAGCAAAAACAAACCGTGAGAATTTTGTTTTGTTTTTTGGAATTTAAAAAATTCAAAAACCAGTTTCGTTATAGCAAAACACGATCATCGTGTGTTTAAATACTCCTTTTATGCACAGTTAATTGCTATTTAGAGTGTAGAATACATATTCCATTTCTTTCAAGACGTATTTCTCGCTTTTGCACGTAACCCGTACATATTGCAAATGTTCAGTGATCATTGCGTTTAATTCTACAATACACCTCTTGATGCAAAGCTCCAATACTATGCACCATTAACCAACGTTTAGAATTATGCTATACATATCAAACCCAACAAACAGGTTTCAGGGTGTATAATGACTTTTACCCTCAAATATCTCCTCCAGCCCCGTTTTTTTGGGTTTTTTTTTGGGGGGGGGGGAGGGGTGGCGCAACTTGTATTTAACTGTTGAATAGAAATAAATTTCGTTTTGCCCAAAATCAACTCTTTTATAGTATTGGAAGTCTGTCTTTTCCAAATAGGTATTGTAAAACGAATAATATCGTTGACACGGGTATTATTTGTATGTTTTACAAAGCATTTAGCAATCATATTGCCAAGTCCCCTTAATTGTCAGAATTGATTACATAAACTCAAGTTTTAGACAAAAATATTGCACTGTATTCAAAGATAATAAACGTGCATACAAATTTAAATTCAATACTTTCCTCTTCCTGATATTAAATTGCCACAAAAACAATTTTCACAAATGATATAGAAATAACAAACCGGTATACTTGAACATTAACACATATATGTAGTCAGTAGATAAAAATATACTCAATGTTTTATTATATACATACTAGTGCTAGCATTATATATGAATAACACAATTATAGCCTTAGTTCAATTAATTAATAACAGTAAAAAATAATCGACATTTTAACTGACATCGGTTGAATTTCATAGTTTCAGAAGAAACATCACGCATGATCAGCCAGTGGTCGTCTTCTATGCTTTAGTGGGGAATGACGTTTGTAACGGGTTAGTATTACTAGTATTATTAGTAATACTATGATAATACTAATAATTGGTCAGAGGTGTTTCACATGTACATATAGTCCAAAATACCCCTAAAAACTGATGGAGCAACCTAGCTTTAAACACTGTGTCATTTGACTAAGTAACTTAACACAACACAATTATTATTTTGACATTATTATTTGACAGGAGTAACTCAACGAATGGATATTTATAAAAGGAACTACTTAGTTCTATGTTTTGTATGCATTTTTATGGATCAAAAATTGCCATTTCGGCGGGACGACTATTCGAAGCAAGATCTAAACTATATACAGAACATTTTGCTTATTATTGCTTCGACATAGCGCCATAGATACAAATGCAGTTCACACCATGTGTTCCTTGAAATTACGAAAATATTCAAAAGCAGACGCATAATATGTCAGATTTGTGCCAGAGAATTAAAACAATCAACTGTTTATAAAGTTAATGTCGGGAATTTACTCAAGTAATACGTATAATGGCTTTTGTAGACACCACGATACTTTCAATCACATGACCACTGTAGAAGAAATGAAAAATAAGTCCATCACTACGCTGAACTTTTTAGTAAGTATGTATATATATATATATATATATATATATATATATATATATATATATATATATATATATATAACACATTAGGGTTTTCAGCGTAATTCTCATTGTATGGTACAATATGGTAATTGTAAAAAGGACAGTTTTTCCTCTAAGTTGGAGGAAAGCATTATAAGCCGTCCACATGATCATACATGATTCATATTTAAATGTGTCTTAGGCAAAAACTCTCCCAAAAGGAAGTCACGTGTTTATAACAGGACTGGCAGATGGCGCTGTCTTATACAACTCACTCAGTGATAGAATCCACCCGATTGGTTCATTGCGGAATGATGTCACATACTCCAACTTCTACGATTATTTCAATTGTTTAGAGGTATATTGTCAGTCTGTCAATTGATTCAGCTTTTGCATTTTTGATTGTGAAATTGGTTTAGATCAGCAGATTAATTTTTTCACAAATGCAGCTTTAAAGGTTGCTCGGCTTCAACATATTTTGAATTTTCTAAGATTGTTTCCCATTCAGATTTCCCCGTGCCTGGGATGGATGAATACTAATGCAACGATACGAGAGCTAACAACAAAGGTAACTCGTAAGAAATCAATGCGCCAGAATGATACAACAAAAAGAGAAATACCTCGTATACGACTTGTATACATTTATGTCCAGTAGTTTTTTAATCATCAATATTGAAACCTCTTGAAAGAAAGCTTATTTGGACATTTCGCATATACACTGTAAAATTGAATTTGACTGTTAACCATTTAATTTAAGCGAGCAATGGAGTTGAGTGAGGCACTGAAAGAAGTCGTAACAACTCACCAATCTTCTTTCTCTAACTTCAAACTTAACTATGTTGTAAACCCAATTGACCAAGGTAATTATGTTTTGTTATTAATCTCAGTAAATACTGACAGGCCTTATTGTAATGATTCCAAAGTATGTAGCTCATTTGCACTTCTTAGTGAATTCACCTGCACGACTAAGAAAACACTACATAAATCTTCAAATGCGTTACTAACACTATGCAAAAGGTAATTTACATATTTTAATAGTAATGCCATGTATATTATATATTTCAGTGTTGGATGAGTGGAAGAAACTGGGAGGAGAGGATTGGCAGTTACTAGAACCAGTTGACGGATTCCATTCTAACCAGGTATACATGTATTATATATGAACCACATATGTACATATCCCGAAAATAAAATAAAAAGCAACCATTTTAATGACAACGTGAAGGCAAAGCTGCAGATTGCCATGACAGGTTAGGAACAATGACAATATAATCAGCACCTCATAAAGGGAAACTGGTGTAAAAATATTAATGTGAAACTACTACATATAGTATTAAGTAACGCGTAAACCTGCTGGGCCTCGAAAATAATGTGCACCCCCAATGGGACCAAGGGCTACGGAACAGGGGCGACCGCCGCACCAATAATTTAATTTGCATAAAAAAAATACCGTAATTTATTTCTTCAAATCTTTTTTAGCTTGGACAAGCTTTGACAGCCGGTGCCATTTGGGACAACTTGGAGAAAATGTTCCCAGACGCCTTAGGACCAGTTAATCCAAATAATGCCAAAATCAAGTCTATGTTTGGAAACCAAGGCGGTTACATTTGATACATTTCCAGTTTTAGACAAAGGAGTTGTGCAATTACTTTAAACCAATTATGATATTTGTAGTTTGTATAAACTCAATTTATGTACCATGTATTTTGACAGTATGATTTTTTTAGACAGAGAGAGAGAGAGAGAGAGAGAGAGAGAAGATATAAATGAATGAATATGCACTGTTCACACTTATAAATATATACTAGTATTATTGCACTTCAATAAATCATTTAAATATTTTTGCGTTTTTAAAAAATATTCTTCTACATGTTTATCTAATAGACAAGAAAGGGAAAAAGTGGGTGACTTTTGGTGTCATGAATATATCTGGATTATTTGCCCCCAAAAACAAATTGGTTGTGAAGGTAAAGCTTGCTTTCATCTTTAGCGAATAAATGTATGTCGGAGTAATTAGTCTCGGGCGTTTTCTTGTGCAGACTAGACTAGACAGTGGGTGATGTGTGTACATGGCGCTCTGAATGATCCTTGAACCCCTATATAAGTATGCTACAAAAATTATATTATTGTATTTAAAAATTTTTAATAAGATGTTTGTGTTTTATAACTACATGCATACCACATCGCAACTCAATATTTTTGCTACAGTAAATCGAGTTAGACTAAAATAAAAATATGACAGTCAACAAGTTCTAGAATGTATGGCTTCTTTAATGGAAGCGTTTCAAAATTTGTATACATTATAAGCGAACTACAAAAAGAACAAGGAAAGTTTAACTGATGAAAAAAGATGAATATAGTTAACTACGGCACTTTTGAAAACAAAATGCACTCTAGAAATAAACATAGTATTAGCTGCACACAATTCAAATGACATGTATGGAAAAGTGAAATCTCATTCCATAATTTGAACACGTGAAAATCATTACGCTAACAAGGTAAACAATGATTGTCATCATATTTCAGTTACTTTATGGTCAAGATCTAGTAAATGGAAGGTGCCTACTGTTTATAAAATTTAAGATATAATTTCTTTTAATGATGCTTCATAACAACAGTTTTGTTTGATAGGGTGTACCGGTGCTAAAATTTTTGGTAAACACAATGAAGAATCATGCTTTAAACTGTCAATTTCTATGAAACATCAAGGAAATGAGGAACAAATTTCGGAATTTTGTCCATTTTTGACTAATAAAATATATCTAAAATGCCTACAAGCTCTCCAAAATGGAATTAAACAAGCTCTTGACCTTATCTTTAAAATGATGTTAAATTGAATATATGTATGGGATTACTTTTCCCATGATTTAACATACAATGCCAAGAAATTGTTTAATTTATTACATAATTCCAGGGAAAAAGATTCTTCAAATCAATTATGACGTCATAATGGTTCTAGCACGGAAAAGACACTCTGGAATAATTAATTAGGTCAAGGTTTGCGGCTTGCAGTTTTTAGCTCACCTGAGCTGAAAGCTCAAGTGAGCTTTTCTGATCACTTTTTGTCCGGCGTCAGTCTGTCCGTCTGTCTGTCCGTCTGTCTGTCTGTCCGTAAACTTTTTACATTTTCGACTTCTTCTCAAGAACCACTGGGCCAATTTCAACCAAACTTGGCACAAAGCATCCTTAGGTAAAGGGGATATAAGTTTATTTAAATGAAGGGCCACGCCCTCTTTCAAGGGGAGATAATAAAAAATCATTGAAAATTTGTTGGTAGTTTTCAAAAATCTTCTTCTCAAAAACCATTTGGCCAGAAAAGCTGAAACTTGTGTGGAAGCATCCTCAGGTAGTGTAGATTCAAGTTTGTTCAAATCATGTTCCCGGGGGTAGGGTGGGGCCACAATTGGGGGGTGGAATTTTTACATAGGAAAATATAGAGTAAATCTTCTTCTCTGAAACTGATCAGCCAGGAAAGCTGAAACTTGTGTGGAAGCATCTTCAGGTAGAGAAGATTAAAGTTTGTTCAAATCATGATCCCCATGGGTAGGGTGGGGCCACAATGGGGGTCAAATTTTTACATAGGAATATATAGAGTAAATCTTTAAAAATCTTCTTCTCTGAAACTGATCAGCCAGGAAAGCTGAAACTTGTGTGGAAGCATCTTCAGGTAGAGAAGATTAAAGTTTGTTCAAATCATGATCCCCATGGGTAGGGTGGGGCCACAATGGGGGTCAAATTTTTACATAGGAATATATAGAGTAAATCTTTAAAAATCTTCTTCTCAGAAACCGATCGTGCAGAAAAGCTGTAACTTGTGTGGAAGCATCCTCAGGTAGTGTAGATTCAATTTTGTTCAAATCATGATCCCCAGGAGTAGGGTGGGGCCAAAATGGAGGGTTTAATTTTACATACGAACATATAGAGTAAATTTTTAAAAATCTTCTTCTCTGAAACAGATCGGCCAGAAAAGCTGTAACTTGTGTGAAAGCATCCTCAGGTAGTGTAGAGTCAAGTTTGTTCAAATCATGATCCCTGGGGGTAGGGTGGGGCCACAATGGGGTGGGGGGTGAGTTTTTATATTAGGAATATATAGGGAAAAATCTTTAAAACTCTTCTTCTCAGAAACTGATTGGCCAGTAATGTTATTACTTGCGTGGAAGCATCCTCAGGTAGAGTAGATTCAAGTTTGTTCAAATCATGATCCACAGGGGTAGGATGGGGCCACAATGGGGGGTCGAATTTTTACATAGGAATATAAAGAGAAATTTTTTAAAAAATCTTCTTCTCAGAAACCGATCGGCTAGAAAAGCTGTAACTTGTGTGAAAGCATCCTCGGTTAGGGTAGATTCAAGTTGATAAAATTATGATCCTAATGGGTAGGGTGGGGCGTCAGTTAGAGGGGGGGGGGTTTGAATTTTCACATTTGAATATATAGAGAAAAATCTTCTTCTCAAAAACCGATCATGCAGAAAAGCTGCAACTTGTGTGGAAGCATCCTCAGGTAGAGAAGATTAAAGTTTGTTCAAATCATGATCCCAGGGGGTAGGGTGGGGCCACAATTGGGGGGGGGGGTGACAAATTTTTACATAGGAATATATAGAGTAAATCTTTAAAAATCTTCTTCTCTGAATCTTCTAAACACAAATTGTCTAGAAAAGCTTCAGTCAGTTCAGATAGTGTAGATTAAAATTTGTCAAAATCATATTCTTCAGGAGTAGGGTTGGGCCACATTGGGGGGGGGGGGGATTCCAATTTTACAAAGGAAAACATTTAAATTATTCACAAAATCTCAAATGTTATTATATATGGTTTTACTTATATGCAAACATTTTGACATATTGTTGATTCTTTAAAATTGTTTAGACTCTGGCCCCTGGACAATTCTTGGACCTCACAAGGGGTTCAAAATTTGATGTAGGTTTATAATCCATATATAAATAGTTGTTTAAGTCTGATCATCTTCTTGAGAACTGCAATGCTCAATATGTGATATGACTGTAAAACCACCCTGTTACAAAGGGGCTCAATGATAAACATAAGAATATGCAGGGGAATTTTTTTTTTAATACAGAATCTATTATACGACATTGTTCAGATATTTTGTATATGACTCCAAAGAGCTGATTTTATTATGTTTATTGTTGCTCAGGTGAGCAAATTGAATGAGCGATGTGGCCCATGGGCCTCTTGTTAGGAATTGTACGAAAGTTACATACCATTTTCTTCACTTTACTAAAGCCTTTTTTCTCATGAAATTCAAATGATTTTGCCGGACCCGTTTTATAACTACCAAAGGTCAAAGTTCATGATTTTAAATTTTCATGTTGATGAAATGTAAGTAATTTCGTGAAATTTTATATGTGACTATTATGGGGGTTATTTATGCTTAAAATGTTCGAAAATAATGTTACTATTTATATCATGATTTATTTTTTAAAATTTCTGATGAACTATTTAAAAAATAAATAAAATGCAACAAAAGTCTTAATTTTGGACTACTATTTTATACACGAAAATATCTTATTTGAAACCTTTCCTAGTCCATCGATTTCAGGAAAAACGTATCTTAGTACAAGTGTAATCTAGTGTTTCTAAAACACTATTCAAAACTATATGATGCGGACTTCGTTTTTGTTGAAATTGATAAAATGCTCGTGTTTTGTTACTTTTTCAATGAAACTACAAAACCTCGGGAAATAACAAAAACCTTACACCAATTATAAGGTCTTAAAAATTTTGACGTCATAGCTGAAATAAAGGGTAGTTGATTTTACGTCACAATGAAAATATGTGAGTTATCTCCCTGTAACCGCAAACCTTACCTTAATAGCTGCATTGTACATACAACAGAGATTCTATTCTAGCAGCGTGAGTTTGAGACAAATTGTTACTAGTAACTAAGGGTAAGTTTTTGATTAGTTAAAATAAGTCAATAAATCTTTGGATTCTAGCACAGTTGAACAGTGGCAGTTCTCTAGTCACTGTCACTGTCATTATCCTGGTTTTGTCGGACCACCTTAATGTCAGCACTGGCCTCGATGTCGACGATCTGTTTGGAGGTGAAGGTCACTATCAGTTCACGACCCCAGTAGTATGGTTTGCGGGGGTGAAGGACGACTGTTTTCTTGACCTCGTCACCGGGTTTAACAGGACTGCTGTAAATATTCACAATATTGGCATGTCTCATTACTAAAGTCAAACACAGGACATATATTGAATGAGTAGTTTATCCTTAATTTAAAACAATTTAAGGATTCTATTAAGCATCAAGTTTAACTTTTTATGTTGACGTAAAAATACATGTACAATTTGTTTAGCATAAATATGCCTAATTTAAATGGTTGTATCTTTTGGCTAGTAAACTAAATGTCGATTGGTTCGGATCCTGCAAGGGCTTTTTTTTGTTTGTTTTATACACATTTATGATATTTGTTATTATTATTGACTTGCGTTTTATTGACATTCATTTAAAACAATATCTAGATAAATCTGCTCTGGTTTAACTGACCAGTTTGGTTAACCACCTCAAGTGAGTTGAGGCATTTTTGCAGGAATGATATTTGAGAATGAAGCCTTTACCTTATATCTATAGTTTGTGGAGCTAGGAGACCCGAGCCCTCCACAGCTATTTCAGCGTGGGTGAGCACGAGCTGTGTCGTGTTTTTGAACACAATAGTGGCCTCCGTATCCTCTTTCGCTTCGATGGTTTGGGGAACCTAGATGTAAAAGAAACAAAATGCAGGTTGGAGAAACGTATCTTGCATGAACATGGAGAAGGGTACTTTAGAAGTTGTATTGCCAAAAATGTCGATCTCAAAATGAAATGGTTTTATGGGTTTGCACCTGTATAACAAGTTGTGGTTTCTTCAGTACAAAGGAGATTTGCGTTGACTCCATGCTGCCCGAGTCCGCGTTCTTTCCAGAGATGTACAACTGGAATCGTCCTTCGGGGTTCATTCCATCGTGATACTCTGTCCCTTTAACGGGCATAGTTACTATTTTCTCTGTACGATAAAACAGGTCATATTTAATACATTAATTAACAAGTGTACACAAATACAAAAAGTCCAGTAAACCAAGTACAATTTATGAATTCTCATAAAATCTTTTAATGCAGTTGACAACTGTTAAATACGTCAGTATTGAGAATTCTCAGTACCCCATTTTACGTATTTCTACTGATTCAGTAGAAATGTGCTTAAGACATATCAGTCTTTTCATTACATATACAAGTACATAACATTTTAATACCATCTTTCGCGTTAATGGTTTCCTCAAACGACTTCGTCTTGACCCTTGACCCCGCCACCCCAGTGTAGTAAGCGTTGACCAGTGACACAGTCAGATGAAGTTTACAGGGTCCATCGGCTGTGTTTTTGACGGCCACCTTAATCTCCATATCGTCTCCAATTAGTGTGTTATCTGGCGGACTAACAGTGAAATCTAACACCTTGGTAGTATCCAGCTTGTAGATATTCTGCTTCCTTCGTGTACTGTATCTGTTCACAAATTTGGCAACCTTTCTTTCTTGTTCACTTCCTGAGAAATACAGAAACAAATCTTAAGCTAATTTTTAACAAATTAAAAAAAAACAGTCTTCAGACTATTCTTAACCTAAAATATTATATGTAATAAGTATATTATCATAAATTTTAAACTATAGCATTTGAAATGATGTATCAATAAAGTTACCTTACGGATTCTATAAATAATACATATATATATTGGTATGTTGAGCCATCATAATTCAGGCTCATTCCCACCTACAGTCTTACCATCTGGGTATTTGTACAGGTGTGTGACGTCTTCGCGGTCGTTGGAGCCCATCCTCTTGGTGCTGATGTAGTGTCCCACCGCGGAGTGGTCTATCTGGCTCACTTCCATTGTACCGTCCTTCTTAACCTACGACGAAAACACCACACAAATTGTCACTCGCAATATTAGGATGAAACTCCAGTTAAGATTTGGAAAGATGAAACCAATGATTGATTATTATCTTAAAGAACGAAACACATACACTGGTTGTCTATCAAAACCAAATATCGATGTCTAAACGTACCACCCATTGAACTCGATCTCCGTTGACCTCACCAAAGACAAAGGGTATGTCAAAGTTCAGGTACACGTGACCCTCTTTGATGGCTGTCAGAGGAGCCGGGCCGCATCTCATAATTCCTGCGATTAAATATATATGATCATTTGCAATGTATCATACATGACAAGTTTTTATCATTTTATGATATGAATGCAATCACTCCCACCTTCGCTTGCTTCCTGAGGCGTGGCATCATGAGCCTGCCAACCATCGTAACCCTCGGGAAGGTCCAAACGTCGGAACCAAGACTCGTTCCATACATGGAAATTCCTTAAATCAATGTGAATAAACATTTATTTGAAAACATAAAAAGAGGCTGTGGGAGAAAGCTATAACTTGGTTGTGGTTGTTCTTACCAGACAGAGTCGTTCATGTCTTCTAATGGTTCTCCGTCCTCGTCCCAATGGCTGTCAATGGTCATACTACTGTCAGTGTCATGCGCAGAATCAAAGTTCGTCACGGACCGGGTCGGTATTCCGAGGCAGCGACACACTAAAGAATATCAGATAAACAAGTATAATCATATATCTGTCTTGATGATAAGTTCATTTTGAATAGTATTAGTGGGTTTTTTTTATATGTACTTGTGGTAAGAAGACCGGAAAACACCCAGCACTGTCCGTATCGTACGGGCTTGTTGCCGTTGGTGTGGTACTCTTTGACGATTGGGACACTTCCTGTCCACTTCCAGGGTACTGTACAGTCCTTGGGATACTCCTTTGTCCATCTACCCGCCAGAACACCGTTATTGTCACAGGAGTTGCACTAAAATATAAACACTTACTTTTGCTCCTCGATTTTGCGTAAAAGTTGTGAGATCTGAACATCGCTAAAACAACTCATTCATCATAAAAATAAATAAATACTGTTTAATCTTAATTCTAATCAATGTTTCGAAAAAAACTATATATCACTGCATTGTTTACCCGAAAATAAGCTATGCAACGAGAACTTACCATTGACGACAGACAGCGGATCACGGACACCGGAGAAGTACACGCCACGTCTGATAAACCTCCTTCCAGTAATAATTGTAGTGCAACATCAAGCACAGGGTCATCAAACTAATAACAACAACGTACATTCATGTCTATAGAATTATTTCTCCATTGTAGGTTCCAGCATCTATTTGACCTAAGTAAAGAATTCGCGAAACGCCTAGAAAAATATGTCTTGCAGATGTAGTCACATAACAATCGATTGGTTTAAATGGTATTTTTTTTTATCATAAAACTTGATTAAAAAAAATAACACCTTAGGGCAATAGGCGTAAGAGTTTGATTTGAAGAAACCCAAAAGCAATAGTAATTAATCAACGTTTTGATTTCTTGTTTTGGTCAATATCATAAAAAATGCTAAAACAACCCCGAAACAAAAGAACGAAAATGAAGGAAATAACCCCCCCCCCAAAAAAAAAGAAAGAAAAAATATTTGAAACATTCTTATAAATCATTTGAACAAAAATTATCTCAAAGCAATTTAGTCACATTTATAAAATATTTATTTAATCATTTATGAAATATTTAGTTACTTGTCCAAAATTCCATGGTCGTCCATTCCACGTGCGGCTTCTCCATACTCTTCCGGTCTCGTTCAGGACGTATTCCCCTCTCTCTTCCTCCTTGTCCATGTACACTGTGTCCTCTACAAACAAACGAACAAAACCTCAATCAAAAAAACAAACGGACAATCCTTCAGTCAACGAACAGACGGACAAAACTTCAGTCAACAAACGAACGGACAATACTTCAGAGACCTCTTTAAACCTTCGTCACCAGACACATCGACATCCACATCCACATAAGGACGTAATTTGAAGAGAATGGAAATTACTTTGTGTCAATAAAATCGGGTCTTTTGAAGAGAGTTAGAAGAAACTAGGATTCGTATTCATTGTTTGTGAAAAGCTTTATCGCATACTTTTATTTAGTTGCTTATGCATCGATTTGGAGATTAGATTTTACATGTATTTGGAGCAAAAGCGAAGAGCAATGCTTAATATATTAAATGCGCGAATAAACTAAACGCTTTTGGGGGATGGACTAAAAATCAAATAACCTTTTGCCCAAGCATTGAAGAGAATAATCATTGATTCATTCTCTACGTATCTCTTGACGGAATCCTTGTCTTTCAGATTTGTCTCTATGTAGAAACGGTATTCCCCAATACTGCTGTCAGGTGCTGACGTAATCTCGCACTCCAGACTTTTCCCGTCAATAGTCTTCACTTCCGCAAACCATGTTCCTGTGGCGTCGGATGTTTTGGTTGTTGGTTTAAAACAAAGGGGTATTCTGATAACAGTTCCTTTGCTTTCTTGAGGGCGTGAACCTAAGAAAAAAGTATATATCTTAGATGAAATTTAGTCTTTTGATTGATCGATAGACATATTGGCAGACAGCCGGAGAGACGGACGGATAGATAGATAGATAGATAGATAGATAGTTCGCTTAGTTATGTTTACCGTAAGTAAACTGCAGCAATATGATATCATGGTCTGACTTGACTTCCCGATCAAATTCAACACGGATAACAAAAGCCTGTCCCCTTCTGTAGATATTTCCGACTTTTTCAAATTCGTTGGTGTGGTGGTTCTTTCTGTTCAGCTTTGTCTGACAATCAAGAGAACTTACATTCAAAGTCGCAGAGGCTAAAAGAAGAAAAATCCCAGTTTACTAAATAATGTATATCAACAATTATCTCAAAGATATTTATTCATATATTGAGTCTATCTGGGCGTTTCTAAATAATTGCATAATAAACGAAACATATTGAGATTCTGTTATCAAACGGTTTCTGTGGTAACTGTAGATATTTGTGTGCAATGTTAATCCAATACCAAATGTTAGAACCATGCTTTTTTCATGTTCGTTTAATATACTAATATTGAGAAAAAACATATTTGACCCCAATTCACCTAGAGCTCAAAACGAAATACAACATGTTCCGAATGATTTGCAGCATTTATGTTGGAGTGAATCCAGGTAGTCATTTTATAAGAGGTTGTTTCAAATTATTTTGTAAATGATGAATTTACCGGTATGGCATTATCTAATAATCTATAAGTATAAAGCATAGAATAATATAATTTAAAAAGTGTCAGGAAATGTAAAAGGCGTTTCTTTTGAATTAGTCCGTAATTGTTTGAATACTAGCATACCTATGTTTAAGAAATAAACAGCAATTCAAAAAGTCCACCAGGATATGGACTTGATTGGTCACGTGATCAAATACTGTGATGCCCGAAGGCCTTCTCGGAAGATTTGATCACGTACTATCCATGTGAACTGTTTAAATTGCTGTCTTTTACTTATATTTACGTTCGAGAAAGGCAAACCGTTCTTAATTATTTAAAAATATATCCGTGTTTTAATGTTCACAATAAAAGGTATCATTGTGACGTTCACACAGAATTGAACTTTTTCGCTATTCTATATGTTCATATAAGGAAACATATTTGAACATTCTAGTTTATTTATTCATTTTAGCTCGCTTGTAATCAACATATCTACTCTTGTAATTTAAGCATGTCGTTTAAAAATAGCTTCAAAAGCTTTAGAAAATCTATACAGGGTTAACTAATTTCCGCGTTGTTTTATCCTGCGACCAATAATTGACAATGATTTCATATACAATTAATAACATTCTAATCCAATGTACAATAATTGTGATCTCATAAATTTCAATGTTTAGAACAAGTCATTTAAGAAATATATTTTAATTTTCTTATTTTTCTTTTTACATTTTTATTAATTGAATGTCATTTTCAATGTAATATCTTATTATCTTTTATTTTGTTATTTCCGCAGATTATTACTGTATTTAATAAATTGTTTAAGGACTTTCGCTTTCAACTGTTTACACTTTGTTAACACCTGAATACAGCTGTATCACAAATATTCAACGTTTTGTCCTAACAAAACAATTGAGATAATTCAATTTTCTTCTGAACCCACTAAGCACCATCACTTACGTTCGTCCTTCGGTTCGAGGACCTTATTCCTTGCTCGCAGGTCTTCATCAGACAGGGAAGTGATGCGTCCCTCCTCTTGTTCACTCCCCAATGCTTTTCTTGCTCTGCTCCTGTCCATGATAAAATTGAAACTAAACTGTACAGTTAGAAACAGCAGGGAAGTGTATATGCGTACGTTACATATACTAGTATATGTTTTGGATAGAGCAGTAGGTTATTTTTTCCTTCCTCGTATATCAATTTGTGTTAAATCTCTCCCCTTCTTCTGTTACAACAGCTCTTCCTGTCGCAGTACAGTATTTATGCACGCTCTACCGCTATCAGATTCATTTCTGTGTTAATAATTTATTGTATGTACACCAAAGTGCTTAAAACTCACCACAAATACGTGTTCAGTGGCGTAGCTTTCATTGAAGCACGGAAGCACGTGCTTCCACATTGTTTTGTAAAAAAAAAATTAAAGGCAAATTAAAAAAAAATAAGTACTTAAAATATTATAAATATTGAACACAAATAAATTAATATAAATAAGAGTACCTTTGAGTACCTGTTTAGCCCAATACAACGTTGTCGTATCTTCTTTAAAAGATCTCGAACAACAGGGCGATGGCCAGGTCTTACGCTTGTTCATTTACAAAGTTTGATTTTATTGTTTCGCTTGTCGCGATGTTTTGTCATAACATTCAAATGTTTGGAAATGGTTGTATGTATGCCCTTAACTTCAGCAACCGCAGAACGCAGTTTCAGCGTCATGCGTCGCTTAAAGATATACCTCATGTCAACAATGACGGGACAAAGAATGTCGTCTTCAGCAACTATACACAGTTATAGGGATGCCGAAGTCAATGTAGCAGCTCTGTTATCTCAGAATTTTCTGAGAAAAAGCAAAGACGACTTTTTAAAAATTGCCTTTTTTGAATAAATAAAAAAATAATAAATTGCTCTTCTGATATTTTTTATCATTACTGCAGTATTTGCATACAATTCCATAACCTGAGTGACAGGTTGACAATGATTATGAATAGGTGATCGAGAATTAACGGAATCTTAAAGTTTAAATGTATAATTATTTTTTTTATATTATAAGAGTATTTTTGTAGACAAAAATGTTATAGACAAGTAGGAGAGAAAGCACAAGACTTATTACATAACAATTAAATTAATCACGTCATAAATCAAACACTACTTTTTCTTCTTTATTGTTAATTTTATGATGATGATGAAAACATTTTACACATTAAAAACTGAGGTTATTTTGATGAAACTCCTTTTTCTGGATACTCAAAATACCCCCAAACCCCCTGACTTAATTTGCTTCCACATTAAACAAACCTTAGCTATACGCCCCTGGTGTTCTCATACATATAGTAGATGAGGACACAATTGTAAATTACATGAAACGACCTTCAATGAGTCTACCTATATAGATGAAAATATTTCAATATCATTTTAACGAATTTATTATTGTCGACCATTGAGATCTCACAAATACCCCATTCACCCGTAGCGTATATGAATTGACCTATATTGAATCAACCCCTTATTACCTGTGACCAAATCCCTTATACATTTAAATAACCCACATGGCCATAAAAAAGTACATTTTCGTATATGAAATCAGTATAAACCCTCAGATAAATAGAGTTTGAAATTTGATCGCAACCGCACATTTTCTTTATTAGCCTGGACATGTAAGCAACAGTAGTATATAGAACAGAACAAAACATAACTTGAAAAAAAAGTAAAACACTAACAAACTAGATTATTGCTCGTATTCCATGTACCGGATACACATATTTTAAAACTTAGGTTCAGCAGGGCGTTGATTTGCCTCATTTTCTGATACTCTTTGTTTTCGTAGCTACCCAAAAAGAGATACATTAAAATGTCGCAAAGAACGTAAATTAAGGAACTCAAGTTCGACTATTTGGAAATAAACATAAGATTGTACATGTATTTATGCTTTGTTTTATATTATTGAATAAGACTAGATGACTGTTGTACCCATCCAATGCATGCGCATTCATTGTTACAGATATCTAAAACTTATCACTGCTTTTAACAAAAAATTGTCAGCCTGAAGTTGTTTTATCATTAAACGCCAAAAAAGTATTATACCTTTTCTTCTCTTTATCACTAGTTTCTTGCTCGGGGGTGGGGGTGGGGGTGGGGTTGTCCAGGAATGCGACGAATTCCCGAGTATAACGTGTAAAAGACGCCCCAGAATGCCATGATATTCCACAACGGACGACGTATCAAAATAGCACACCGATTCTTAAATTTCTATAACAACTCGTTTTGAAATTTAAATGTAGCCCAATTCAATAGAAATTACAACTACGACATGCTGCCAGAACGTATACCGACTCTTAGTAGATTATTTGGTAATACAATTATCTTCTTTTTCAGAAACTGGAAATTTTGAAGACGATTTTGAAGATTATTTTTGTAATGGAGCTGCTTCAAATTAAATTTAATGTGAACTGAACATGTGTGTTTTTGTAGTTCTATGTTTGATTTTTGTTTTTGTAAAATCTTACAAAGTAATTTAAGGTAAAGAATTTTAATTTATTCCTTAGTACATATAAATGGGTAGATTTTAACATATGAAATATATGGTTAGTCACATATATGTTAAACATATGGAAATAAAAAAACATGTTCTAAAGATATGTAAAACACGTGTTTTAATACGTATGTGAAATATACGGGGTGTTTTTTATATGTTTTACATATGTGAAAACACGTGTGTTAAACATATGTTGAACATATGAAAAACATATGTTGCACATTTTGCTGTGTATTGCCAAGTCCCCTTAATTGTCAGAATTGATTACATAAAGTTTTAGACAAAAAATATTTCAATCTACTCAAAGATAATAAACGTGCATACAAATTTAAATTCACTACTTTCCTCTTCCTGTTATTAAATTGTCACAAAACAATTTTCACAAATGATATAGAAATAACAAACCGGTATACTTGAACATTAACACATATATGTAGTCAGTAGATAAAAATATACTCAATGTTTTATTATATACATACTAGTGCTAGCATTGTATATGAATAACACAAGTATAGCCTTAGTTCAATTAATTAATAACAGTAAAAAAAAATCGACATTTTAACTGACATCGGTTGAATTTCATAGTTTCAGAAGAAACATCACGCATGATTAGCCAGTGGTCGTCTTCTATGCTTTAGTGGGGAATGACGTTTGTAACGGATTAGTGCTAAATATAATACTATGATAATACTAATAATTGGTCAGATGTGTTTCACATGTACATGTAGTCCAAAATACCCCCCCCCCCCAAAAAAAAAAAACTGATGGAGCAACCCAGCTTTAAACACTTTGTGTCATTTGACTAAGTAACTTAAAAACACAACACAATTATTGCTTTGACATTATTATTTGACAGTGTTGCTCATTTGCACTTCTTAGTGAATTCACCTGCACGACTAAGAAAACACTACATAAATCTTCAAATGCGTTAATAACACTATGCAAAAGGTAATTTACATATTTTAATAGTAATGCCATGTATATAATGTATTTCAGTGCTGGATGATTGGAAGAAACTGGGAGGAGAGGATTGGCAGTTACTAGAACCAGTTGACGGATTCCATTCTAACCAGGTATACATGTATTATATATGAACCACATATGTACATGCACATATCTCGAAAATAAAATAAAAAGCAAAAATTTTAATGGCAACGTGAAGGCAAAACTGCAGATTGTCATGACAGGTTAGGAACAATGACAATATAATCAGCATCTCATTAAGGGAAACTGGTGTAAAAATATTAATGTGAAACTACAACATATAGTATTAAGTAATGTGTAAACCTGCTGGGCGTCGAAAATAATGGGACCAATGGCTACGGAACAGGGGCGACCGCCGCACCAATAATTTAATTTGCAAAAAAAAAATAAAAAAATACCGTAATTTATTTCTTCAATACTTTTTTAGCTTGGACAAGCTTTGACAGCCGGTGCCATTTGGGACAACTTGGAGAAAATGTTCCCAGACACTTTAGGACCAGTTAATCCAAATAATGCCAAAATCAAGTCTCTGTTTGGAAACCAAGGCGGTTACATTTGATACAATTCCAGTTTTAGACAAAGGAGTTGTGCAATTTCTTTAAACCAATTATGATATTTGTAGTTTGTATAAACTCAATTTATGTACCATGTATTTTGACAGTGTGATTTTTTTAGACAGTTTCGTTATGAATTCTCTATGAAAGACAATATAATTAATTAGGATATGTAGCATGTTCCGGAAAAGGTAGACCAATTTATTACTTTTCTACCTCTTCTAGGCGTAGAGTAATTCGTGTACGATTGGTTTTAAAACATTTTATATAACCAAATGAAACAATACCGACAGGTGCTTATGTCTTGCGACAGCGAGTCAAGTGGGGTGATTTCAGAATCTTGTTCAGAGAAATCTTTAAAGTATTATATTTTATGAAGTATTTATGCAGAGAGAGAGAGAGAGAGAGAGAGAGAGAGAGAGAAGATATAAATGAATGAATATGAACTGTTCACACTTATAAATATATACTAGTATTATTGCACTTCAATAAATCATTTAAATATTTTTGCGGTTTCTTTTTTAAATATTCTTCTTCTACATGTTTATCTAATAGACAAGAAAGGGAAAAAGTGGGTGACTTTTGGTGTCATGAATATATCTGGATTATTTGCCCCCAAAAACAAATTGGTTGAGAAGGTAAAGCTTGCTTTCATCTTTAGCGAATAAATGTATGTCGGAGTAATTAGTCTCGGGCGTTTTCTTGTGCAGACTAGACTAGACAGTGGGTGATGTGTGTACATGGCGCTCTGAATGATCCTTGAACCCCTATATAAGTATGCTACAAAAATTATATTATTGTATTTAAAAATTTTTAATAAGATGTTTGTGTTTTATAACTACATGCATACCACATCGCAACTCAATATTTTTGCTACAGTAAATCGAGTTAGACTGAAATAAAAATATGAAAGTCAACAAGTTCTAGAATATATGGCTTCTTTAATGGAAGCGTTTCAAAATTTGTATACATTATAAGCGAACTACAAAAAGAACAGGGAAAGTTTAACTGATGAAAAAAGATGAATATAGTTAACTACGGCACTTTTGAAAACAAAATGCACTCTAGAAATAAACATAGTATTTCCTGCACACAATTCAAATGACATGTATGGAAAAGTGAAATCTCATTCCATAATTTGAACACGTGAAAATCATTACGCTAACAAGGTAAACAATGATTGTCATCACATTTCAGTTAATTTAAGGCCAAGATCTAGTAAATGGAAGGTGCCTACAGGTTTATAAAATTTAAGATATAAATTCTTTCAATGATGCTTCATAACAATAGCTTTGGTAAACACAATGAAAAATCATGTTTTAAACTGTCAATTTCTATGAAACATGAAAGAAATGAGGAACAAATTTCGGAATTTTGTCCATTTTTGACCTATAAAATATATCTAGAATGCCTACAGTCTCTCCAAAATGGAATTAAACAAACTCTTGACCCCCCTCTTTAAAATGATGTTAAATTGAATATACATGTATGTATGGGATTATTTTCCCCATGATTTAACATAAAATGCCAAGAAATTGTTTAATTTATTACACAATTCCTTGAAAGCCGGGAAAAAGATTCTTAAAATCAATTATGACGTCATAATGGTTCTAGCACCAAAAAGACACTCTGGAATAATTAACTAGATCTTGACCTTAATAGCTGCATTGTACATACAACAGAGATTCTATTCTAGCAGCGTGAGTTTGAGACAAATTGTTACTAGTAACTAAGGGTAAGTTTTTGATTAGTTAAAATAAAGTCAATAAATCTTTGGATTTCTAGCACAGTTGAACAGTGGCAGTTCTCTAGTCACTGTCACTGTCATTATCCTGGTTTTGTCGGACCACCTTAATGTCAGCACTGGCCTCGATGTCGACGATCTGTTTGGAGGTGAAGGTCACTATCAGTTCACGATTCCAGTAGTTTCGTTTCCGGGGGTGAAGGACGACTGTTTTCTTGACCTCGTCACCGGGTTTAATAGGACTGCTGTAAATATTCACAATATTGGCATGTCTCATTACTAAAGTCAAACACAGGACATATATTGAATGAGTAGTTTATCTTTAATTTAAAACAATTTAAGGATTCTATTAAGCACCCAGTTTAACTTTTTATGTTGACGTGAAAATACATGTACAATTTGTTCAGCATAAATATGCCTAATTTAAATGGTTGTATCTTTTGGCTAGTAAACTAAATGTCGATTGGTTCGGATCCTGCAAGGGCTTTTTTTTTGTTTGTTTTATACACATTTATTATATTTGTTATTATTATTGACTTGCGTTTTATTGACATTCATTTAACACAATATCTAGATAAATCTGCTCTGATTTAACTGACCAGTTTGGTTAAACCACCTCAAGTGTGTTGAGGCATTTTTGCAGGAATGATATTTGAGAATGAAGCCTTTACCTTATATCTATAGTTTGTGGAGCTAGGAGACCCGAGCCCTCCACAGCTATTTCAGCGTGGGTGAGCAAGAGCTGTGTCGTGTTCTTGAACACAATAGTGGCCTCCGTATCCTCTTTCGCTTCGATGGTTTGGGGAACCTAGATGTAAAGGAAACAAAATGCAGGTTGGAGAAACGTGTCTTGCATGAACATGGAGAAGGGTACTTTAGAAGTTGTATTGCCAAAAATGTCGATTTCAAACTGAAATGGTTTTATGGGTTTGCACCTGTATAACAAGTTGTGGTTTCTTCAGTACAAAGGAGATTTGCGTTGACTCCATGCTGCCCGAGTCCGCGTTCTTTCCAGAGATGTACAACTGGAATCGTCCTTCAGGGTTCATTCCATCGTGATACTCTGTCCCTTTAACGGGCATAGTTACTATTTTCTCTGTACGATAAAACAGGTCATATTTAATACATTAATTAACAAGTGTACACAAATACAAAAAGTCCAGTAAACCAAGTATAATTTATGAATTCTCAATAAATCTCGATTAATTTTCTAAACTTTTAATGCAGTTGACAACTTTTAAATACGTCAGTATTGAGAATTCTCAGTACCCCATTTTACGTATTTCTACTGATTCAGTAGAAATGTGCTTAAGACATATCAGTCTTTTCATTACATAATGATATACAAGTACATAACATTTTAATACCATCTTTCGCGTTAATGGTTTCCTCAAACGTCTGCGTCTTGACTCTTGACCCCGCCACCCCAGTGTAGTAAGCGTTGACCAGTGACGCAGTCAGATGAAGTTTACAGGGTCCATCGGCTGTGTTTTTGACGGCCACCTTAATCTCCATATCGTCTCCAATCAGTGTGTTATCTGGCGGACTAACGGTGAAATCTAACACCTTGGTAGTATCCAGCTTGTAGATATTCTGCTTCCTTCGTGTACTGTATCTGTTCACAAATTTGGCAACCTTTCTTTCTTGTTCACTTCCTGAGAAATACAGAAACACATCTTAAGCTAATTTTTAACAAATTGAAAAACAGTCTTCAGACTATTCTTAACCTAAAATATTATATGTAATAAGTATATTATCATAAATTTTAAACTATAGCATTTGAAATGATGTATCAATAAAGTTACCTTACGGATTCTATAAATAATACATATATATATTGGTATGTTGAGCCATCATAATTCAGGCTCCTTCCCACCTACAGCCTTACCATCTGGGTATTTGTACAGGTGTGTGACGTCTTCGCGGTCGTTGGAACCCATCCTCTTGGTGCTGATGTAGTGTCCCACCGCGGAGTGGTCTATCTGGCTCACTTCCATTGTACCGTCCTTCTTAACCTACGACGAAAACACCACACAAATTGTCACTCGCAATATTAGGATGAAACCCCAGTTAAGATTTGGAAATTAGATGAAACCATTGATTGATTATTATCTTAAAGAACGAAACACATACGCTGGTTGTCTATCAAAACCAAATATCGATGTCTAAACGTACCACCCATTGAACTCGATCTCCGTTGACCTCGCCAAAGACAAAGGGTATGTCAAAGTTCAGGTACACGTGACCCTCTTTGATGGCTGTCAGAGGAGCCGGGCCGCATCTCATAATTCCTGCGATTAAAAATATATGATTGTTTGCAATGTATCATACATGACAAGTTTTTCTTATCATTTTATGATATGAATGCAATCACTCCCACCTTCGCTTGCTTCCTGAGGCGTGGCATCATGAGCCTGCCAGCCATCGTAACCCTCGGGAAGGTCCAAACGTCGGAACCAAGACTCGTTCCATACATGGAAATTCCTTAAATCAATGTGAATAAATATTTATTTGAAAGCATAAAAAGAGGCTGTGGGAGAAAGCTATAACTTGGTTGTGGTTGTTCTTACCAAACAGAGTCGTTCATGTCTTCTAATGGTTCTCCGTCCTCGTCCCAATGGCTATCAATCGTCATACTACTGTCAGTGTCATGCGCAGAGTCAAAGTTCGTCACGGACCGGGTCGGTATTCCGAGGCAGCGACACACTGAAGAATATCAGATAAACAAGTATAATTATATATCTGTCTTGATGATAAGTTTATTTTGAATAATATTAGTGGGTTTTTATATGTACTTGTGGTAAGAAGACCGGAAAACACCCAGCACTGTCCGTATCGTACGGGTTTGTTGCCGTTGGTGTGGTACTCTTTGACGATTGGGACACTTCCTGTCCATTTCCAGGGTACTGTACAGTCCTTGGGATACTCCTTTGTCCATCTACCCGCCAGAACACCGTCATTGTCACAGGAGTTGCACTAAATATGTAAAAACTTAATTCTGTAATTTACTTTTTGCTCCTCGATTTCGCGTAAAATTCGCGAGATCTGAACATCGCCAAAAGTTCATTCACCATACATGTATAAATAAATAAATACTGGTTAATCTTAATTCAAATCAATGTTTCTGGAAAACTAATTATATCACTGTGAATTATCTTGCATTGTTTACGCGAAAATAAGCTATGCAACGAGAACTTACCATTGACGACAGACAGCGGATCACGGACACCGGAGAAGTACACGCCACGTCTGATAAACCTCCTTCCAGTAATAATTGTAGTGCAACATCGAGCACAGGGTCATCAAACTAAGAACAACAACGTACATTTATGTCTATAGAATTATTTCTCCATTGTAGGTTCCAGCATCTAATTGAATTCGCGAAACGCCTAGAAAAATATGTCTTGCAGATGTAGACACATAACAATCGATTGGTTTAAATGGTATTTTTTTATCATAAAACTTCATTAAAAAAAAATAACACCTAAGGGCAATAGGCGTAAGAGTTTTGAATTGAAGAAACCCAAAAGCAATAGTAATTAATCAACGTTTTGATTTCTTGTTTTGGTCAATATCATAAAAAATGCTAAAACAACCCCGAAACAAAAGAACGAAAATGAAGAAAATAACCCCCCCCCAAAAAAAAAAATAAAGAAAAAATATTTGAAACATTCTTATACATCATTTGAACAAAAATTATCTCAAAGCAATTTAGTCACATTTATAAAATATTTATTTAATCATTTATGAAATATTTAGTTACTTGTCCAAAATTCCATGGTCGTCCATTCCACGTGCGGCTTGTCCATACTCTTCCGGTCTCGTTCAGGACGTATTCCCCTCTCTCCTCCTCCTTGTCCATGTACACTGTGTCCTCTACAAACAAACGAACAAAACCTCAATAAAAAAAACAAACGGACAATCCTTCAGTCAACGAACAGACGGACAAAACTTCAGTCAACAAACGAACGGACAATACTTCAGAGACCTCTTTAAACCTTCGTCACCAGACATTGGGATCTATAAACATCGACATCCACATCCACATAAGGACATAATTTGAAGAGAATGGAAATTACTTTGTGTCGGGTCTTTTGAAGAGAGTTAGAAGAAACTAGGATTCGTATCCCTTGTTTGCGAAAAGCTTTCTCGCATACTTTCATTTAGTTGCTTATGCATCGATTTGGAGATTAAATTTTACATGTATTTGGAGCAAAAGCGAAGAGCAATGCTTAATATATTAAATGCGCGAATAAACTAAACGCTTTTGGGGGATGGACTAAAAATCAAATAACCTTTTGCCCAAGCATTGAAGAGAATAATAATTGATTCATTCTCTACGTATCTCTTGACGGAATCCTTGTCCTTCAGATTTGTCTCTATGTAGAAACGGTATTCCCCAATACTGCTGTCAGGTGCTGACGTAATCTCGCACTCCAGACTTTTCCCGTCAATAGTCTTCACTTCCGCAAACCATGTTCCTGTGGCGTCGGATGTTTTGGTTGTTGGTTTTAAACAAAGGGGTATTCTGATAACAGTTCCTTTGCTTTCTTGAGGGCGTGAACCTAAGAAAAAAGTATATATCTTAGATGAAATTTAGTCTTTTGATTGATCGATAGACATATTGGCAGACAGTCGGAGAGACGGACGGACGGATAGATAGATAGATAGATAGATAGATAGATAGTTCGCTTAGTTATGTTTACCGTAAGTAAACTGCAGCAATATGATATCATGGTCTGATTTGACTTCCCGATCAAATTCAACACGGATAACAAAAGCCTGTCCCCTTCTGTAGATATTTCCGACTTTTTCAAATTCGCTGGTGTGGTGGTTCTTTCTGTTCAGCTTTGTCTGATAATCAACAGAACTTACATTCAAAGTCGCAGAGGCTAAAAGAAGAAAAATCCCAGTTTACTAAATAATGTATATCAACACTTATCTCAAAGATTGAGTCTATCTGGGCGTTTCTAAACAATTGCATAATAAACGAAACATATTGAGATTCTGTTATCAAACGGTTTCTGTGGTAACTGTAGATATTTGTGTGCAATGTTAATCTAATACCAAAGGTTAGAACCATGCTTTTTTCATGTTCGTTTAATATACTAATATTGAGAAAAAAACCATATTTGGCCCCAATTCACCTAGAGCTCAAAACGAAATACAATCATGTTCTGAATGATTTGCAGCAATTATGTTGGAGTGGATCTAGGTAGTCATTTTATAAGAGGTTGTTTCAAATTATTTTGTAAATGATGAATTTACCGGTATGGCATTATCTAGTAATTATAAGTATAAAGCATAGAATAATATAATTAAAAAAGTGTCAGGAAATGTAAAAGGCGTTTCTTTTGAATTAGTCCGTAATTGTTTGAATACTAGCATACCTATGTTTAAGAAATAAACAGTAATTCAAAAAGTCCACCAGGATATGGACTTGATTGGTCACGTGATCAAATACTGTGATGCCCGAAGGCCTTCTCGGAAGATTTGATCACGTACTATCCATGTGAACTGTTTAAATTGCTGTCTTTTACTTATATTTACGTTCGAGAAAGGCAAACCGTTCTTAATTATTTAAAAATATATCCGTGTTTTTATGTTCACAATAAAAGGTATCATTGTGACGTTCACACAGAATTGAACTTTTTCGCTATTCTATATGTTCATATAAGGAAACATATTTGAATATTCTAGTTTATTTATTCATTTTAGCTCGCTTGTAATCAAAATATCTACTCTTGTATTTTAAGCATGTCGTTTAAAAATAGCTTCAAAGGCTTTAGAAAATTCTATACAGAGTAAACTAATTTCCGCGTTGTTTTATCCTGCGACCAATAATTGACAATGATTTAATATACAATTAATAACATTCTAATCCAATGTACAATAATTGTGATCTCATAAATTTCAATGTTTAGAACAAGTCATTTAAGAAATATATTTTGAATTTCTTATTTTTCTTTTTACATTTTTATTGATTGAATGCCATTTTCAATGTAATATATCTTATTATCTTATATTTTGTTATTTCCACAGATTATTACTGTATTTAATTAATTGTTTAAGGACTTTCGCTTTCAACTGTTTACACTTTGTTAACACCTGTATAAAGCTGTATCACAAATATTCAACGTTTTGTCCTATAACAAAAAAAATTGAGATAATTCAATTTTCTTCTGAACCCACTAAGCACCATCACTTACGTTCGTCCTTCGGTTCGAGGACCTTATTCCTTGCTCGTAGGTCTTCATCAGACAGGGAGGTGATGCGTCCCTCCTCTTCTTCACTCCCCAATGCTTTTCTTGCTCTGCTCCTGTCCATGATAAAATCGAAACTAAACTGTACAGTTAGAAACAGCAGGGAAGTGTATATGCGTACGTTACATATACTAGTATATGTTTTGGATAGAGCAGTAGGTTATTTTTTCCTTCCTCGTATATCAATTTGTGTTAATCTTTTGTGATGAACCTCTCCCCTTCTTCTGTTACAATAGCTCTTGCTGTCGCAGTACAGTATTTATGCACGCTCTACCGCTATCAGATTCATTTCTGTGTTAATAATTTATTGTATGTACATCAAAGTGCGTAAAACTCACCATAAATACGTGTACTGTTCTCATACATATAGTGGATGAGGACACAATTGTCAATTACATGAAACGACCTTCAATGAGTCTACCTATATAGGTGAAGATATTTCAATATCATTTTAATGAATTTATGATTGCCGACCATTGAGATCTCACACATACCCCATTCACCCGTAGCGTATATGAATTGACCTATATTTGAATCAACCCCTTATTACCTGTGACCAAATGCCTTGTACATTTAAATAACCCACATGTCCATAAAAGTAGTACATTTTCGTATATGAAAACAGTATAAACCCTCAGATAAATAGAGTTTGAAATTTGATCGCAACCGCACATTTTCTTTATTAGCCTGGACATGTAAGCAACAGTAGTATATAGAACAGAACAAAACATAACTTGAAAAAAAAAGTAAAACACTAACAAACTAGATTATTGCTCGTATTCCATGTACCGGATACACATATTTTAAAACTTAGGTTCAGCAGGGCGTTGATTTGCCTCATTTTTGATACTCTTTGTTTTCGTAGCTACCCAAAAAGAGATACATTAAAATGTCGCAAAGAACGTAAATTAAGGAACTCAAGTTCGACTATTTGGAAATAAACATAAGATTGTACATGTATTTATGCTTTGTTTTATATTATTGAATAAGACTAGATGACTGTTGTACCCATCCAATGCATGCGCATTCATTGTTACAGATATCTAAAACTTAACACTGCTTTAAAGAAAAATTGTAAGCCTGAAGTTGTTTTATCATTAAACGACAAAAAAGTATTATACCTTTTCTTCTCTTTATCACTAGTTTCTTGCTCGGGGGGTTGTCCAGTAATGCGACGAATTCCCGAGTATAACGTGTAAAAGACGCCCCAGAATGCCATGATATTCCACAACGGACGACGTATCAAAATAGCACACCGATTCTTAAATTTCTTTAACAACTCGTTTTCAAATTTAAATGTAGCCCAATTCAATAGAAATTACAACTACGACATGCTGCCAGAACGTATACCGACTCTTTAACGTGCATCGGAGTAAAAAACAGAGAAAAGAATTTCGACATTTTCCATATAAAACTCTACTGCAGTGGCCTTCACAGCTTTATGCCTTATTCCTATCTTGCACGTCAACTTTATCTGTACATTTTAAACGTTGATCATCTCTCTATATGAAATGGTGGCATACTCACGGTTCTCAATCTGTCACCACTTATCAGATGATCATGTCTACATGTGTGTTGTCTTTTCAAATACATGTATCAAATTAGGCTGATAATTAATTTTGAATCAAGAATTCTAAAAATCATTTTTGAGGGACAAAATATTAGAGCTGTATCTCTTAGAAGAGGGTCGTTGCACCTTAATTTGTTCACAGTTGCATGAGTTTGAATGCATTTAATTGCTGGTGCGTCTAACAATTGGCGATAGCGTAATTGAAAAGGTCTGTCCTTGTAACGTTGGTTAATGCTCAAATCAAGCTAAAAATGTAAAAATAGATCGTTAAAGAGCAAATAACAGCTTTGGGGATAAATGTTGAGCCTATTGATTGGATCTGCAACTATTAAATTAAAAATGCATGCGATATATTATACACGCATTCATATTGTTAAGCACTACATGTTCACAATATCAATTTCTTCCTTCACGGTATTATACATGAATATGATAATTGTCCGTTTATTTTCGTTGCTCAATATCTCGTAATCGAATACAAAACATTAAACAAAGTGCCCAGAAAAAATAGTCTCTTGTCCTTCATTTTTGACGTGTGTATAATAATATATTCAAATCGATTATTTCTTAAGTTAATTGAAAAAGACACGATCGTGGTAGTCACTGAACCTTGTAGTATCTCAACACTCTTCTACACACTTTTTCTTGACAAATATTTCTTTGGGTATGCAAGGCGAACATATACACCCATAAAAGAAAAAAATATTCTCAACCAGATTCAGTATAATTTATATAAGATGAAAGCGAACGATGATGCAGAAAGATTTATCGGCCAATGTGACTTTGTTATAAACGAAAAGTCAGTGTGTCAAATTATGTAAATAGTGCCAGTTTAGGAGGGTAACAGTTGAAATTGACACCCCGAGAAAACCATTGTCATTGTCAACCGACGCTAAGCAGAGGTTGACAATGGTTTTCGAGGGGTGTCAAATTCAACTGTTACCCTCCCAAACAGGCACTATTTATTTTATTATACTGAATGTCTTAATTTTAAAGAAAACTTAACTGCTTTTTTATAGGACTGACTTGAATTCTATGGCGAACCGTACGCGCATAATTTACGCACATGTAACTATTTGTTTTATTATACTTTCATGTTAAATACAGAAATCTGATTGGTTTAGACGCAGTTGACAATCCGTTCTCATACCCTCAGCGTTAGCAACACACTTGGCAAAGGGTCGATAGAACGAATTTTTACATGCGCGTAAATTATGCGCGTACGGTTCGCCGTAGAACTCACGTCTTTTCTATATAAAGGTAGTAAAATTTGCTATAAAATTAAGACATTCAGTATAATAAAATAAATAGTGCCTGTTTGGGAGGGTACCAGTTGAAATTGACACCCCTCGAAAACCACTGTCAACCTTTGCTTCGCGTCGGTTGACAATGGTTTTCTCGGGGTGTCAATTTCAACTGGTACCCTCCCAAACAGGCACAATTTATATATTATTATACTTTCATGTTAAATACTGCAATCTGATTGGTTTAGACGCAGTTGACAATCCGTTCTCTCTCCCTCGCACGCTTAGCAACGGGCCGATAGAACGAATTGTTACATGCGCGTTAATTATGCGCGTACGGTTCGCCGTAGAATTCACGTCTTTTCTATATAAAAGCAGTAAAATTTGCTATAAAAATTAAGACATTCAGTATAATAAAATAAATAGTGCCTGTTTGGGAGGGTACCAGTTGAAATTGACACCCCTCGAAAACCATTGTCAACCTCCGCTTCGCGTCGGTTGACAATGGTTTTCTCGGGGTGTCAATTTCAACTGGTACCCTCCCAAACAGGCACTATTTATATAGTGTTACCCGTTGCGACGTGTGTTGCTAACGCTGAGGGTAATAGAACGGATTATTAACTGAGGCTTTTGGGCAATGTGAGTATATCAATAATCGAGTGTAATTACATTGTACAATACCAAGCAGTTACTTCTATTCATTGCAAAACGCACTTGTCACTGCAATAAACATCTACCCCGACTAACAAGGGTTGTTGTTTTATCAATCAACTACTAGTATCATTAAAATATCAAGAAATATAATATTTAGTAAGTATTGATTTGTCTTTTGTTTCTCCAACCACAGAGAGTATATTGGTATATACAATTATTAAATTATAAATCAATCAATAACAATCAATAAATCAATAACAAGGACACAAATGCAGGTGACAAAGCACTCCAAAAAATAAAATCAAAATTTGTGCACTCTATGCAAAAGTTAGGAATGACGTAAACAAACATTTTGACAAATACACTGTGCCAGATAATTATGCCAAGGTTTCATCTTTGAATCCATCTAGGGTTCAATTTACTAAATATCCATATATGCCATATGATACACTTGATATTATATAACCATTTTATTTTTAGTGCATCTGATATTAAAGGGATGTGATATATATTACATCTATTTAATATCCTGTAGAAAGATAACAATTCCAAAGGGAAATATTTTTGTTACAGGAAAAGGGTTTTCCTGAAAACCATATATAATTTTCATTTCCCTATAGGATAAAAGTTACCTCAGTAATATTTCATTTTGAAATATAGTTCTTCTTTAAAAAATTAAGATTTCCGACCGAATTTTGAAATAATCTTGGGTTTTGTTAATACCCTATCTCATATGTATGTATATGAAATGATTTAGTCCGGTAGGAATTTACCTATATCCATTAGGGAAAATATTTCTACCCTAGAAATTATCATTTAAAAAACAAGAAAATATCTCACCTGTCAGGTGAGACCTACTAAAAACAAAAGTGGTCATATGGCATATATATGATTTGTGTTATATATAACAGGTGAAAAATTCCACATTTGGATTACATATAATTATCCAGCAAAGTGTTTTTTCGTTGCTATCATAATATATACTTTATAGCAATAAAAACAAGGTCTTTGAACGAGTCAACATCTAAATTTTGTAGAAAATGCTTACAGTCCCGAAAGTTTGTCTTGAAAAACGTAACCAGGTTGGGACAAAATGCCTGCCCCAGTTTACTTGCAGTGCAAAAAAAAAAAAGAAATAAGAAATTATAAATCCGCACAGGATACCTAGCTGGGAAAAATGTTTTTTTTGGAACCCTAATGTATATGAAAAAAAAAATATAAATACGTCGAAGATTTCTGTGGTATCAAATAAAAAACTATCCGTTTACAGAAGTACTTGCTGACCAAAAGTTGCTGCATACTTAGTAGCATTTTTTTATTTTTTTTCTTTGCATTTGCATCCGAATTGGGATAAGGCGATTGATCTCATCTTGCTTTCATTGTACAACTGTACGTGACTACTTCATGTTCAAAGAGCCAGATGCAACTTGAAACATGCTTCGATGGTTTGGGAAAAGGACATTCAGTGTGCACAAAAAACTAATCAAACCAAGCACAGCAGCAAAACACACACGCAAACAAATAACATACATGTGCTTGATATCATTTTTAAAATTGCAAATTGACTTGACAACAGTTCATATCTGTCGGCTAGTTCAAGGATTAAATAACAACCACCACAATGAAATGTAATATGCCACTACTGACATTTATCCCGCTATATCCCGCCTTTTTCGACTGAATGCAATGAATATTTGCAACTGTAGTAGTTGGGGCTATATGGTCCGTGGATATCGGCCTGGATAGCTCAGTGGTAGAGCTCTTGACTAGAGATGCAGGAGTCCCGGGTTCGATTCCTATGGTGGCTGCCATAGGACATACTAGTATGCTTGAGAGGTTTTTTTTTAATCCGTGGCCACGAAATAAAAGCTGTGACCAGCCACCGTAGATTCCCGGTCCAGCCATATGTTTTCAATATGTATATGCTCATTCCTCCTTTCCTATTACACAACAAACAGAAAACCTCGCGGGAAAGCACATGTAATGCACCTACCTGAGGTTGTAGCGTCGTTTTCTTGGCGGACTGGTGGTCTCTTCTTCGCTCGTTCTTCGTCTTCGTGGCATCTTCAAACCGTCCTCAATTTACAGTCCTAGCTGAAAATTTTAATTGTTTACATTTTGTTTAAAAAGAAGGAAGAATACTACTCATACAAAATCTTAAATCAAGCAGAGATAGGATAATACGCAGACTGTAGCGCCGAGACCTTTAATCTCATACCCAAACACGGAAACTCAGAAGTAGGGCGGGCAGGGTGAGGGATAATCGGGGAAGGATTAGAAAATGCTGGCTATTGTGTGAAAATGAAAACCAAGACCGGATATGTATTACTTTCTGAAGTAATGGTGGCCTTTTTCTGCTGTTAATTCGGTTTAATTGGGGAAAATGAAATAAAAAAACCCAAAAAACTGCAAGACAAGCCGCCAAAGAATACACATGCATGTACATTGTACATATCTAGAATACAGATAATACAGAGTAGAAGCGTTTAACTTACAATGCAGAATTTTTGTTCTTAAACGATTTTTGGAGGAATCGTCAACCACCGGATTTGGTCGGATTAGCGTTCACTGATACACAGTCTATAGTGGACAACGGAAGCGGACAGATACGTTTCACAAGTTTATAGGATCTTAAACACGTCGTCGATTCATGTTACATGCTGTACAAATATAGCTTGCGGCTCATGGTTTTCCCGAGTTCTATTGTTCTTCACAAAATGCATTCCTGAAGACTATTTATCACTGATCTATAAGCATGCATATGGTCATTGACGTAGCACAGTGGTTGTAATCCTTTATTGTTTAAGGGGGGCGTGCAGCCATCTTTTACATTTGGGAATAAAAATGTAAACATTTCTTGAACTGGCTTGTTTCTGCACAAAACTGGCCAAAACTGGCCAAAACTGTTGTCTAAAGATGTAAAAGCAATAAATGCGAGGTTCTACATGTTGTTTTATATGCAAACTATGCATTTAAGAGCAGAACAATGCTTTATTAATCACTTAGAACAGCTATAGAACTGCGCAGCTGCAGACTTGTTTTGAAGATTTAAAAATCTGAAAAAGTAACAGAGGGGTTAATTTGGTGTCCTCTCTACAACCATTTGTTGCGAAAAAGGTTCAATTTTGCACATTAATGTAGAAACTTTGCTTCAAAATAGGGTACCTTATTTTTATCAGTCGGCATGGGATCTATTTTTAGAACAAGAAAATTCCAGGCTATACTTATAACTCCCGTGTCGACGTTATATTTTCAACGATAAAAATAAATGTCAATTCAAAACAATGTGGGCTGAATGTGACATACATCTCTCTACCATGTTCAATTGTTTTGTTTTAGTTCTTTAAGCATAAATTAAATTAAACTCTTTTTAGAAGTAAGGTAGGGGTCCAAAAAGTTAATTGCCTTAAATAAAAATATACATATATTTTCAATAAAAATATAACTTCAATGTACCTCCATAGACACAGACAAAAATATCTCGTGCAAATTGATGGTTTTTGAGACTCATTTAAAGAATAGGGTACCCTCTTTTGAGACAAAGTTACAACTTAAATAAGCAAGCTTTGACCTTTTTCTCAACAAATGGTTGTAGAGTGGACACTAATGACCTCCGTTCATATTTTTTCATATTTTTAAATCTTAAATCTAGGTCTGTAGCTGTGCAGTTCTAAGTGATTTAAAAACACATTGTTCTGCCCTTGTATGCGTAATTTGCATACAAAACAACATGTTGAACATCATATTTATTGCTTTTGTATCTTTGACAACAGTTTTAGCAAGTTTTGGACAGAAACAAGCCAGTTCAAGAAATGTTTACATATTTCTTCTCAAATGTAAAAGATGGCCGCACATCCCCCTTAACGCATACAATAGACTATATTGGTACATGTATTTTATTTCTCCGTATTATTTGAACTAAAGATGATCCAACAGTATAGCAATACTAATCATGAAGGAAATGGTTGTATATTTCGTATTAACCCAGTTGAATGATATTTTTGTATTATTATCCAATTTGCTAGCTCTGTAGAGCTGCAGCTCCATGCACGGGAAATTCGGATTGACGGACCGTAGAGCTACAGTTCCACCCACTCAAAAAAACCCTGAATATATATTGTGCACACAAAATTTCACACGGTTTTAGACGTAAATTATGGGGTGATCATTATGGTAAGGACGTGATAAATAAAGCCCAAAAGGGTTTTATCATAATGATAGATTTGATCACGCCTCGACAGTAATGATCACTTCATAATATTCAAAGAATGGTCCCTTATCAATTATGTTTATATAATTTTCATTGTACGATTAAATAATAAATTATTTCAAAATTACATTTTCCCGTTATTTCCATTCCGTATGATTATGCAAACCCCTCTTGCGCTTCAATAGGTACGAGGGTTGTTCGGAAATTATTGAGACATTTACTCTTACTCCCTTGGGAAAAAAGATAAATCATTGAAATTTCACCAGAAAGTAAACCAGGATACCTTTTATTAATGTGAAAATTTTGAAGTCAATGACATCATTTGTTCATTCCTGGTAAGCTAACAAATTTGCCAACATGCATTGACCCGGAGCAACCACAAACCAATCACAACGTCATTTTAACGTTTCTTCGTGCTTTTATGTTTGAAGCACCTTACATACGAACGGAATACCTGAAATATTCTTCATCTTTTTTTTATTTCAAAATTGCAACAGTTACATTTTCTCTCCATTCTTGATTTTTTGTGACAAAAATCGAGTTATTTTTTCCCAAAAGTCAACTTACTGCGAAACGTCTCTGACATTCATTCTGTATATTCATTAGACCTGTTGAAATCAGTTTGTGTGTGTAAAAAAAAAAAACAACTTGATATTTAGCCCCTTTGTTTTAATTCTAGTTAAGCAATCAGTAAATAATCCCCGATTAGCTGAAGCTTTTGACCCCTTTCTATTGTATAGTTTTTGTTTTTAAAAGCAATTTCTTGGCCAGAAAAAATTCTTCTTCCGAGATTCCAATTCGATGTATTTTCGCTGCGCCGCCTTGACGTCAAAATTCATTAAACCGCCACAGTGAGATTTCTATTGCTCAGTTCATATTTTGTTAACTATCTTCGTATCTCAAATCGAACACAATTGAAACTTGCACAAAAGTTAGTCACAATAAATAGCAAAATGAACATATATAATTTGATTTTTGTTATCATTAATTGTAGGTCTACCAGCACTTAAAATGTAGATGTTTAAATTATTTAAACTCCAAGTTTGGGCCTGCGCCGGGTACCCCGACCACCTTGTTTGTGTACCGTCGTAAACAAATTATTAATTGTTCTGTAATATCACTTTGCTCAATGATTTGTTTATGTTTCTTTAATGTTTATGCCAATTTTCACTAAAATTCGTCACTTAGAAAGGGAAATATTTGTGTTGTCTCAATAATTTCCGAACAACCCTCGTACGTCACTTGCGTCATTGGAATGTATTGAATTATACATTGCATGATTTATACATGTAGTGTTATTACAGACAAAAACACTGGAAAATGTAAATGTATGAACATAAAAATATGTTGTGACATATATAACTTATCGTAAATTACAGGGTAGGTACAAAATCTTGAAAGCATTTCCCCATTCTAACAGGCAGTTGTCCTCATAGTTTGCTCACTCGTTTACTCACAATCCTTAAAGAGTTTTTGAATGTGGAATATATTGAGTATGTGCTGTTGGGCTGTGAATTTCTATTATATACTGTACAGATCTGACCGGCACTGTACCGTATAGTCAGAATCTCGAAGACATACATATCAAACATTATATTATATATTATATAATTTTAAGTACGACATCGACGTGGCTTTATTCTAAGATGAATAAAGTCAGACCCCTGAATATATGAGTAAAGTCTACGAAATATTCAATCTGTTGAGTGGTCCATTTTTGGATGAGGCCACACCCTACATTTACTGACCTTCGCCTGGTCAGTGTACGCTTTGCACAAAGGTCAATCATGCAGTCAAAATTGCTCGTTATCGCCCCTTGTTTAAATATGAATTTAATTTGCAGTTCGAACATATTTTATTGTATAAAACATATATAAAACAGTATTAGAAACAAGTTATAACAACTTTTAACAAATTGTGTAATATTGAAATAGCATGCCTTAATTGATTCAATTCTAAGAGAATTCCACTTTTATAAAACGTCTGTTATAAATGACTTTCAGACTTTTGTAAACTATAAGTCTGCATTTTGTGAATATTTTTCTCCATTACGGAGATCATCAACTTCGCTAGTCAAGGGTTTACGAGGAGCAGAGTGGATCGTAAACCCTTGGCTAGCGAAGATTGGAGATCATATCCATGGACATATTGTTAATTTTACTATTTATTCATTTGCTTCTTCAAGATACCGTAGAACTTGGTTGTTATGAACCTTTTGATCGCATAGATGACAGTGGTTCTGATCATTTATTATGAACTATCATTGGATAAGCTATAGGGTTACTTGCCGCTTATACAGAGGCCATATTTTTTTTTCTTCTTAATCACAAAGGGGGACTACTATAATATACTGCTTTGCCAAGTCTACTTAATTAATTAAAACCATTAACAAAAAATACAATGTAGCATATGCAATTGTAAGTACGGGATCAGAGACATAAATAACATAAAAAATGTCATTTGTGTCTCTGGTAGGATAGACTGGAAAGTTCAGTTATGGATAAGAGATTGCCGGTATGATGGTTTTTTTTAAAGAGGTCAAATGCATGAAGAGAAATAAATTTTTCCAAATAAAACCATAAAACCCAATCCAAAGCCTTTTGGTGGTAATTATTGTTTTATCCAATTACATGTAATATGAAAATTAAAATATATGTACAATGGGATATATAGATTAAATACATGATAAGATGAAAAATAGAATTGATAAATCAACTTTATTGTCAAGATACTTTGTCTAATTTTATCGGGATCGGCCTTCCAATCAGACTATATTCCGCGTTTTCTCTGTCGAATACACACCGAAATGAATCCAGCCAATAAACAGTAAGGAATCATTTTGTAAATAGCAATTTTGGTTTAGATAGATAGCATTTACGTCTTTACAAAGTTTATTTTAAATGAAATCCTAATTTCTTTCGTGTTCAACCAGAGACATAAATAACATTTATTTATTTATGTCTCTGGTTCAACTTATCACAGTAATGTATAATTATACACATGCAGTTGTTTACAAACTCATAACTGAACAGCTGAATGATGAATCCGAGTGAACATGGTGAATCATACCACTGGTACCAGGGACGTATATGGACGCTCCCGATAATACCAACAACTACACAACACCATCTCTCATCTTTCACACTTTCATTAAAATATCTGTGTCTATAATTTAAGCTTATTAGTTATCCGTCTATGTATCATCTATCATACCTACACATACAATATCAAGTTTTTTTGTTTTTTTTTAAATAGACCAAAATTACATAAATAAATAAATAAGCTTTCAGGAATTTCACAATAATATAATTTCAGATATGGACTTTTGATTCCAAAGAAGAAACAGTCAACATTTAAAGCATCAAATGTGTTTGGAGAAGACAGTGATGAGGTTAGTAAAAAAGGACACTATGATTTTTAAGGTATTGGTATATGGTTACAGGCATGTCAGTATACCGTACATATATTACATTGATCCGAGGGTATTGAACATACCAAAATACTTGTCCCTCAATGACAGGAAAGGCAGAGGGACAAGTATTCTAGTATTCTGGTATTGATGCCTGAGAAAACATGTAATAAATGTTATATAACAATCATAAACAAAAAGGTTTATGAACGTATTTATTTCATAAAAAAGGCTGTTTTTCTTTTCCCTGGTAAAGGCCAAGTTGACATTTGTTGTTTTCAGCACGATCACGCTTGAGTTGATTACTCACTGTCACTATATTTATTAAATTTTTCTAATCAATTAAAAATTAAAGTACCTCTGATTAGTGAATTTAAAACAAATTGTTGATGTTGTCCTGACATCTTGTTTTTCTGGGAACTGTTTAGGTTTGCTTAGCAACTGGTTCTTTTGAATTTCGAACCCACCATAATTAATATTTAGAAATTAGAATATTTGTACACGAGAGGGGGGGTAGGTTACCAGTTACCGGTAACAGTTTCAGGAGGGCAATATAACTGTTTCCGGGGAGACTGAGTAGTTATGGGGCATAGTAATAAAGTTATCTCATTTGTGACATAATGAGAAAACGTATTCAAAAATGTTACATTGTATTATTTTCAATTTCAAAAAATACATGATTATACTTTGGAGAGCTATATATAATTATATATAGGGTCCCTACCCCATAATGAGTCTTTGTAAGGATTTTTCTCTCTTTATATGCACAGTTAATGTTAAAAAAAAAATTGAAAAAATTGTAAGGTGCATTCACATGTGAAAAAAGTATTTCATGTATACATGAGCAGTACTGCTCAATGTATGCCAATATTTTACAATGAAATCTATTGATAACTGGCTTTGGTTATTTTTTTAGGAAACACCAAAACAGGAAATCAATGCAAGTCTACAGAAGTCATCATTGCAGGCAAAAATTAAAAGACAAGTAAGTAATGCTCTATATGAACTTACTGACTGACAATTTATATACATGTATTTATTCGAAAATTGTTATAAAGGTTAGCATAGTACAAAATGATATCTGAATCTCTTAATAAAGAGAATCGCTTTATATGGTCACTTCATTTGGTGTTGGAGTTGTTTTTCATTTCTTAATATATTCTAGTAGTTGTTAAAGGGACTTGGACACAATATTTTCATTAATGAAGTATTTTTTTGAGAAACCACAATTCTATAAATTCAACTGCATTTAGAATAAAACTCAGACTCCAAATAAATGTTTAATCAGCTTGTTGTAAATTGAATAACCTAAAAGTATTCTTACATTAACTTACCTTATAGTATTCTTACATTAACTTACCTAATAGTATTCTTACATTAACTTACTTAATTGTAATCTTACATTAACTTGAAAATTATATTTACCTGGCACTCTTTTGGCATTAATTATTATTTCGTCCTCAACTACACGATGTGTTGTTATAAAACTATTATGTTAGTTCAATATACATGTACTCAACTTCAGAGCAAAAAAAAAAAATATTGTTTGTAAATTGTTTGTAAACATCGCTTTTGATAAAAGTAGTTAATTAATACAATAGAAAGTATGCATTAAGTAAAAAAACTGAAGTTATAAATATTTACAAAATTCAAAATATATTGCTTTTTAATAAACAATTAATTAAGTAATAATGAATTTGTATTTAGACTCAAATTGAAATAGACAAAGCACTGGAGGCGGACCCGACTGTGTACGAGTATGACAGCATCTATGACGATCTTAAAGCCAAAAAAGAAGAGAAGGACGCAGCTATCCAGCAGAAGAAGGATAAAAAGGTGTGTATGTATAGTTATCCCCTTTTCCTGCTTACTTTTGAATGTAGGATAAGGCATATTATAAAGGATGGGGTCAATTACTTTCAAAAGTAATCAATTAAATTACAACTACATTGGAGTTTAAAAGTAATTGATTATAAGCTGATTACATTCATTTTTAAAACTAAAAGTAATTGATTGTATAAGATTACTTTCCTTCCAGTAATCATGATCACTTATGATTACTTTAGATTACATTATTTATCTTTAGTGTTTCAATCTTTACAAATAACTATTATCGGAATAAGATATGTTTTTTTGTAACAGATGATATTATATCATGTGTTACATGTATTTACATGTGTTTTCTTGTTTTAAAAAAAACATAACTTATTCTGTTAATATTATTTGTAAAGATAGAAAACTACCGGTAATAGTGCTTCATTTCTGATCAACAGCATTTGGATAAACTTTAAAGGTTAAATGTAAGATCATGAAATCTTGATAACAATTTACATGATTAATTCATTTATTTGTTGCACTTTTGTCTTTGAACAAGATTGTTATTTTGTTCAAAATCTTGTATAATTACATGAACATCTGATTTACTTTAAAACTTGTCAAATACATGTATTCAACACACAAAACCATAAGTGTTTCTCTAAAATGTGTAATGATTGAGAATTGATATGTATTTCTGTCCTCTAAAAAAAATTTCTTATATTAAATAACATAATGCTGTGATAATTCTTATGATCTTTCATATATTATTATAATTTAAGCCCAAGTATATAGCAGGCTTGTTAAAGGCGGCAGAAACACGAAAGAAGGAGGATGAGAGACGAGCGGAGAAAAAGATCCAGAAAGAACGAGAGAAGGAGGGCAACGAGTTTGAAGACAAAGAGGTGTTTGTGACTGGAGCATACAAGAAAAAGATGCTGGAGATGCAGGAACAGGAGGAGAAGGAGAGAAGGGAGGCGGCCATGGAAGGTACTACATGTACTATACACAGGGAAATATTCACCCCTGTTTATTTTTGCCCATTTTGCCCTCATTGTCAGCGGGCTAATTTCAGACAGGGCGAATTCCAATGTCTAAAGTTATCTTTCTTTAATCACAACTTTGTCTTGGAGATTTCAAGACAGGGCGATACCGTTTGCAAGTAAAGAAGGGCGAGAAAAAAACATTGGGTGAAAATACCCCTGTATACAGTAAACACAACCAAAATGATACACTTATACACTGTAGATTCCTGCATGTACTTTTAAAATTAATTCCAAGATTAAGCTGTTTTGAATAATTTTCCATTATTTTTAGTATTTCATTATTTTCCAATCTTTTCTCTATATCCAAAATGTGAAGATTTCCGTTATGTAATACCATAATTATATTTCATTTCATATCATACTTTTCTATTTTGATGTATAGTTTCAATGGAAAGTATATACATGTACTATGGCTTTATTTATATGCATTCAAGTATTTTGGATGCTATAATAAGGAAAATACATAATATTCTAACTTCAAAAATAGCCTGGTAATCTACCCTTAATTATTTCATATAAACAGGTTTAGATGCAAATACATGTAAATTAGAAAAAAAATTCAGGTAACTTTGTGAATACAAAATTCTATCACGTGACATGTAAGGTAGCATGTTATGCGCTAACTAGGACAATGTTTTCAAACATGTTAAGTTGTCAAGCATTGATTTAAAGTCTTCTGTACTTACATGGGCGTGGTCTAATTGCTGAAACCATAGTAAATAGTATACTTGTACCATATAGAATAGATAGGGTTATGGTGAAAGAGTGATCACATAAATTTTTATACATGGCATTGTTATTCATGCTAGTCTAATTTTAGTACCATTCTGATAATGTCAGCTCCACCTCTCATGCATATTAATATCAATATTATGTTTGATCAAGGGCAGATAAGCAAAATTTTTCCTATTTTCCAGAGTTGTAAGGAGAAAAACATAGAATGAGCTTATTGTATCACAGTCTAAAATCTTAATTCATGTTGTAAATTGACTAGACTCTTTAAAAAATGTAGCAAAAGTGATATTAGGTTAAGAAATAAATGCAACAGAAGCGACTGAAAAGGGACCAAAACCCGGCGCTAAGTGCAGTCATCCTTTATCTAAAATAAAGAAACGTCTCATGTGTTCTTAAAGATTTAATTTAATGAGGAAAAAGCTATTGAAATTATTGAAATCTTGTTCTTAGACTACATTTTCAAACTTGCTGAAAGATAATCTTCATGTACATTATTGCAGCTTTTTATACATTACAGTCAGATTTTCTGATTTGTTGAGAGAAATTTAATTAGCGAAGTCATTAACATGATTCTAATAATTTTATTCTACAGAGATGTTAGATGTGAAAAAGCAGAGAGATTTGAGTGGCTTTTACCGTTACATGTTAAACGAACAGTCAGAACCTGCAAAAGAAGAAACCACAGAAACAACAAAAGTAAAAGTAAAGTAAGTATTGAAGATTAATAGTACCAAAAGTATAAGTACATGTACATGTATTATTACAAGAGCAAAACAACAAACAATTCATTTTCTATTGGCATCTAGCTTTTTTATGGGCTAAATAAAAACTTGAGAATTTTTTACCTTGCAATGGCTTGGGTCAAAAACATACCAATCCACAAGAAGTAACATTCAGATTTTTGTAATTGATTATTATTTATTAGTTGATTAATATTAACTTGATGATAAAATATTGTATTATATGGATTGTCAGAATTCAATACACAACGAAGACCTTTCTTCTTTGCAAAAAGTTACACTTGTAACTGTTACATTGTACCATAAATTCTTAATAACTAAACTATAGACCAGTAACAGTATCAGAAATTGTTCTGTCTTTTAATATGCAAAGAATGATTCATAAATATACAGTTTTAATTTTATGATTTTGAAGGGAAGAACCTGACAGTCCCAAACAATTAGAATCTAGGGAGGAAAGATCTTCCAGAGACAAATCCCCACAGGATTCAAGAAAAAGAGGAGGAAGATCTTCCTCACATGACAGAGATATACAGAGGAAGAATTCTTCTTCTGATTTTGAGGACAAGAACAGGAGAGGAAGAGAATCACCAGAATCATCAGAAAGACATAGAAAAAACACACATTCCCCCACTTCACACAGACATAAGAGAAAAGATTCTCCCAAGTCGGACAGAGATAGACAAAGGACAAGTTACCGTGAAAAGGACTCGAGGAAAGACAGAAGGAGTGATTCTGATAGTGAAGGCTCAGACAGAGACAGAAAGAAAAAGTCTGAGAAAAGGTCAGAGGACTCTGAGAGCTCCGAAAAGCAGCGAAATTCAGACAGAAAGCGTTCTGCTGAGAGAGATTCAGTAAAAGACACTGAGAAAAAAGCCAGAGTGTCAGATGTGAGTGAAGACAGCAAAGACAATAATAAATCAGGTGTGGTTGCCAAGAAAACTACAGATTCTGTCGCAAATGAAGCAAGGAGGAGGTATTTAGAGAGAAAGCTTGCCAAAGAAAAAGCGAAGTTAATGAACCAAGAGTGAAAGACTGAAGAAGTGTTAAGATCTTAAATGTTGTTTTCAATATTAATATCTGTACGGTATGTATTTAGACAATAAAGTGTTCACTTTGCTGAAGGCAAAATGAAGAAAAGGGACACAGTTCATTTACCCTCAGCAATATGTATCTTTGATTAAAGATTGGTAGTGAAGGCAAGGCCAGAAAGGACACATCACTCACCAATACATATCTCTATGATATTTAGGTAACAAAGATTAAAGAAAATAGAACCGTTTTAACAAGAGCTTGGACTTTGGGTAGTAGGTGACAAACTCCGATTTGATGAAGGCGGGGTCTACTCGTTGTTTACTGTCCAGTAATTGATATGAATACATTGAACGCAGTGACACTCGTCCGACCTTATCCAGGGATGTATATTTCGCTGAAACAGCGTCAATTTCACACAGCAGAGCAGATCTTGGCAAACAACTTTCCGGTTTTGACAGTCTATGAATATTAAAGAGCTTCTCTTAGCGAGTTAGAAGAAAGGAGGTCAATATTTGAAAGCTTGTTTTGATGAGTAAACTAGATAGTAACATCCCACCGAAAGTCCAAGCTGTTGTTAAAAGGGTTCTAGAATAGCTTCTTTGAAACTGAGCAAACAAAAAATAAAAAATTAAGGTTACAGAAAGGTCAAGAAAAGGAAATTTGAACCAGTTTAATTGCTCTCACCCTTAAATTCCTCTGTATAAAGGTTGATAAAAGTATCTTGAACAGCATTGTTGAAAATGAGATAAATGCAAAGTTAGCGTCATATGATGCTTCAAGATTGCTCCCATTGATTTGTATCTGTGTATGAATTTTGATAGAAACAAGTCTTAAGCATTTTTCAAAGGCGCAAATGTATATATGATGTATTTTTTCATGATCAAAATTGAAAATTTGATGATACTTTTCTTCAGTTTACTACTATGCAAATATTTACCTTTCTATCAAATTACACATTTGAAGTCGATTGTTTTACAACAATTCATTATATCCGTAACGGAGTAAAATACAAACGCGTTGTACAATTATATTTCTTGGATTATCGACAACAATGGAGATGACACATTTGGACATTATGGAGAATAAATTTTATCTTTGGTTTTTTTTCTTATTCAAACATCATAACAGCTAGTAAGGCAGTAAAATGACAGTACCAGATTAACTTCTCGGGACTGCCGAGGGGCGACCCCCCACTCTAGCCCCCCCCCCCAAACAACCCAACCTGCACAAAACGAGTTCTGCCAAAAAGACCTGTAATGCTGCAATTTCCTAATATATGTAATCAATTAACTGTTCCTCGTGTTTGTATTCTCATATTATGAAGGGTTTTGTTTACAAAGTGATATAAAAGACCCTTAATTGAGATTTGGACGAATGTACATTATTAAGCAATAAATAAACTTGTAAATAGTATGTTATTATATTACATGTATGTATAACTTTGTCTGTAGCAGTTTGTTAACACGTGCAGTGTAAATCTATTAAATTTTACTTTATGAAAAAAAAATTAAACATCGAGATAAAGATGTCCTTTATTTCTTTGAGTATGTTCATCGACAGGAACATCTACTGAGTAATATATATAGGTTTTCGTTCTTAGGTAACTAGAGATTTGTTGTCGAATTTCTGTTGGTTGAATTTAGAAAAATTATCCTGGGCGTATTTTTTCTTCCTAGTCCAAGTGCGATAAGACTTGAAATTGTGCAAACATCAAACATTCTACGCTTATTGAAAGATAAAGTTAAAATAAAAAGTCTTAAAGCCAGGGAAAAAAATCGATAAAGTCCAGTTGAAAGGCGTACCTTGCTACATGTCAATCAAATATCCCTCCGCGAGCCAGATACGACGATTCGATAGCATTTGCGTATCAATCTACCCTGTGTTATAGGTACTTGGAGTTTCAACGCGATGGGACTTGTGGTATTGGGTTTCTCTCTCCTGCCCCTGGGTTTGGGTCTGCAGAGTCACCATTTTGACCACAATGTGGACGTCAAGCATCCAGAAAGTGGGGAGCATTTAAAACTAAGAAGTAAAGGTCGTCTTAGTGAAGCCATCGACTTAGACCGGGTACAAGGAATAAAGGTACACTTGTACATGTAATCAGACATTTCAAGTTTGAGAACATGTATAGATAATATTATACCTTAATGTAAGATTGAGCGAAGATGACTGAATTATATGCATAGTTACACTTGTATCAAATTTAACAATAACAGCTTTCAAATATCTTCCAAATTTTTGTTTGTTTGATGTCAGTATAATAGATTAAGGAGGTTGGCACCTGAAATAATAGTAATGTCAATCATCCAAAAACCACTTGGATAAAAAGATGGGGACCTATAATGTTCAATTATTCTATTTGTGACCCATGTCACATGCCATTTTTTTTTAAATATTGGGCTCCAAACAGAAATGATAATTTTCCTGAAAATTTTGCTAAAATTTGACATTTAAATTGATAATTTGAAGAAATCAAACAAATATTTATAGTTTGAACTATTAATTAGTTATGATTTTTATACAGTATGAGGTTGAACAAATGTAGTGACTATAAAAGTAACATCTAAGTCAAAGTTTAAAAATTCTTGCTCTACTGGTGGCTTCAAAGGCCAGTACATAAAGAACACAACAACAGATGTTACAAAGTTTTGGAGTAATCAAATTATAACGCAAATAAAATAAATTATAGTAATGTCATCTTTCCAAAACTTTGCATAAAAATAGACATACATTTATTGTTTCATTTAAAAGTAAAACAAGTAGGAGTCACATCTCAGAATTTTAGATATAGCATGATAAAGCTAATGGAGTTAATATTTTCTTAACTTCTATGATATATGAGCTAAATATGTCAAAATATATCGATAGAAATATTAAAATAATGTTTAAATATGTTTATTAGAACATCATGAATATATATCATAATACACAAATTATCCAGAAGTTTGGTCTGTGCTGAAAATTAGGAAGCTAAAGTAACAGTACTCTAAAACTAATGAGTTATGAAAATTGTTCATTTCTTTCTTGAAAACCTTCCACCACAAAATATAGACCCTTACTAAACTCTGTAAAAATGAAATTTTTTTGAAACAATTTTATTCAATACAGTTTATTTGGCATTGTAAAATGTAAATATACTACTAGAATTAATATGTGATGCAGAATTTTCAGACTAGAGGTTACCCAAAATAGCTACCCAAAACCTGAGGAGCGAACCTCTTTAAAGAAAATCATTTTTTAATTATGATTGAATCTTGGTTTCATGGAAGATGGTTTAATAATAAACACAACCTTCGCATTGCTTTTTATTAAAAATTATAGAAACGAGAATTTTGATAGGTGATATGTGATGAGCAGGACGCTTTAATTTCAGAGAGTAATATGCGAGGATCAAAAAATTTTGATTGCCGTGGAACACAAGGGGATCGGAAGAGAGTGGAAGAAAGGCCAGGTTGTGATGGGTAGCCCTAAATGGGACTGTAGATTGAACACGTTGCCTGGCAGTCCGTCTGCTCAAAGAGGAGTCTACGCCAAAATCAAGGATATCTTTTTCCCAACGGAGACGGGAGTTGTTCTTCATACCCAGATGGTCAGGTAAATGGACTTACGCAATTTTTATATATATAAAAAAAGCAAAACAGGCTACGGCAGATGAGAATTTTTTTTAGGAAGAATTGTATTCTAAAGTAAGGTATTAAAAAAGTATTGACAAAATTGTCTCGTTTCTGAAAACAGGGCATTCGATGTCATAGACGAAGCGGACATTAAGTTTCAATATACCCCCGGGAACAGCGAGTCTCATTCCACGGAAACACGCAGACGGCATCGTCGTTATATCGCCAACGTTTTGTCGGAACTTTTGGGAAATATCACCTGGCAGTACAGTGATTCAACGTCCATCCCGTGGAATTCAGACGAATTAGAAGCCGGAGGGTCTTTCGGTTTGGCAATTGGTAGCAATGACACCGAATACCGCTTCACCGAGAACGTGACAGATAATGACGTCATGGGGTTCGTCTGCGAGGACTGCAGTGGGATATCCCATCTGTCCTATGAATTGTGAGTAAAATAAAGGTCTGTAATTGTAAGACAAAATTAATTCATTGATTGTCAATGAATGCTGAATGTTATATGATTTATTTCTATCCAGTGATCTGGTTATAAAGAAAAACGCCATGAATGAGCCAGAAATTCATCGCTACCTAAACAAAGTAAGATTTTCATTCATCTAAGTTTTTGTTTTGTTTAAATGTCTTAAATTTTTGCCGATTCTTGATTATATTATTATTATTATTTGCCTTTGAATAATAGCTGGAATCAAACACTAACATGAGAATGAAAACAAGTTTTAAAACCTCGAAAGATCTTAAGCTTGCTGTACACAAGGAAATAGGTACATTGCATGTTCCACCTACGATGCTGTTCTCAGTTCCTCTTGCGCATGTGCGAAACCTACCTCCCGTAATGCTGACTGTGAAATACACTGGAGCCACGCACGTAGACTTACAAGTGGACACCCGTGATGCAGTTTCCATAGAAACGGACATCGAATTAGGGGGAAACTATTCCTTCGGTATGTCGAAAGAAAGTTTAAAACATTTTTGTCGTTTTGCGAAAATCACATCTTTGATGAATTTTTTTTTATTACGGAGGCTGGGTGGTCCAAATTATTATTTTATGACTTAATTAAATATACTTTTTTAATCAATTTTTTTAACAACTATCTTTATAAATCGTTTTTCTAGCTCATGAATACCGCGGGACGTCTTCTTTGGGAGGGGACGTGGTGCCCCACAACTGGACCTCATCCACCCATCGTAACACTGTTAACACAGACAAGGACATGTCTGTCAATATCTCCGTGTACCAACAGGTCAGTATACAGTTACATAATTAATGAAGCCCCAGGACAATTCTTCGGCCTCACAAGAAGGTTCAGAGTTTGATGTAGGTTTATATACCATATATAAACAATTGTTAAGGATCTTTTTGAGAAATGCAATACTCAACATGTGATATGACTATAAAATCATCCTGTTAGAAAAGGGACTAATGATTATAAACATAAGAATATCCAGGGGGAAAATGGATTTTATTTATACAGGATCTACATGTATTATTGTACATTGTCCAGATAGTTTGTATTATGACTCCATTAAGCTGATTTTATCATTCATATTGTTCCTCAGGTGAGCGATGGTGCCCATGGGCCTATTGTTGTATCATACTGATTTGTAATTTATTAGTGAACTATTCAATTTATGATACGATCACGTTCTTTTAAGATACTATTCAACACAACCATTGGGTGGTTTGCACGTGATATGGAGATTGACTTTTCGCCACCAGTTAAATACAGGTTTGTAACAAATAAAGATTAATAATCTTAACTGGGAATTAGAAAATAAAATCTCAAAATGTCTGCTTTAATTAAATGTTTTTTTGTAGTCTTAAGCCAACGATTCGCAGCAAGTCTACGGTGGAGGATGTAAAGCGATGTACGACGAAAACTGCTGATCTTGCGGGTAATTTCAATGTCACTGAAGCCAGGCTAACAGTGGAAGCATTTGGAATGTCTATATGGTTAGTTTCTGTTATGCCATATGCATCATCTAATGCACTAAGTAAGGTATATTGATAACTATTTACTATATTTTTCCGTATTTTTAAATTATTTCAGGAATAGTCTTATAGCCAAAGGATTCAACAAAACAGTTAGCTTTGAAAACGACACGCTGTACAAGAAGTGTTCTGCAGATTGTCCACTTTCTACAAAGACATCCTTGTATGAGGGTCTGACTATGACCGATGTCTTGGGAGAACCAAAAATGTCCATCAGAAGAAATGAACCCGACTTCCACATGTAAAATAAGCTAATTCTATTCACACCGTTAAAAATTATCTTAAAATATGATTATATATCTATTTTATTTTTGTTCTTTCTCTTTAGTTTAACGCAGATGTGGGGAGACTCTGTCCTGTTTTCTTCAGAGGAGGCAAATTCGTCATCTTGGTGTGGCACCCCTGGTCGACATTGTGGAAACTGCGTTTATCAAGGAGCAGATGATATAACCCAGGAATGCGCTGACCGTCTTATGGTTCCCAAACTTGCAACGAAAATTAGCCTTCTTGGAAAATATGTGAACGCAGAATGGCCAAACAGTATGGTTCTTACATGAGTTTTTGTCATTGTTTTATAGGTTTATAGATTTGTATGATCAAAGCAATGTTGATGTCTTTGTAGAAAAACTGCTGGTAGTCGAAGCATGGGATGAACCAACTTCTTCCAATCCACGAGGGAAACATGGCGATGCTAGCTTGTTCTACGAAGGGAAGGCAGCGCAACTGGCCCTGACATATAGCAATAATACATCAACCATTCCCCCTAACGTTATCAAAGATGATGCAGAAAATACACGCCTTGAGCAATTGGCAATTTGTACTGGATTCCAGTACGTTTCGAAACTGAAATCTGATTCAAACATAGAAGTTGCAGTAGGGGAGAAGCGGTCATCTGGAGATCAAGTCAGAAAGGTGAAAAAAGTTTCACTGGATAGCCAGGCTAGCGCTGAGAAGGAAGCTATGATCAACGCAATGAAACGGCTAGGTATTTACCCATATATGTTAAATGTTTAATATTGATTTTATTTATTGCCATAGAAATTGCAATCTTAAAGGTTTTGAAGTCATGCAAAAAATCATTTTTATGTTTTATGAATTCTAGAAACTGTTTTACCGGGCAAGAAATGCCCTGATGTCGGTTTTGACAGCCTACAGAAGGGAAAGACATATCCCGAAGATCCATCCAAACAACTCAGTGAAGAGGATGTAGTGGGACCGGCACTTGGTCAGATTCACCGTGAAAACCAAGAAGAAATTATCAAGTATATACATTTCTATTCCATTTACTTATTAAAAACATGACATTGTACATATGTCCTAAGAAATTTGCATTATCTAATTCTTGCTCATTATTGTTATTTAGATTATACGAGTATCAGTTCAACGATTTTAAGTTCCTTCACGAACGTCGACCGAATCAAACAGAGGATCTTTGCGGCCCAGTGAGGAAGTGCCGGGATGGATACTTCTCTGTTTCAGACGACCCATGGGAATGGAGTGCCAATAGGGTCATGGCCCCGAGATTAGCTTTTCGGATGAGAAGATTAGCCATCATTGCTAAAGATATAGTGGGGTTGCAAGGTTTGCAACATCCTATGGCCTTGTATAGATTATAAATTGTAAATTATATGATGTACAATATTTTCATAAACCCGAATAGGGTAAATTGTATTAAACATATACAATTACTACTATTTTCAGGGTCGAAGATTATAGTAGAAAGGGCCTTTGCAGATAAAATAGATCGAGGCGAATCAAGTCTGTTCTTGGAAGGAAGGTAATACCAGTACATGTAATACACACTCATTTGTACCGGTTGTAGGCATCCTCCAAACTTGCTTTTTGATAAGTGAGCGTTAATAAACTTTTGTATTTTAGGGGCGCTCGATTGACATTTCTTGATAACCCTGAAACGAACATTCCACTTCTTGGGCATGCAGCAGTCTGCGCTGGCTTCGATTTCGTTCGCAATGTTAATAATGTTGCGATCGAGGTGTTCGTTAAACTACAGGACGGGTTCAGAACCACGTTGATTCCGTACCCTAGTGGACAGGTTCTCCTGGCCGCCGCCCCTCCCACTAAAGATAGCGACGAATATTCATATCCGGCGGGTTTGGAACACGAAAATAAGAAACCTCTTTTAATAGATGGCGCCAGTGAAGACACTTCATTGTCTACTCATTTTAAGATTAAGGATTTTAAGTTTGAAGGTCATAGGTTTCTGCGAATTGATTCGTCGCTTGTTGAATGTCTTGATTTGACACAGAAAGATTTCAAAGGAAAAATTCAGATACTCACAGGATACAGACCAAAGTCTGCCAACGAACAAGAAGTCTCGTGGTCTAGGCGTCAGTTGGCAAGGTTCCAAATGGGCGAGGCAGCGGAAATAATAGCTGACAGTGATGACGAGATCTTGGACCTTGCAAAGCTGCTGATGGTCACATGTACACCGTTTCTTAGATTACAGAGAAGAGGGTTGGGTATCTTCGTAAATCAAGAGGGCAAATGGGAAAAGAACAGCATTTATGTAGACCTGTATCCACTCAGAGATGACAATAGAATGATTGACTTGAAAATTAATGTTCGAAGAATTAATAAACCCATGGGTTGTATGTGGAATGAACTCAAATTGTACTGGTCAGAGATCACAAAAGGTGTGGATATGTTATTTTTATCTGATTAACTGATTCTGATTCGAAATAATTTTATATTTTAGGAACATTTCTTACGAAGTTCTCGTTTTTCGTTACAGGAGGTCCCGGTATTATTCCTTACAATGTTAAAAGCGCTTGCAAGAAACCCGACCTTGAAAAGAAAACGTATTTTGACTTCAACCTGAACAGACCAGGGTAATAACACCATAAATTTATTACCTTCAGGTGTAAATCAAACCAACTGTGTTATATAATTCATTCCATTATTAACCTCTGTTTTTCCTCAAATCTTAAAGTTTCTGCTTCCAATTCCACGACAAGAAGTTTTGTGCAAACTCCAGCAAAGCCAGGGAGAAGTTGGGGGAGGAACTGCTGGAACAGTTGCAGGGTGTGGCGGGGACGGAACGATTGGACATCACATCCACTCGGGAACAGATCAACAGGTGCATCGTCACTGGATGTGGGGGATGCTCCGGATCAGGTATCAAATACTTCGTGAAAGATTTCTAGTTAAACAGTTTTGTTATTTGAGGATGTGGTTGACAACGGAAAAATAACTCTTGGTTCCTCTTGAGCAATATCTGTTAAAATGAATATATATGTATATGAAGTATGCTAAGTTTACGATGATACTATGTTTTCATTAGGAAAGAAATGGGACAATAAGGTCAGAGCATGTTCCGAACTCATTGACAACTTCATGAAACATGCCAGTGTACCATTGCTAAGACCAACGGAGAAGATGTCATTCTTTAACCCGGATAATGTGGATTCAGCTGCGCACGCTTATGCCTGTAAACAACACGGAACAAAATGCCAGGAAACCGTTCAGCTTTACTCAATTTTTCGTAAGTTAGTCTCCGATTCGATTGGTTTTTTGATTTGGTATACATGTATGTAGGATATGCCATTAGTTTAACTGTTTCAAAATCTTCGTTTTCGAAGAAACCTTATTGGCTCAAACATACAAACCAAATCCAAACACAAGCATTGAAGAAGAGGTATTTGGCGCAACAGACAACCCAAGCCCCCTGCTACAGATAGTCGAGCAGGAGATTGCTATGAACGTGTCTGGAAATGTGTCTATCGTAATTGACCACTACAAGGACATTTCATCATTGCGAAATATTTTGAAGGTATTGATGAAAGCTTTTTTCATAATCTTGAAAAAAAGTGATGATGAATTATGACTGGTAATAATATAACTGAGCAATGAAAAATTTTTTGATCTCACGAAATCTTTGCTTCGCTCTTGTGCAACAAAACTTGAAGCTTATTTTACTCATAGTTAAATATACTCACGCACAGGGTCATACTTATACTCTTGCAATGAAATTTTGCTTTCCGTATGCAAATAAACATACATTCATTTAAAATTTCAAAGGTATTAATGATCCACAATCGTCGTGTTGATTTTGTAAACTTCCACGTCATGCACGGAGTTAATCCTGAAAAGATAGTGACCACTCTGCAGAGGAAACTCGAGACTTGGTCCGGTATTTCCTGTCCAAAATGGAGCAGGTTTGCAGCAGCACCCTTTACTGTTGAAGTGATATCAAAGGATAGGAAGAGACGCAGCATAGAGGATAGCAGACAGCGGAACGAGGCTCGAAAGCGAAAACGAGACTGGGAACGAGATTGGATTTTGCAATCTTGATAATATTTTGTTGCAAAGAACTTAAATTTGAGATGTATTCATTTTCTTTAAAATAAAGCACTTGCATGTAATATGGTGTTATTACATTTGTTTTAGACAAATTTTGAATTGCTGTTTATGCATGTATATAAATGATCAGGAAGTGTATTGAAAATTAATATTCTTGATAAAAACTCAAACAATCAGCCACTTTTAAATTATCTACCTTTCTTATCAATATTCGTTCATTAGGCCGACGCTCCGGCTGGTACAGTTCAGTCTTATTAGCTTAAAAAAAATTCTGTTCTGTTTTCGATCTCATTGCTTATGGTAATAAATATACTTTGATTAAACTTCTATTATTCTTAAAAAAAAGAAAAACACATTTTTTCATACGATCAATCTGACAGTGTCGTTCGCTAATTCATTAACAGATATAAAGCAAATTAGACAAATAAGATTAATTATTAAAAAAAAGAAATACTGTATATAAAATAACTATTAAAGTATACGTTATTGAAAAACCTAAAAAAAAAAACCCTCAAAATATTCAATTATACTGGAAAAGTGTAATTATAATCACAAATGGGTGTCATTAACAAACAACAGGTTTTACTTGTACAAATTTTCTACAACCATAGGCAGATAAACATATCGGTATAGTCAGAAAGTCTTTAATAAAAGAGCAAAGTCGCCTCTTTAATATTTACATTATGCTACTAAAATGAATTACTTATTACATGTATATATCTTGGAGAAAACAATTCATTGCATGCACTCCTTTACTTAATTATTCATTACATGTACACTTTAGAAAGAGATCATGTAAAAAATACATGTTACTGTCAGGAAAATGTAGAAACAAAGTCTGTGTTTTGTGTTCTGTAAGGATTTGATCGAAATATAAATGTAATTGTTTTACGCCTCATTTACGAATGAAACATCTTTAGAGTCCTAGATTTGCCTCGAAGTGGTTCAAGATTTTACGGTATTTGAGTGAACTGGAATGTCGTGGCCATTTTAAGACTATAATAATCTCCTTAGGACGAAGAGCACTGTATAAAGATACAGGGTAATATTCAAATTTTAAAACCAAAGTTTGATTTTTTCGTTTACTATATAAAAGTTTATGACAAAATATAGTTTTTATAATTTCAAGATAGCTCTGATGTGTCATTCGATCCTTCAGGCTCCTTAAAGGTGAGGAATCGCCATCATACTGTACTTTCGATCCTTCAGGCTCATTAAAAGTGAGGAATCGCCATCATATTGTACTTTCTGTATTGCGACACAGGGGCTCAGTTTTTTTCTGTTTCGGATCTACAACGTGTCAAACATCATACTGAACATACTTCATTAGCATCCTTGCAACATAACTTCTTTTTTGTATTAAAAAAATTAAGACAGTCGGGATTGAATATTGAAATAAATGTTTAAACCGGCCTGCAGCATACATGTATACGCAGAAATCTTAACATTTATCTCTTATCTTAAATCAGTATACCTTGGTGTACAAACTGAGGCTGCATGTTTGGGCAAAAATTCTAGACCGATACAAAGAAATGCTTTCTTCAGAAAGAGACCGAGATTAAAACATAAATATTGATTATTGGAAGAAGCTTGTAACAGTTTTCAAAGCATTATCTTCTGATCGATAAGTATTCTAGAAATGCGTGTATGAAATCAAAGGCATGTCACCCTAAATCTGTCTTGTATCTTTGCGTGCTAGAAAATGCTGTCAAGTTTTTTGTTTATTTAATTTACAATTTCAAACGGAGATAGATGTAAGCCTAATCTTTTTCTGTGCAACTTGGGGACCAAATCTCTTATCACAGCAGTTGAAATTGGCTGAACCCAATACGTTTCTAGCTCCCAGCAAAAGACTTCCTCCTTCGCGCAAAAATATAGTTCCCCAGTAACTCTTTACCTAGATCAGGTAGTGTAGAATCAAGGTAGATCTCTTTGGGCCGAGATGGCGGCCGGTTCGTTTTACGTGTACCTGTTATGGGTTACCTTACAGGTGACACAACAATACTACTTTGAGCCTGGTTATAGCCACCACTATACGTACTCATCCACTACGGATACTTTGGGCATGCACAATGTGACCACAGTCATTAGGGTAGGTTGAGATGGCTGAAAACGACTTGAACTTGCAAAGAAGTTCCTAGTTAAGAGGGATTGATGGTCATGTTCATTTTAGGCTATGTTATAATCTCCTTAAAACGAAGAGTTCTGTATGTAGAGTTAGAAAAAAAATTTAAATTTTAACCCTCTATTATTTGAAATTTTTCTTTATTTTTAGCAAGTTTATTTAAAAAATTATCCTATATGTAAAATTTCAAGATAGATCTAATGAATTATTTGATGACAACTCAGTCTCTTTAAGAAATTCCATTTTCCCTCTTGCTTTCAATTGTCCCAATTAGCACATCGATAGCAAATTCTATTGCATGAGCATTTTGAACAAATATTGATAACATCTTAAAATTTTAAAACTGAAAGTTGATTTTCATTTTACATTTTTCTTTATTTTTTATGAATTACATTTGCTGATAAATAATAAACCAAATTGAACTTGCGTGGTTTTTTTTTTAATCTGAATTTTACATGAATACCTCATAAACTTGGTATTTTAAAAACGATGTGCTGTTATTTTTCAGTTCCAAATTCAAGACGTCAACCGCACTGAAGATACATCTTTGTATGAACTAAAGGTGGATTCACTTACCCAACATTCCCAGAAAGGCCACTGTAAGTTAAACCTTTCAAATTAGTTATGTATTTAAATGCTATCATGTGTGCAACGTAATTTATCTTTAGATATCAACTACTTTATTTTACTTTCTATCACAATTGTTGAAACATTTGAATATTTGCGGTAAAGACATTTTTGTTGTGTTAATCGACAAATCAATTCAAAACCAAGAGGTACTTGCAAGCGGAACGGATATTTCTCGCACACGATTTTGTTAAATTACATCATCTAATGCATTGGTTATATATACAACAATTTCAAAAGCGAGCCCCGTTCACGTGTATATCGCCGTACATCATTCAGTAGGTTCACCAATGTTTACTGAACACATTTCACGGATTTCGTTATTGAGTTGGTCTTTAAAATAAAATCTTTATCCAATTAAGAGATATGACCTCAGATTTTAGTGGCAATTTTACAGATTTTGTTTTGTGGACGGAACTTCGAAAGTAGTAGTTTTACAAGCTCAATAGAAATAATAAAATGATAATAAAACTACTGTTACAGTATATAAAATTCCTCCACTTCCTATTTTCATAGATGCTGTTAATCCATTGAAATGGAACCTCAGTAGACAGTGAGTATGTTACAGTATGTTTTAGCAAGTGTTTTAAACGACTTCCTTCCAGAATAAAATGTATCTTAAACCTTAGAGTAAACATATAATCGTAATACACTCCCAGCTTTCTGTTCGAGCTGGGGGAGACAGGTCTGGTGCACTTCGTACACTACCACCCTAAGGATAAGGAGGAAGTGGTCACTATCAAGAAAGCGGTGGTTGGTACCATGTCCGCCCATTTCCAGGTATGTTCATTCTTAAAGTAAAAATCAACTTCGTAACCTTTTTGTTTTTCGAAATCTATTCAATTGATCGTTGAGATGATTACTGTAGCGTATTCCAAACTCTAGGGCATCTAATCTGCGGCTTTTTAACTGATTCTAGCACAATCTATCTATTATCTACCAATATGAATTGTTTGTAAAGCAATTCGTCAGACGAGTGTGCTATCCTATTGTGCGTTCACTTTCAACACAAGATTTCTTGCTAAATCTGTGAAAGGTTTGCGAGGAGAGGAGCGGTTAAATATCATTCACTTAGGAAGACGAATGACTGGATGGCAGTTGTAAAATGTAGCCTCATGCAGTTTGATTTTAGATGCTGATCAAATTTACATTATTATTGTCGTTTTTCTATTTTCTGTATTTTTGTAAAATGCAGTCACAGGGTTGCCTATTTTGTGTATTTTTAGAAAACAAACATGCTTGCTATTTTAGTTTCTACATTACTTATATCGCAGAGAGTGCTGTTCATGTGAAAATAGATTAATTTATTTTCAAATAACTTTTAAGTTCTTATTCCTATAATAAAAAAAGAATTAATACAAATGCATTTTTTTCTTCAATCGACATTTCAACAGGCCTCAGATGGAGATAAATGGACTTATTCATCGAGCGAAATAGACCATGGAGGTATATATGAATCATTATTCAAAATTAATTAGATATTGATAATACAAATTAAGAGTTAGTTTTATTGCCTTTGTATAATTGATATGAATAGGGCATATGCTTCATGAATATGAAGGACAGAAAACAACTAACGGGTTCAGAGTGACCAGATTACATCATAGTTCCGACAACGTCATCAGAACTCATAAAAAGGTTTGTGTGTGTGTTAGAGAGAGAGAGAGAGAGAGAGAGAGAGAGAGAGAGAGAGAGAGAGAGATCTATACCATATATATTATAAATAAATGTATTTTACTTCTTTCATCGATCGTAGGTGATTCATTACAACAACGAGGGACTGATACATCAAGTACATCTCGTTGACAATATTACAACTTACAATGCCGAGGAAACCAAAGTTAGGTACACATCATTGGTCATTGTTTTGGGACTTACTATAATAATAATATTAAACTTATATTTTATCATACATTTTTAATGATACGTTCCGTAATCAATTACGTAATATGATATATAAAAGCTTAAAAATGTTACAATGAAATAGAGTAGGATGATTTCCAAAAGACACTGAGCAACAGATACAATTATCAAATGCCTTATGAAAATATTTGTTTATTATTTGTTTGGAGTTATTTAAGCTGAAAACAATATACGATATTTTCGCTTATTCTTGATTGGGATGAACTGTACATTGGATTTTGCAATGCTCTTAAACGGTATACCTACATTGTATGTTGAATTGACAATAAGTATCCACATTTGGATCTATTCCTATCTTGTTCAATTATTTTGAGATATCGCTTTGAAATTTTGTGACACATATCTGCATTTCAGAAATGGGTATCACGATAACGGAGCAATAAAGATATATTCTTCTGGAGGTAAGCCCTTGTCACTTCATAAAGTCCTTAACTTTAGATAATCAAACTTAAAATGACTCTGTTTATTGGGCTTTAAATATTATACATTAATACCATTTTTTTTTAGATTTCCCTACCATACAAACTATTGGGGAAACTCGTGTTGTTTTTCAGCAGAAAACGTATGTAAAAATGAAATAAAAACCACCAAATTAATACGATGAATTTCATTGTAAATTACATTGCATTCATCACACAATAAAATGAATTACATTCAAAAGAGTTAAAAGGAGTTCCTGATTTAACTATAAACTTTAATAAATGACAGGACACAAGCAAAATCAGAAAGTGGAGAAATTGTGAAATTGGTGAAAGACATTTTGACCGTTGTCATGGTAAGGAAACTGTTTTTACGAAGATTATGATTAAATTGCTTTTATTTAATTGCTAATACCTGCCAAAAATAAATTGTTTCGTATATGCTCTACAGAAACCAGAAGAGCGTTTGGCGTTAAAAGATTTGCAGAAAAACATAGAATCTTTGATAAAATGCGTTCACAGATACGACGACAAGAGTAAGAACTTTGTTGCTTGGTAACGCAAACTTATTCTAAAAAATGAAATACATAGAGATGCATTTCTTACCTGAATCGTTTATCTTTTTAGCTGCCGTTGAACGGACAAAATGTGTCAACATGTTGCAAGGAAATGTCACCCGCCTCTTAGACTCAGATTTAAAGCTTTTAGCTGACCAGTTTCTTAAAAATCTCTGCGTTGATAATTCTGTACATTGCGCCAATGAACGTCACCTGATGATTGACGTCATCGCCAGGGTCGGAAGTGATGTTGCCCAACAAATCATCATCAAGCATGTTCTAAACAACAGCGACGCCACGGAAGAAGAGCTTAGACACGCACTGATTCATTCCATGAACTACGGAATTCCAACACCTGTAAGTACTTGTACGATAGGACGAATGTCTTTTGCGTATATTGTACTGACATAAAGGTTTGTCTTAATTTTGATATTAAAACTAATATCAATTTATAACATTATTTATACGCATTTTATCGCCTTTGTTTACAGGAGCTGATAGCAGCCGTTGATTTTTTGTGTTTTTCGGAGAATCTCAAGCAAGGTTATTTTCAGTAATAATATATATATATATATTTATTTTTCCTCGCTACTTTGTGTAGTGTTCTGATTAATGTAATAGGCCTATTTAGCATCCTATTTTGAAGGCTTATTTGACGCTGCAATTGATTCAATGCACTGTACTATATTTGATATAAAAAATAAAACGACTTATCCCGTTGTTTATATCGGTAACTGGCAATGGTATACATGTGTATTATACTTAGTATAGTACTGAAGTTAAAAAAAAGGGTATAACCAATTATTCATTTGATAAATCAGAGGAGTTAACTGTATTTTATTTCGATGTTTAACACAGAACCAAGTTTGGTTAGCGCAACACAGAGGCGAGCGTGCCTAACGTTTGGTGCCATTTCAAAAAACCTTCGTCAAAATGGAAACACCACACTGGCTCTACAACTTGTTCACAAATTGGAAGAAACTTTAGGACATCATAATGAATGTAAGTCTTTGTTCCACTGTATATTTAGACCAGAATGTAAGTCTTTGTTCCACTGTATTATGTAGACCAGAATGTAAGTGTTTGCTCCACTGTATATGTAGACCAGAATGTAATTCTTTGTTCCACTGTATATGTAGACCAGAATGTAATTCTTTGTTCCACTATATATGTAGACCAGAATGTAATTCTTTGTTCCACTGTATATGTAGACCAATAAAATCAATAAAAAGACGAGTCAGTATGAGGAAGTCAGTATCTCAAAATATGAAATCTAAGCATGTTATTTCACAATACAGACGGCCTTTTCCAGCCTAATATGTAATAGAACTGTTTAAAACTACTTATAGCGGAATTTCAAAAACTGTATAAGCCACGTAATCGTCGATCTGCAGAAGATCCACACACGAAAGAAAACAACCACTTACGGAAGAAAAGAATGCTTGTCCATGCCCTGGGTAACGCTGGTCACCCCAACTCGCTTCAACATATTGTTTCCTACATGGAAGCTACCAAAGCCGCGCCGTCATTGAGAAGAGCGGCTGCTTATGCCCTTAGACATTTTACGTGCAACAAGGTACTTTAAAAACAACAAATCTCTCTAAAGAGTTAATCATTTTTGTTATTTACCAACTTTTTTATGTTAAGCTAAATTATGTTCTTTTGTTATTTATAGAGTGCAGATGCTCTCCTAGAAGCGGCAGTGAATGATGCAGAAAACATAGTAAAACAGGCTGCTTATGAAGTTTACTCGTCTCATCCTGCAGGGCAGAAGTTTTCAAAGGAACAAGAAAACACAATTTTATCGTAAATAATTTACAAAATTTGTCTTAAACATTTACAAAAGTCATTATCCTTCTTTATTTGTAAAATATGGAGATATCGTACTTGCAGAACACGTTATTCCTACCCTGTTGTTGCACGAGTGAGAAGAGGTACATTTGCAGACATTTTAAAAGCTCTCAGTTTTGAACTGGTTCTGCCAAAGGTCGACTGGAAAAAAGTGATTGGTAGTAGCAAAATAGGAGCTTCATTTGGAATCTTCATGGAAAACTATATAAAACTAAAATTAGGTTGGTATATGGGTTCGTTTGAAACCTTGTTAACTGATGTGTTTTCTGTCGATTTGAAACAACATTACTGTTTCCGGTTTGTTCTTTTTTATAGCCCCATTCAATGGTGTGTTCGATTTAAAAGTTCATGACGAAGCCTGGGTAGTTGGTAATTTAGGGTTAATTCAGAGATCTATTGACATCTTTAGAGTCAAAGTCTGCTACCAACTCAACTTCCACTACGATTTGAACATTCTTAAGGTAAGTCAATCCTTGAAAATACCCTACAGTATAGAACCGATTTATGATGATGGAATCTATCATTTTATGGTCATTTATATTTATGTGTAGGATTTTAGCATCGACAGCATTCAACATTTGGCCACGGCATTTGACAGACTTTATCATAATATTGTTGATCCAATCAAGGACGCAGTTGATTTGATCAGTGATCTCATTGACATGGGCAGAAACCATATCCTGGAGAGGATGATCATAGAACTCGTGACCCTTTTCCGAGAGTTACCGTCCTTGATCAAAGAAATGGCAGAAAATATGTACCAATCACTGCTAAAAATAAACAGTTTTGATGGGTATCCTTTAGTTGACAGAGTCAAAAAACTGATTAACCGAATTAAAGTTTTTATTGATGATGTAAAAAGCGACATACTCGGCTTCTATCACGTAAGTAGCAGTTGACAACGTAATGACCTAAACATAAAAAATTATGTTTGTTTTCCTTTAACAACAGCAAATAGTTTGATGCTTTTTATCTCTTTTACATTTCGTAACTAGATGTTTGACATTTCTGAATGTTATCTATTTATAGAGCGTGGCTGATGCAATCACAGTTTCCTTACCATTCGTTGGAAAAGAAGTAAAGGACGGATTTGAGCTTATCGGAGATTCATGGAAATTTTGGGAAAACCCAATAGCTTCTTTTCATGGCATGGAGAATGCGATGCTCAAGTAATAATATTATGTTTTGCATGATTTATATCTTGACTTAATATTGTTAAACAGAAATGATTATGCATTTCAAATTTAGGAATATACCCTTTGAAAGAACAAGCTGGGTTTGTTTGTCTTTAGGTTCAAGTTAGCTGTTGTCACCTTCGTTGAGGCAAAACAAAGAGTAATGGATTCTTTGAACGTATTTAAAGGTATCGTATTCCTTACAAATCGATATGAATTGGTATGTATAATATCACTGTAGCTGTGATAAACAAAAAGTAACTTCATTGTAACCAGTAAGATTTTGTACAAAAATATAAGCGAATTCATTCTTCAAAAGGCGGTCTGCCGTATTGGTTTCATCCTGTTGAGGAGGTTAAAGGTATGGTAAACGACGTGATGGACATAATGGGAATGATAAAAGATGAAATAACTCACTATGGGAAAAACTCCTATAAGCCTTCTGGTGCAGATATTACAGATGGACTGACAATGTGCGTAAGTGCTAAATAAACTATATACTTGCGCGATCGCTGTGCAGGCAGGTTTCAGAACTTTCACACTAATTGTACAAACTACTGAAAGTTTGAATTAACTATAGCGCGCCTTTTTTTCATTGATTTTGTAGGAGAACAAAAATACAATTCACAAGTTAGTGGACTCAGCTATAATGCCAGTGGTCAACCGTACGTTGGAGAAAGTGGGGGAAATTGCCAAACCTTTTTGGGATAAAGCCAGTGAAATAATTGATCTTTTCAAAAGAATCAAGAGTTCTTACGACTTTATCAGAGAGGCGTAAGTATTTGTTAACACTTTTTCATTGAATTTATAAAAAAAGTTCAATATGATATTCATTGTTTTATGCGATATTATTTTGCAGGATAAACAAGGGAAAGTTTTTCATTCAAAAAATATTTGGTGCAAAATTTCATCGGAAATTCCCTAAAATTTCTGCACCATGTGAAAGTTCAACATGCGGATGTGGTACATACCAGAAAAAAGATGATGGAAGAATTGGATTAGATTTACAAATAGACTCAAAGAGTAAATTCGTAAGTAAAGTATTTAAAAATAAAGAACTGAAATAACATATTATTCTGCTTACTAAAACTTTCAAAAAGCAACCATGACTTGATTTTATATTAAAGAAACGTTGACATTCTTATGTTAGATGTGTGTATGTATTTTGATTAATTGTATGATATATCATTTCACTATTTTCCCGGTATATTTAAACAGTATTGGTTGCAAGATGGTGGTACTTAAAACTTTGATAAAATACTATAGTAATTAAGCGCTTCAAGTTATCCCTATTTTTGGATATCGATACCATATCACATCATCATTTCACCATCAACAATAATATAATAATAAATATAACAGCATTTAACCAAATGACTCGAACTGACTGTCAACTCACAACCCACCATAATCTGCGATTGCAGATTTTCATTTTTTCTTTCTACTTTGAAAAGTTGAGACTAGACTCAATTTTTTATTGAGATAAAAGAAATAATGTTTTGTTTAGCATACATGTACTTTATTTTCGATAAAACTTAACAAAACCTTTACAGGCCTTTGTAACCGATAATGCGAATTTAATTTGAGAGAAAAAGTAAAAAAAAATCCAAAGTTTTACTAAGAAGGAGTGGTACATGGGTAATTTTCTTACAACGTCTTGAAAACTCAATGATTTTAATGTTATTCTATCAGTTATCTGATGTTTTTGTATGTATCTAGCTTATAATTTTACAGTAAGATCATTTGTTTTTTAGGAGGTGTATAACCCTATGACAGGCTTAGTGTCTTGGTATAATGATCACGAGGTTCTCATCATTCCCCATAGACTGGATGTCAACATGTATGAAATAATAGTGTCAAACCTTAAGGAAGTTCACCCGAAGATTCCTCGTAATAAAAAGAAAAAGTTTTTCCTTGGTGGTCACAATATTGGTAGAGTTGTAGATAAAGTCTCATCCAGTGAATGCGAATTTAACTACGTGACTGTTTATATGAGAAAGAGAATGGAAAATTCTACTGGGGTAAACGAAGACCAATATGAGTACATCGATCCATCAAAATACATAAGGAAAAAGAAACCGAAATCATTCTGGAAACCAATTTGTAAGGAGGCCTTCTATCACTACATTGGGCACGTGGCAGACGATCTCGATCTAGCAGACGAACCAGAAGATGACGAAACAGCTACAAACAGAGAAGTAGATAGCAAAAAAGTAAAAGGACCAAAGTTTTTACACCGTCATCATGTAGGAAAGCGATCTGTAGCTTTACACGGGGATCATTCTCTGAGCACGCGATCAGTAAACTGCGACGAATCAAATGAAAAATCCTTTAAATGCAAATTGAACACGTTTACTCAGAAACTAGGAGAGATGAAAGAAAATTTACTTCAAAAAACGTATGTGGTATTCTTATTTGTCAGAAACCAATTATTTGGAAAAAAGCACCTTTGTTTTTATTTGAAATCAAGCATATAAACATATAAAATTTCCTGTATTTAATACTATTATTATTTGTAGGAAAGGAGCAATCATGCCAGGATTTGACGTATTTGACATTCCAATATCAGAAATACAGGCCCTCCCTATAAACAGCACGATAATGATGAAACTTCAGAGTAGTATTCAGGCACTTAGTGTCGCGATGAAGAACGCACCTATCGAATACCCGGATAGTCTACCAATTCACAGAATACGACATAAACTACGTGAAAGTGGAGCCGATTATCATGACGTGGTTAATGCAGATAGGTTGTCTTTGATAGACAAACTGTTAACCAAACCTTTAGAAGGTAGGTCCCTTTGAATATTATGGACAAATGAAGTTATTTTGACAAATGTCATGATTCCTAAATTATTCCTAGAAATTTTAAACCAAACTTGAGACTGAATATAGTTTTTTGACATTAAGAATAAGCAATCTTTAAGAATAAGCAAGCCTGTACAAGTAAGAATATTATATGATCAACTTATGCATAAATGCATTACCGATTGCTTATTAAACATGATACATATTTCTCTGAAAAGAGTGTCCATATTTCCTTGATGGTGTGGCTTTGGAATATGGACATTTGTGTGATTCACACAAAGATTGCCTTGGGTTGACATGTGGAGCAGTCTTCAAAGAAGGATATCAGAGACATCTTATCAAATTAACTGTTAGATGGAACCCTTGTACAGAAGAATTTGAAGTTTCTATAGACGGAATGAAGAAGATTACCTATGTTAAAATCAATGGTAAAACTATTTTTTAAACAAACGTTTACTTTGTGTTTCTCTCTCTCTCTCTCTCTCTCTCTCTCTCATTGTTTTGTTTTTCACTTTTAGTAAATGTTAATTGTGATGTGAACTATGCTTTACAGAGACAAAAGAGTATCCATACGAAGTATCAAATGAATCGAGAAAAGAAATATTGTTTCTGATGTCAGCAACTAATACAACTGATGACACGACGTCACACAGTTTTAACTTGTCCGGGGCCATTTGCAATTCCGATTATTTTTCTTGTTTTGCTGACGTCAATATTCTCACAAATCTCAAAGTGTTGTCCAGAACTAAAATACACTGTACTAGTCAAGGTATTTATTTAGTTGCATTAAGTCGTTTCATTATAATCCATTAAGTAATGATTGTTCAAATAATTGTAAATTAAATCATCATAATACACTTACTGTGAAATCATCATTGTTCATGGGGGACCAATATTCGTGGCTTTCGTGGGTAACACTTGCCCATGAATTTACATCCCCACGAACCTATACACAATCATTTGTTTAATATTTATCAAAATTATACCAATTATACTACCAACGAAATTACGTCTCCACGAACCAGAACAGAATGTTTCTACTTATATTGACCCCCACGAGTAAAAATGATTCCACAGTATCTTTCGTTTTATCCATACGTTTTATACTTTAGATTTAGCTGATCCATACATTGAACGAATCCGAGCTCTTAATTTACAAGAATTCATAGAAGAATCTTCTGAATTTGGACTAGATATTAAAACACAGCTGGTTCTAGTTAACCAGCTTCGTGAGGAAATAATCGCAGCGGTAATGCCAATCAGTTGTACAGTTTTTGTTTTTAAAATCAAATTAAAAAAGACTGAAAAGAATTTTCTGATATAAAATTAAGTTCTTCTTTAGATTATGGCGAAACAAGAGGGAACATTAGATGCTATTGGTGACGCGTTTCCAGCAATGATGGATCTTCGGATGAGCAAGTTCATACCCCTAGGACACATAGACATAACAATATTTGAGATCAGTTTTCGTTTTATGGTCGGACCAATACCATTACGCTTATGTTAGTGTTTTGTTAAGCATATATAAAAATCATATTTTTAGGATAGTAATTATGATTATAAAAAGTATTGACCTATGTTTATTTATAATATTAGCATTCGGTGCTGGAGCAAACATTGGAGCGGATCTTGAAATATCTTTGGCTTTGATGAGTCTACAGGCAAACGTATGTAATTTGTTCAATTTTTCTTATATATATTTTAATTGGATCTTTTGGTTAGAATATCTAAGTCTTTTAGCAAACCTAGTTCCATCCATGGTTGTCCGTATATCGTTTACATCTCTTTCTCTCAATTATTGGCATCAAGCAGAGAGTACTTTAAATTCTGTATTGTATAAGGTCAAGGTATAATAATATATTCCAGATTATTCTTTGGCGCTAGAACTATTTTAACGTAATAATTGAGGAAGGATAAAGGAATTATGTATAAAATGATTTTTCATCGCGTTTTCCCCAAAATTAAGCGATAATGATGAAGCATTATTGACAGAATTGATATCTTGAATTATACAAACCTGAGCTTTTGGGTTACGGCTGTGCAGAGATCCGCACTAAGTTTAAAGATCAAATGTGAAGGTCATAACAGATTTATTTAAAATCCTGTTTAAAAACATACATTATTGCACATTGGTTTTATCTTGCTCAGATTAAACCAAAAATGTTAAGGAGTAATAAGTGTGAATCTTCATATGCCAACTTAAAAAGTAGGTCAAGGTCAAACCATAATTTCCTAAAAACATTTTTATCCTATTTTCCATTATTTAAGTAGGGCCATTTGGTCATCATCTCAAGGATGTCTAATTCTGATGTCATTATGGAATTAAACACAATTAAGAAATTACAGATATACATACTTAATATTTCTTAAGAAAATGTTCTTTGGTAGGTGAACGTAAAAATTGTACATTTTTGTGTTACTTAGCTATTTAGCTGATTCTAATAATGCCCAGAATCTTGTTTTGAGCAAAGTGCTAACATGAATAAATTTTTCAGTTTGTCTTTCTTTGGGTGTAAATTATACTCAATTGACAGCTAACGCCCCTTGGACAACTTTGTGTTGTATTGAATGCAATATGACCTTGATATTGATTTTAGTTGTTTAGTATATGACAGCAAGATGAACTATTACAGGGTACTGTTATTCCAAGAATTGGAGCACAGGTTTGGGGACAATTGGATGTCGACATTGGTTTTGCATACGGTGGAATACGACTTGAAGGACATTTGGTTCAAACATCATTCCCAATAACCATTTCTTTAACCTTCTCAAAGTTTCCAATAGCTACTGTGTAAGTTATGTGGAATTAAATCGTTAATTAAATGTTTTAGACAATGTTAATTTGTTATCGATTGATTTATACTTGATTTTTTAGTTTCAAACTGGATCTAGAACTGGTGCCCCTTGAGCTTAGACTAAAAGCACATGCAAAGCTTCGGCTTCTCTTCGTTACCGTGACGGTATTTGATGCATGCATATGGCGGTATAAAATGGATACAATTAGGAAAAACCTAATTACAAAAGAGCACAAGAAACAAGATGACTCGCCTCCCAAAATATCACATGTGTCTCAAAATGTTCGAAGAAAGCGAAGTGGAAATGGTGGTTGTGAAGTTACACAATTAAAGAACAGAGATTCGACCGATCCCGCTTTTCTTTTGGAAGTAAGTGCAGACGATGAAGTCAGCGACGTAACTTTAACATATGCAATTGGAACACATAGAGGTGGATCAAATGTAGTTGATTGGACGGGAATGAAAGGGTCTTCTTTGACAGCACCAGTGAGTTTGCCGAATGGTATACCTTTATATTGGACAGTAAAGGCCAGAAATAGCAATGGAGGTACCGCAACAGTAGAATGTTCCTTACATACTTATGATAACACTATTCCCGACGGACGAATTGAAGCTTCTTATGCGTTTACCAGTCATCCAAATATAATTTCGGGAACATTCGTTGTATTTGATGACTCCAACCTTATTGAGACAAATGCCCATAGTGTTGGATTTTCTCAGGGCGAGTTTGGAAATGAGGTTGTGAACTGGGATATCCTTCAACTACAATCTACACATAAAAGAGAAGGATTAAACGACCAACATCTTCAATATTTTACTATACCGAGGGAAGGAAAGCTAACATCTCTTTTTATGAAAAGACTTACAGTAAACTCTGCTGATCAGTGCGCTGAGCGCTGCATTAACTATGGAGACAAATGTATTTCATTTGACTATGAATTTCACACTGAAACTTGTGACCTTCAATCTGTCATAGAAGGGCCAAATGCCGAATTAAGAATAAGCGGAACTTACAAAAATTACGAACGTTTAGGTGTTGGATACAATGCATTCGTTTCATACAATATTTCACTTAATCATGGTATGAGGTACTTTGTCAACGCCGAAATAACAAATAAACTTGGTTATAGAGCATTTATAACCTCTAAAGGAACAATTGTCGACTTTACTCCACCAGAGCCGACGAATGTTGGAAATGCTACAGAGGACTATATTGTCGCAGATGCGTGTAATGCAGCGATAACACAACGATGTGTAGACGTTTCACAAAGACCTAATCATAGGTACATGTACATATTTAATAAAGTTTGTATTTTCTAAAGAATGCATCTAGTATATTCTACTCATCAGTTTCACTTTGAAATATAATATTTATTTTTATATTTGTACTATTTTAGACGTATAATTGATGGGCCAAATGCAAGTACAGTATTCAATGGGCATGAACCTTTAAAGGAAACGCTTTACACACTCACTAATCACTTTGTATCCGGTAAGAAAAATTAAGTATAAACATTGATTTTATTGGGGTTTTTCTTAGATACCCAGTAAAATATGTTTACTTTTAAGACTTACTAGCACTTTATTTCGTTTGATGTATTGAAGAGTAACTTTGTTATTAAAAAAAATCATATTTCTCCTTTTTTTTCTTTTTCAATGTCTACAAAGCAAATTTTGATAAATTTCTGGATAAAGAAAGTGGTATCTTTGGTTACACCTGGGCTGTAGGGAAGAAAGTTTGCGGAACAGATATAGTACCATATTCTAATCCGCATGCTCATTTATCCAGTCAAAAGTTTTGGACTTACATCGGTTATGCAAGAAATATTCATCTTTCTGACGGACAGTATTACGTGACTGTACAAGCCATCAATAACGTTGTTCACGGCGGATCTCTTGTAACAACCGTCTGCAAATCAATCCCACTGACTGTCGATACAACTCCTCCACTATTTAAAGGCTTGACAGATATCATCTTTGATGAAGATTTCAACCTTATGGCTATTTACTTTGGCGCTGAAGACCAACTGTCCAAAATTGCGAGGATCGACTTTGGGCTTGGAAAAACTAAACATGATGTGGAAGTTAGGGGTTACTCGAGATTTGACTACAAGCAAACAGACAATCCTTATATTGTTATAAAAGACTTGAACATAACAGATGGGGAACCAGCATGGATTCGTCTCCGTGCTGTTAACAATGGTATTGACAGTATTCTTTAACATAATGCTTAAGAAATTTATAAAGCTTCTTTCGTAATAATCAATTATTACATGTTTGTTTCATTGGAACTTATTTAAACTATAGAAATAGTGCTTTGAATCATTTTAATAAATGAAATGTTTAACGTATAACAGAAATGGACGAAATTATCTTATATCTTAAAAAGAAAACCTTGTTCATTTTTATTTTCTTCTTCGAAAAATGGTTTATTTGGTATTTTCTTCTTTCAGTTGACCTTTTTACTTCTGGTCACAGTGACGATCCAATACTAATCGATAGAACTGCGCCGGTAGCCGGAGTTGTACTGGACGGTTCTACTATTGATGAAGATGAAGCGTTCCAGGCAAAGACAGAAGAAATGTGTGCTAGTTGGAAAAGTTTTTATGACCCAGAGTCGGGAATTAGTCAGTGAGTTAATGTAATGTTTTTCAAATGTAATATTGATATACATCTCAAAACAATCAAAACAATAACCTACATCTTACTTGCAGATACACTTGGGGCGTTGGTACAGAGAAAGGAAAAGACGACGTTGTTTCATTCATGGTTTTGTCACGCGATGTCAAAGAAAAGTGTTCCAAAGCAATATTAAATCACAATGAGACGTATTTTAGCACTGTCATTGCAAAAAATAGTGCATTAAATCCAAAAACAATAAAGGCTTCATCAAATGGAGGTAAATGATTCAACACATTTTCATTTTCACGTATTTTAAATAGACATACATACTATGTATAATCGCATGTTGTCTTATTAATAGTTGTGATAGATACGACACCACCTTCTGTTGGAAAGGTCCTGGATGGAGAGGACCATTCTGTCGATATTGAGTTTTCATCAGAAACTGCAGAATTTGCTGCTTATTGGAATGGGTTTCAAGATGAAGAAAGTAATATAGTGTATTATACAGTTGATGTGTTTATAAATGGAGAAGAAAGTCGATCATTTAATGCAGGAATTCAAACTGCATTCAAAGACTTTTCAATGACTTTTCGGCAAGGAGATCATGTCAAAACACGTGTTACCGCTAAAAACGGTGCAGGATTGGTAACATCGAGTACATCGTCAGGATTTATAATTGACCTCTCTCCTCCTGTTGTCCAATATGTTTATTCCTCTAAAAATAGGAGAAAATATCAAACAGATGACTCTAAATTGTCATTGGCATGGCTGTTTATAGATCCTGAATCAGGAATAAAAAGTTATAGATACAGAATTTATGACTCGTTCCAAGGAATGAAAACCCAAATTTCTAAAGAGTTTACAACAAACAAGACCTCGTTTGATTTTCCACTTAATATGTCAAAAGGTCATAGTTACTCAGTCAAAGTCATAGCAATTAATAACGCCGATATGCCCATCTCACAAGAATCCGAAGGAGTTATGATAGACACGTCTCCTCCTAAAATCCGCGAGGTTAGTATCGATCTTCATACAACTTTTCAGTACATCGGTTAAACACATACATACTTTTAATTGTATATAAAATTTAGTTAGAACGTTTTAAAGAAATCTTTATTTAAAGGTTCACATTGGGCTTATCAATGTACCGGAGGACACACTTGATAATGGCACGGTAATGCATGCAGATGAAAAGCATATGGCGGTCAGTTTAAGGACTTTAGATCAAGAGAGTGGAATCTCGAGGATCTTTGTTGCAGTTCTATCTGAGGAGAAAACTCCATCAACTGACGACTTCAAATTATTTGATTTTAGTGAAACAATTGAAATAAATGGGTAGGCGATTTTAATTGTTTTTGTAATTCCTTTGTGTTTTTTCCCTTGTATTGAAAAAATATGATTTTAAGTTCTGTTTATTTGCAGACTTGCTTTAATACCGTCAAACGTGTATCGCCTTCACGTCATCGTCGAAAATGGTGCTGGAATGAATTCTTCTGTCAATAGAGAAAAAACTGTATACATTATGAAAAAGAACGTTCCAGGAATCGTGTATGACGGTCGTGAGCATCTCAAAGATGAAGACTTCACATCAGATAAAACATCAATAGCAATGTCCTTTATTGGTTTTGAAAGTGAAAGTTGTAACATTGTGCAGTATGAGTGGGCAGTGGGTTATCAACCATTGGTGTACGATGTTTTACCTTTTACAGATTATGGCATTGTAATGCTTAATGACAGTTTTGGCCAAGGTCAAATTTCTGTTCAATTATATGAAGACTCTACGTATTATATAACCGTGAGAGCTCGAACTGGATACAACTGTAAAGTTGGGCAATATATTTTATCCACATCTGATGGGATAAAACTAGACACAACACCTCCTCAAATACGAATAACGGAGTTCGGAGAAAGAAAAATAGCCCAAGGGAGTACATCATATACCCTATATCAAGATCGTACAGATGCACCGTCTTTTCGTTGGAAATCTTCTGATTCCTCTGGAATAGAGAAATATTGGTGGTCCGTTGGATCTTTGCCATCAATAGATGATATTTATAAAAAATCTTTCTCAGATGAAAATTTCATTCCAGCAGGGACAATGTCGTTTTTAAACGGTCAAACATATTATCTAAATATTGGTGTTGTCGATAAGGCTGGAAATGAAATTGTCATCACATCGCCATCTATAACTGTAGACACCACAGCTCCAACTATTCAAAATTACATGTGTACTCCTTTTATATCCGAGCGTCGATCTTTGATAAAATGCCATTGGGACATGATACAAGATCAAGAAAGTATGATTACAAAACTGTTAGTTGGTGTTGGTAAGAATGAAACGATTCCTGATATTTCTGACTTTCATGAAATACCAATCCAAAAGCGTAGCTGGATCCGAGATATGTACGCAAGAATTAAATCTAATTCAGTTGAAAAAGTCTATGTCATTATCAAACTAGTAAACGGAGCAGAATTGATAACTGCACAACCTTTTGAAGTTGTGGTGGATAGAACCCCTCCCGGTAAGGGAAAAGTCGAGATCATCACATCTTTAGATTTAAAAAATCCCCCAAAAGAGCAGAAGTGTCAAATCCCTCAAACGTATATTGAAGCAAAAACGTTTGATTGGACTGATCAGGAATCTGGAATACTAAGGTTTGTAATGTTAAATTCCTTCACAGATAGATTTATAGGTTCATTATGATACTATCGGAAATGTTTATTCAATTTGCTTCGTTTTTCAGCTATGAGGTGGCAGTTGGAAACGATGGAAAAACTACGAACATTAAGGATTTTACAAGAGTTGAAAATCCAGACATGATTTTTATTAATAATATTTTCATGCCCGAAAGTAGTAAAGTGTACGTGACGGTTCGAGCTTTCAACAAAGCAGGACTTTATCACCAACAACGGTCTGCTCCTATTGTCATTAGTTCTCGGCCATCTTTACGGGTAATCGATGGACCTTCAGATACAGACATTGATTTTCAATCCTCACTTGGTGTTCTTCGAGGTCGTTGGATATATTCCGATCCTTGCCCAATAACACAAGCCGAATGGTCAGTAGAACTTTTAGATGGTTCAGTATTTAAACCATTTTCAATAATTCCAAAAGGGTTGTCCCATTTTTATTCTGATATGGTAACTCTCCAAAACGGAATTACTTACATAAATGTCGTAAAAATAAGAGATGCTTTGAACAGAACAAGAATAAGTATATCAAATGGTATAGCTGTCAAAATTCAACCACCTGTGCCAGGCAGTGTTAGAGATGGACTAGCGGAGGACATTAACTACCAAGAGTCGACTCTGACACTAAGTGCAAATTGGGATGTATTTGGCAAAAGTAAAAAGTCCAATGATCCAACACAAAACATTTTGTACTATGAAGTAGCTATTGGAAACGACAGGCGGTTCCCAAAAACAAGAACAAACATACATTATTTTGAAAACGTTGGTTTAAATACAAGTTATACTTTCACAGGTCTAAACCTTACAGCAAAGGTTGTTCAATATTTCATAACCGTGCGTGCAATGAGTCTTGCTGGTAGCACACAGGAAAGTTATTCAAACGGAATTCGTGTTGGTTATCGAAATGAAATAATTTCTGGTCAGATTGAACATTCAAAGGTTCAGTCTTCAACCTCGGAAGTGGCGGTCTCGTGGACAGGGTTTCAAGCAGACATGGGCATAGATTATTTTCAAATCGGTTTGAGCTCCTACTCTCTCCAGTTGCCGAATGGTACATTAAATTGCATTGAATTTGATGCAGTTGTGCCTGACCTCGACGAGGTACCGTTATTTAAAGTGAAAAGAGATACATTCTATCAGTTTAAAGACCTGCACTTGAAACATAATCACTTATACTACGTTGTTGTCATAGCTACTGATGTTACAGGGCGTTGCATTGGCAACCAAGGCGAACCAATTTTGATTGATACCACTCCTCCTAATCCAGGCAGCATTTATGTAGGAGGAAAGGAAGGTGATAATGTATTGTACTCAATAGTATCAGATCATTTAGAACTTGCATGGGATCCTTTTCAAGATGACGAAAGCAAGGTTAAGCAATATCAAATATCAATTTACACAACAAATGTTTGTTCGGACAAGGATGTTGCAAATATAGAAAATTCGGCACTGTATACTCTCGTCAGAGAGGACAAAGTTGAAAATGATAACAAAATTGTATTTTACGACTTGCAACTGGCGCCAGACACATTATACGTTGGACGCATCAAGGCATGGAATGAAGCTGGTTTGGAAGCAAGTGTTATTTCAAAACATATTCGATTTGACTTTACTTCGCCTATGCCAGGCGTTGTAAAGCGAGGACAAAATTGGTTTAAGGAACTCTCATTTCAACCCTTTACGGATCACTTAAATGGTCTTTTAGCAATCTCTAATCCAAGAGAAAAGACGCAGTTTAAGTGCGAATCACAAAATATTTTAATTCCTTCAGGAAATATTAATTACAACCCACCTACCCTTGATCAGGAATTTTCTTCTAAATGCGTAGATGTTGATCGTGACAAAATCAGTTTAATAATACGGCACGACGATAATCTAAGATCGGTGATTAAAGGTGGTATTTTGGCGGAAGGATCAACATTGCGTCCTGGAAATTACACAATAGGCATCAAAACAGTGTTAGGAAAAAATATGGTGTCCACCATATTTTTTGGTTCGGATAGAAATGCAGTTTTATCTGATTTTGTGTACACCCCAGATAGAAGAGTTAATGCGTCATTTCAAGAATGGGATAGTGAAAAAGATAGCTTTGAGAAAAATTTAACACAGATTACAAATGAAACAATTTTCTCGCCAGTAATGACAACTGAAGTTCAAGAAAATGTTAGTCATACCAAGGCTGAACCGGTATTCAACAATTCTCATGCAGAACAACTTACAAAAAATGAAAACACTAAACATGATCCCAAGAAGAATTCATTTAAAATAGGAGAAGAAGGTGAATTTAGTTACGGCGTTCACGTTCCGGGATATCAATTTGAATATAGTTGGGTTGTCTTCTTTTGGATAAAGGACATTTATAGATCGGAGGTAAAACAAGTTCATCTTGATTACAACCCTACCGTGACGGAGACGTATTTCTCGTTTTCTGTTATGAAAACTGAAACCCCAACACAAACGGTTTGGAGCTTAAAGTTGTTTATTAATGGGGAATTAAAAGGAGAGTACAATGGATTGAAACTTTCTACCAATGGAATAATGGGTATCTACAACTGGAACAGAGATAATTATTTTCCGCCGATAACGAACCCGGAATTACCAATTGCATATAAATCAGTTGCTGTAGTAAATTCTCTTAAACTACCATTGTCTTATGAGAAACCGTGCATGCAAGGTTTACCTTTTATAGATGATGATAGTGGAATCAAGGAAATTTATCTCGGTTTGTCAGATTCAAAACATAAGAATAAAACTGCAACTATTTCCCCATTTCAATTGTATAGATCATTTTGCAAACCATGTAAATCCGATTGCAATATCGATTGTAACCCGTTGTGTACACAAGTTCAGCAAGATTTTGAAATCGTACCATTTACGATTAACAACCTCACCTTGCGACATGCAAGTATAAATAAATCTGACATAACATTAAACGGATCAAGTTTTGACGCCCCTACATACTTTATCAACGTCAAAGTTGTTAATTATGCGGGATTAGAAACAATTAGTACCTCTGATGCCGTGATGGTAGATATCACGCCCCCACATTTGGACTTTGTTCGTTGTCTTGACCCTTCCGATTCTATGGACGCACCGTCTCTTTACCAGGGCACAAATAAAAGTATGGCAGCATACTGGGATGCCTCTGAGGATGTTGGAGATATAATAGGCTACAATATATCTATTGGAACGAAACCCGGTAGGATACATTTGTGAAAATAGTCAACGTCAAAATATAGAGATTCGGTTTATTTTCATAATTCTTTTATATGTATTTTACAATATCTTTGTAGGTTTGGAAGATATTTACAACAGTACACGTGTTGGTCTGGCGACAAAAATTAAAATCGACAAATTAGATGGTAAACTGCATCATGACCACACCTACTACATCAGTGTGACGGCAATAAACTCTGCTAATTTAACAACTTCCAGGTCGTGTAACATCACTGTGGAGACTGAAGCTCCGGACATAAGTCGTCTCAATGTAAATATTTTGTTAGCAAACCCAGGAGGTCGCGAAGTGTACACTACTGAAAATAGCAAAGAACTTGGAATAACATGGTCCGGCGGGAAATCTGATGTTGAGTTTTATGGTAAGAAAATTGTATTTACCATAACCAAATAGCTTAAAAGCTAATTATTGTCAAAGGACAACATAGTTTGAAGTAAGCAACAAATTATAGAATGTATTGTCACTTGTATTTCTTAAAGATATCTGCTGTTATGTTTGAGTAAATTGTTTTATGTTAGATAATATGTATATACAACACATTTTCGTGTATAATATTTCAAAATTTTTGTTGAATTTTAGAAGGAGATTATGATGCGAAATTTAAACGGCATGAAGTGTTGCTTGCTAACGTCAATCATGTTATATAAATAAGAATCACAATGAAAGTTTTGTTTAACTCATTTAATATTTTAAATCCTCGTTATAAACACTGACTTTTTTCCAGAATGGCAAGTCGGATCTATACCACATGGTGATGACATTTTCCCAAGAGTTAAAATAGGACTTGACAAATCTAAAAAAGCAGTGATAAAAAAAGGAGAGCTGCTTATCGATGACACCTCTTTAAATGCAAGTATTGGAGAGTATGCACAAAGGAATTGGACTGAAGAAATCGTACAAGAAGCCAAAGCCAATAAACTTTTTAATATGGAGCCTGGTCTATGTTTATATGTCACATTGTTTGCAGTGGGTAGATCGCATTTATCAAGTTCAAGAGAAATCAGCCCAGTGTGTGTGAAACGTAAGATATTGGAATTTCATAAAGCTAACTACATTATCAAAATAACAATTTAATAATAAAACTTGTGAAAATATATTTATTCAAAGAATGAGACAGTGCAAGATTTTAATTTGTTACATTTTATATTATTTAAGGTAATACTGACAAGCTTTTTCAACCAAATAAAAGGCGTAGAACATCTCACAAAGTCTACTTATCGGGGGATATTGAAATTAACCCAAGTGGTAAGTGAAAAATGACAATAACAAACTGTCAACCATCTCAAAAATCCATAAAGCGAAATACGAATTTAAGGCAGAGCAACACGGACCCCTAAAGAGGTGGGATCAGTTGCGTAGGAGGAGTAAGCATCCCCTGCCGAGTGTAATTTTTATGATTTTCATGGTTTTAAAATAAGTTTAAGAACAATATCTGATAGGAATAACAGCAGTCGAAATCAAGAGATACTTACTTGGTAAATAAGGTAATGATAATCTCTATATGCTCACATATATGGTGTTTTGAATTGTGACCAGTTTTTATTATTTATACCAGGAAACAGGATGTCATGCAGACTAAAATAACTGATTGTAATTTTGTACCCTTTTTATAAAAGCAAAAATTAAAAAAAACTTTTGATAAATTATAAATTATATGTAAGATGTGACCAAATTTCCTTTTTTTGATGGTCATATGTTATTGAAGAATTCTGTGAGTTTACTACTAGTGAACAGCAAATCTTAAAGTAATGGTCGACTGGATTCATTGCTTTCCAAAATTTTTCTATGGAATGTTTTAAAAATCCATTTCCTTGGTTATGTCGTGATTGCATTTTATATGCACCAATGTTGATCAATACTTGTGACGCCATTTCAAGAAATATATAGTAAAATTATATAGTTTAGTATATTGTAAACGTTTTTGCCAGTAGACGCAATTCACAAATTACATAAAATAAGACGAATTTTACAAATCGGAAAAATAAAATGAGATTTAAAAATATATCCATAACAAATAGCTGATATGTGGTTTTTGTCATTTTACCTTTCCCCACAAAAATAAAATTAATAATGATAATTATTTTTTTCACCAACCGTTTTTTCAGTGACACGTTTAACCACTGTTTGTAAGCACGGCGTATAATTCTTCTTACCTTTGCCAGCCGAAAAATAGATGCAGAATTACAGATGAAGCCGAAAATTTATGTTGATATACAAACAAAATTAGCGAAAAAATTAATATATTAAATGTTCAACTATAATAGAAATTTAAAAAAGCAAGCAATATTTTTTTTTTCAGTTTTGTTGATTGATTACAATGTAAGATTTATTTACTTTGCAAACATGACAATATATGGTACTATATTTATATGCCACTTTTTAATTTTAATTTGACGCAAGTTAATATATTAATAATATTTATTATTAACTTCTAAATCACATAAAAACTAATATTGGTATGGATTTCAAAATATTTAATTTAAAGTGTTACGCCAAAGATTATTTTGCTGTTTTATATAAAAAACACATGTACGTTGTACTTCTATTTTATCATTGTGGAGTCAGCTTTTCCGCGATTTACCTTTTTATATTTAACAAGTCATTAAACCCCAGGTATTAATGGTCGAATAGCTGATGTTTTATTTGTCAGTCAATTTTCATAATGGAAAATCTGACAATTGTATTTAGGCATACGGCATAAATTGTTAAAAATTAATATTACTCTTTTGAAATCATATGCACATTTTTAAATCCAGAATTGCTAAATATATTGGACAGAAGGTTTGTCTCTGCTCAACATTTGCATAAACTGATAGAATTGTTATACATGTACCTCAATTATCTCTAATACAGGGGAAGTTATTAGTGGACACCTAACAAAGAATGACTACAATCAGGAATATGGGTCAGCAGCCTCCGGAAGTTATGTCAGATATATTGTTAACCCCAATGAGAGACTCTCGGACACTTCTCGCTTTTTAAGAAATAGGTAAACGTAAATTGTAAATGATGATCAGAGAATCCATATTACATTTAAAAAGTTAAATTTAAATTATTTTTTACAACGTAGAATGCAGAACTCATATTAAGAAAAAACATGTTATATAAAGTTTAGGTCTTCAATTAATTAGCTACACAGCTCTGCGTTTTTCCTTATTCTGTTCATTGTAGGATTTTATCAAATGTTGGACCCTCTTTCTACATTACACCCACTGAGAAGTCAGTTGAAATAAGCACCAAAATAAGCTTCAATTCATCTTACTTTGACGTAAATATGAATATCCCTGTATTGACGTATTGGAGTAAAGGTAAGTTTTGAACTAAATGCATGACAAAACAAATTATTATAACTATTGGACATAATATCTGTAACGAATTCTATGATACATGCTTATTTGTAGAAAAACAGCAATGGATATCTGTTGAAGAAAAATGTCACAAGTCAAATGTCACACAAAGTCAGATTATTTCCACTGTGGTATGTCGCATTTTATGTATTCACACAAAATGTTCTATTTCAATATAATTGTACATTCTGTTGTAAAAAATTAAATATTATGTTTTACATGTACTTCACTGGTAGGTGTGTCCTGTAGTGTTTTACGATGATCGCCAAAGAGAAAAACGAAGCTCTCATTCACCAACAGCAACAACGCACCCACGAATGTTTACCCTTATGAAAATGAAAAGAAGTATTCAAAATACCAACCCTGTTATTAAAACGAGCGGACCTTTGCGTTACCAGGAGGACAATCATACATTTTCAAAGGTTCACTTCTCATCCTATGATATTGAAAACGATTCTTTCATTTATTCGGTAGAGGAAGATCCTGCACACGGTTTTGCTAACATAACAACAGACGGTTGGTTTACTTACGAGGCTTATCAAGACTTTAGCGGAACCGATGGTGTGAAAATTTGTGTCTCCGAAATTAATATATCACGTCCGTTTATACCAGCAAAAACTTGCAAACATTTTGATATCATAATTAATTCGACTAACGATGATCCTTCTATTGACTTCTATCCCGATATAAAATTTTCATATCGTAACACATCTGATGGAGGTGAATATATAATTGTATTTGAAAGCAATATCACTCGAAAAAATGAGTATGGAATATTTGCAGCCAACGATATCGATATCGGTAACAATATAAGTATCGGTTTGATCGATTTGACAAATGACACGCTGTCACTTTTGGAACTCAAAAAATCTAAAAGTAACAAAATACAATACAATCACCTTGGAACCCATGCTGAAATGGTTTTATGTCATCATGTTGACAAAGAATTTAGTGGCCTCGCTCACGCTGAAATTCGTGCCCACGACGATCAACTTGATGGCCGAAATCTGTATGGTTACAGCCGTGGAATAACTGTGAAAGTGTATGTTCTGAAGAACCCTTGTATGAATGGCGTCTGTGTAAATAAAACAGACACCCCATGCACTGACACATCACGGGCGTTTAGTTTTGATGAGTTTGCATGCGATTGTTCTTTAGGATACACTGGACAGTGGTGTGAAAATGACATTAATGAATGCCAACCCAATCCATGTTCTGTATTTTACGATTGTAAAAACTTAATCGGTCATTATAAATGCATCTTAAACGGACAAAAAACGTTTGGGTTGGCAATAGGATTTCTTTTCATAATAGGATTTCCAGTCATTTTGATTTGGAGATATATGAAAAAGCGACGACCTAGCAACAAAATATCTGACAGTATGATATGGTATCCAGCCAAAAGGAGGTAAATCAATTAAAAAACACCAAACATCTACACAAAACACGCACATTGTTAAAACCAGTAAAAGTTTTTTTTTATTTCGTATCTTAAAAAACAATATCAATAATTTTTTTTAGATCAACCCCAAAACAACATTTTAGAAGGAATAATAAAATTTCTATGACTGATCTGCCATCAACTTCGAATGATGACGGCTGCAGAAAATCATTTCCGTTTGAGAACGAGGAGCACCGACTGTCTGCAATGCAGTCATTGGCAGAGCACAATGCTTACTTGAATGAGATGAACACTGCCCCTTCCCTAGCGAAAAATTCTTTCAAGGATTGGACCATGCCTGGAAAGAAGGTCTTCAAAGGCAATGATATTTTTAGACGATCTGGAGCCACATCCTCGAAGATACCCGATCCGCCAAATAGAGTTGTCACTCCAAGCGCCATTAACGGAATGTCCTAGACCCCTAAGCAGTCTACTCGACCCAAAATACATTTGTGATAGAAAAGAACATAATTTTTTGTTGTAGTTGATATAATTAACTTTGTAGAATTAATAAAGCATCTTAAAAAAATATTTGGATTCTTATAAGTGTCATTATACCAACCAAAGAAATGGGTTAACATTTTGATGAAACTATATACATTTTCAGGTCAAACATGTATTCAAGAGTCTAGTTTTTTTATTTATAATATGGATCAAATCGTATTGACTGAAATTGTTTTTAATCGCCTCAAACGTGATATTTGCGTCTGCAATCAACCAATTTATCATATTTGAGAAAATTGCATAAGAAACGAATCGTTTAATACACTAAACACAATAGAAAAATTACGAACAAACAACATCTACGCTGAAATAATTTGCTTTGTCTTAAAAAATATGGATATAAAACTGGCGGTTGTTAGTTTTTGAATTTATAAAATTACTTTTGCCTCTGAAAACAAAATCACAATTTAATTTTGATGTAAAGTTAGAACTTTTATAACTCTTTCCGCCTTTCAATTATTGTGACGATACAGCTTTTGTTGTTTGACGTTATCCTTTCTTCCACAGCGCACTCGTGATAAAGTGTAGAAAAACGTGATTTTTCTAGGTGTAAAGTGTGCCATGCGTATTTAACCAATTCCATCGACATATGGGTGGTCTTTTTAGCTCGTAGTTTTTTAAATAATGTAGAACTTAATTTTGGGTTAATAAAGTTTATTTGATAGGATTTGTATTTACTCAATAGTTAGTTCATTTGTTTTTTTCTAATCGGCACAGGTTATCCCAGTTAAATTATCCTTGGAAAAACTGATACAATTTAAACTTTTCTAAAAAAAAAATTCTTTCATTCTTTCATTTTTATTGCTCGTAGCGTTTAAGACCGTTCATTACTAATAAAATGAAAGTGATTATTTTAATTGAATTTATAAACCGTATTATATTATTTATTATATTTTATCCACATTTACTAATAAAATTAAATACATATAAATCACTGTATCATCAATTTAGCGTGTCTTTGGCGATCACATGCACGACCAACTGCTGTGCATACGACAATAATAGGTGACTTTCCGAACAATCTTTATGCTTGTACACATACTGAAAGTTTTTTCTAAAACAGGAAGAAACTTGGAAAATATACAATAGTATTGTTTTTAGCTCACCTGAGCTGAAAGCTCAAGTGAGCTATTCTGATCACATTTTGTCTGTCGTCCGGCTGTCCGTCAGTCTGTCCGTCCGTCCGTCCGTCTGTAAACTTTTCACATTTTCAACATCTTCTCAAGAACCACTGGGTCAATTTCAACCAAACTTGACACATAGCATCCTTAGCCTAAGGGAATTCAAAGTTGTAAAAATTAAGGACCAATCCCTCTTAAAAGGGGAGATAATTAGGAATTAATGAAAATTTTCGAGAAATTCAAAAATCTTCTTCTCAAGAACCATTTGGCCAGGAAAGCTGAAACTTGTGTGGAAGCATCATCAGGTAGTGTAGATTCAAAGTTGTGAAAATCATGACCTCCGGGGGTAGGGTGGCGCCAAAATGGGGGGTCGACTTTTTACATAGGAATATATAGAGTAAATCTTTAAAAATCTTCTTCTCAAAAACAGTTAAGCCAGGAAAGCTGAAACTTATGTGGAAGTATTCTCAGGTAGTGAAGATTCAAAGTTGTGAAAATCATGACTCCCGAGGGTAGGATGGGGCTACAATGGGGGTTTGACTTTTTACATAGGAATATATAGAGTAAATCTTTAAAAATCTTCTTCTCAGAGACTAATTACCCAGGAAAGCTGAAACTTGTGTGGAAGCATTCTCAAGTAGTGTATATTTAAAGTTGTGAAAATCATTTCCCCCAGGGGTAGAGTGGTGCCACAATTGGGGATCGAATTTCTACATAGAAATATATATATAGAGTAAATCTTTAAAAATCGTCTTCTCAGAAACTAATAATCTAGGAAAGTTGAAACTGTTTGGAAGCATCCCCAGGTAGTGTAGATTCAAAGTTGTAAAAATCATGATTCCTGGGGGTAGAGTGGGGCCACAATGGGGGTGGAATTTTTATATTGGAATATTAAGAGTAAATCTTTAAAAATCTTCTTCCCAGAAACTAATCAGCCAGGTTATTATTTAATATTGTTTAGATTTTGGCTTCTGGATGATTCATGGACGATTGGGTCTCACAAGGGGTTCAGAGTTTGACGTAGGTTTATATCCCATTTATAAACAATTGTTTAGGATCTTTTTGAGAGCTGCAATGCTCAAGATGTGATATTACTATAAAATCATCCTGTTAGAAAAGGGACTAATAATAATAAACATAATAATATCCAGTTGAAAAAATTGATTTTTATTTATACAGGATCTACATGTATTATACTACATTATCCAGATAGTTTTTATTATGACTCCATTAAGCTGATTTTATCATACCTATTGTTCCTCAGGTGAGCGATGTGGCCCATGGGCCTCTTGTCATTAGTAACTAATTAAAATGCAAGTATCTGATTAAGCATGGTAAAACTTCCAAAAGAGAACCTCTCTCCCGGAAAACAATGCTTTTCTCGGATTATACCCCCTCTCGGATAATTTCTGGATCAGCGCATAAACTATATGCAACGTACGTTACGATATATAGTTGTCGATAGTTTAAAAAAAGTATTCGATGAATTTGGTTAATAGTCATGACATAAACTTGTTATTCATTGTATGCTGTAAAAATATTTTGTAAAATGTTTAAGTATATTTTTTCGAAATTTAAGTAAATATAACACATAAATTGGGAATGAAAACGATTTATACATATTCTCAGAAACCTTTTACGCGAATGCTTCAGTATCCATGCCAATGAAATCGTCGTTTTTAAGTCTGCTTTGAAGCTTGAATAAAATAAGCTTAAGTTGAGACTAAAAGCTAAACACATAAACATTATTTTCCGTTAACAAAGCGCACAAATGACTCAAAGGTTTTTCTGGAGCAATTCTGTCAAACAAATGCCTTCGTTACCCACATTTGATAAATTACTTCGTTTGCAAAACATTACTCGCGTGCACTAATTTTAAATATAACTGGGAATAAACTTCTTTCCAAAAAGCATGCCTGCAATTAAACAGATGTACTTCGTTATATTTATTTGTCGTTTCCAATTGTGTGTAACTACTACAAACATTGTGTTATTACACTTAAAGTCTTCAACAGTGTACCGTAAATGATAAAAACAACCCCGAAATATGCACTAGACACTTATGACGGTAAAGCATGGCATATGTTTTATTTTAAGACAGGAAATAATTATTAAGTCCTTGTTTAATAGAATTCTATCAAATCAATGCATGAATAAAATATCTCTGTAAAAGTGTTCCCGTATTAAATATCTTATTTATCATTGTCGCAAACCACGGCCAATATGTACGATCCTCTCACATTGCATGCGCACCATTGCTTAAGATGGTTCTATAACAATGATAAAAAGACTGTTGGATTTCTTTCGCGTAAAAGTATTCATTACATATATTTCATATATTACTAGATGATATCCCGCGCAAGCGCGGGGATTAACAATAATTCACATATTATATTATATTCACATATTATATTATAATACAATGCTCAATATGTTGAACCAGGTTTTTTTTGTTCATTTTTCTATATATTGTGTCCGAAATTTTCTTAATTGCTTTTCTTAAAATATTCTATAAAATTGAAATAAAAAAGCAACTGCGTGGCTGAAAATTTAGAGGAGAGGACAGGGATGGAAATCTAAGCTGAAATGGAGTGTATACACATGAACATGTACATGGCCTTAATTCTTTTTGTTGCAGCTGACTGGAAAAAATAGACTATTATCTTATTTCAAACCGGAGTGTGGGTGTATAGAGTGTGTTATCTCTTTTAAGAACTTTGTTCTTTATGTCAAATTTCACTTATTATTGCCCAAAATAAGAAATTTAGATAAATCACTGTCAGCAAATTAATTTATAAGGTTTACTACCAATCTGTCGTGGTATAAAAAATGTATATGTTATTTAAAAACGTGTACGCACTTTCCCCCATAGTGTTAATTAGTCAACCCCATATTTTGGCATCCCGTTCTGTAACGTTCTTTCCATCAAAAATAAAATCGCGTCCATTGGCCCATTTTATTTATTAACTTTTTTGTATTATCCAGATGTCCGATCTGCCCACAAAGCATGGTGACTCATCCTACATTCTCCAACATGACGTTAATTAGCCAAACCGCGTTCTTGGTTACCCCGTTCTGGAAAGTTCTATTCATCAAAACAAAAATAGCACATTCAGGAAACGAATTGGCTTATTTTATTTATTCAACATTTGTCAAATCTCAATTCTTATGTATACCCGAAATAGGTTCCCAGAATATATATTTACTCTTTACATAATCATTCAATATTATTTCATTGTAAGTATATTTTTTGATGCAAACTCCCACTGACTTGGATCCGCCAAAGCGTGTCCACCACCTTACTCACATATTTGCTATTTCGGGCTGGTTTATCGAAAATGAAAGTAGGTCTTTTAATTTATCTTACAATAATTACTTATCAGGTAAAATTCAATTATAGCTTACGGACATCAACTCACACATGTTGAAATGCCAAAGGTGTGAGCAGTTACTCGGGTGCAGGCATTTCGAAGTTTATTGACAAAATGCCTTAATTTATAAGTATAGATGATTTGATTTTTTCAGTATATATACAGCGAGCCTGGTGTGACCCGCCATTTGCGACCTTACTGTATTTTATGCAGACACTTTAATGAAAGTGAAAAAATATGTACACATTATCAGTATCCCGACTAATGAATTTTCAATCAAAGAATAAATAATTAGGTAATTATTAGCTGTCAAATAAAAATGTCAACTTATAGTATCGCACTACAATAATAATTTTAAAGTATAGAATTAAAGCCGTAAAATTAAATACAAGCACTGTAAATTCCAACAATGGCTGTGTCCTTAACGTTCTGATCATTTACTGAGCAACTGCAAAGCAAAATGCCAATTGCATTTATATCATCTTTGTCAAACTTAAGTTTTTGTTTTGTTTTTTGTTTTGTTTTGTTTTGTTTTTTTTAAAAGTACGTAATACCAATACCAATTAATGTATTGAAAACGAAGTAGAAGGACATATCGACCATTGTTTACTTGTCCTTTCTATGGCATATTTTTGTAGAAGTCTACCCTTTGGAAAAACTGAAGGTAAAACCACACTGTTACCAAAATATTAATTTATCAATTTAAAAATCAGTATCAGGTACATTTAACCTTCCATGCAGAAAAAAAAATTAAAACAGTATTACAGTATTGTATACTTAATTAAAGCAATGGGGTGAGGTAGGGTGGATAGAGTCAGTCGATTTTAGCTGCAGGTCTGTGACGTCCGGTCTAAAACAATCGAATGGACAACCCAGGAGTTTTTTTTAAAGACCGAGAGATACAGACTGCGGCAAGTTCGTCTTTGGAATGAAATTAAACACGCTTAAAAGTTTTCCCGATCGAGAAGAAAAGCGGGACTTGTTTTTTGTGCTACATGTAAAATACTAATTGTTTTTATTATATAATTAAATTATTCCTTACTCTCAGATTAACTGATATCCAAAAATCTAGAAATAGTAAAGCGGTGTAAATGTATATTGTTGTTTACTGCTGCGAAGTAACTTTAAAATCGTTAATAATTGTTAATTTCTTTCTCATCTGAAAATCATTCTTTATTCAATGTTTTGAAATACCCAAAACATCAATAATGATTATAGATACATCTTTATAGAGAAGCAATTCAAGGAATTTTTCTCATTTGCGCGCCGTACGTTATAAATGGGGGTGGGGGTCAAATTACAGAAAAAGCAATAGTGAATCAAGCAGATGTCATTTTGGGAAAGCAGCTGTTTAAGGGAGCTGTATGAATACTCCTTTACTAACGCTAACGTTAAATTAATCATCTTCTCTCGCGGTCATCAAAGCTTTTGTCGCACGAAGTATGCGAAGTACTAGTAATCGGGAAACTAGGATATTTCTAGAATTACAAAAAACATTATTTGCAAAAGAATTCGGTATCTAATGATTTATCTTTAATACATTAATTGTTTTATAATGATACCATCAATATATTTTGTTTATGAAACAATAAATCATGTGTTATTAGAGCCGTGCCAGTCAAAAACGAAAAGCGCGTCAAGATGTGTGATTGTGAAGCAACGGTATATGCGTTAAAGTACGTTACTGCGGAGAAGATGGTTGAGCATAAAACCAAGCTGTTCAAATTTAAAAACGGTTTGAAACAACATGTAATCTTCGTATGCTGTTGACCTATCTGATCTCTGAGTTGATTGACTGATGAAAATGAATATGAGCTCTCATGTATGATCAGCACTTTCAATATTTCTGCGATCGACCAGTACTATTAAGTCTAAGTACTGATAAACGAAGACATAAAAGCTTATCAACACACGGTGAAATACAGTAATAGCGTTGTTGTGAAGAAATGATGCCGTCAACTCAATGACGGGTGTTCAAATATTTTAACATGCTCTGTGAAGACTTAATGCCTTATATGTGTAAAAACAGCAATCATACTTTAGATTAAAAAATGGACTTTATTGTTTTATTTTTAAAGAATTAGAGCGAGTCACCTAAAAATAGGGTCAGTCTGCTAAGACAGTGTCTCGAAAGAGAGATCAATTTATGTAAAGCTATACCAGCTAAAAAAACAGTACATTGAATACCCTTCCAAACAACTCCGATGTAATAAATCGCTACTTGATATGTTTGTTCATTTCTGCTGAAATGCATTTTTTAAGTTTGTAAATTTTTTGCCACTATCTAATTTTTTTACTCTTTGAGTAATTTTATCCAGTTATAACTTCATTTGATTAAAATTGGAGTGATTATAACAGAGTTTTTTGTTCACGAAAATTGGTCCATTTTACCAAATAAATATGATTGTTCAACATGACAAGCAGATTTTTGGGATTCGAGACCACCTAATGTCACTTTTTAATAGTAAATGTTATTCATCAACTTCAAGAAAATTTCGTTAGCAATGTCTCAAGCTGATAAACGAAAATAACAGCGTTTTATGGACTCAGAAAATCGATGACACTTACACATTGGTTTATAAAGATGCGCATTTATGATAATCGGGGTCACTTTATTTTAATATACATCATAAAGAACAGTAAAGTACGAGAGAAAGAACAGTAAAGTACGAGAGTTCTTAGAAACGTTCGCGGACACAGTGATTAACGGAAAAATTACTGTGTACTGTGAATGATGAAGTTTGTTTTATGAAGTGATTATGAATTTGAAATTATCTATGCAGAAAATCAGATAAATTTAATTTTTTTTTCAAAATATACAAAAATACGTTAATTTTAACCTGAAAATCTGCACTGGTATAATGCGATTAGTCCGCTCACAATCGAACTTGTCCGCAAACTTTTCTAAACAACCCTCGTAAATGATAGATTAATTTTTTGTATTAAAACGTACAAATTACCTTAGCCTTTATATTATAAAAATTGAACGGAAACACGATTATTTCTTGCATATTTTGGAGTATCAATTATCAATTCAATTTAAGAATCAAAGATTTATTTTGGGATCTGGCAACGCACTCTCCAATACTCTTTCATTCACGGATACATCTAGGAGGACAAAGTAAATTAACTTAAAATTGGTTACTGTGGGTTACTGATGTCATCGTATTTGAAGCAAAAATGAAAAAACTTATCTACTTTCAATCCATATAATAAAGTATTGCCCAGGAATTTTAAGCTTCGAAATATGTAAATAAATCTGTGGTTTTGTTTTTGTCAATTTTCATATTATGAAAAAAATCTATAGAGAAACCATTACTTTATAAACATTTCCATGGAAACCTCTAAAATTATTGAAATGTTTTTTCTGTTCTTTATCAGTTCGAATATGTTAAAATCAAAACTTACAATCAATACATCCCTATTAATGTCCTTACTATACAATACTATCCATGAAAATTGACACCCGGTGCCATAATAACAAAACCAAGAAATGGGGGAAATTAAATTATATTATAAAGATGATTCTGAATCGATGCCATTCTTGAGGTTTTTTTTTTAGATTTTCTTAATTTTCTTGTTTGTATTTGTAAAAAACAATGATGAACATATTTTTATCAAAATTCATTAAAAATCGATGTGAAAAATATATATTTAAAAAATAAATTTAAAAAATGATGACAATAACAAAAAAACTGTTTTAAAAGATTCGTTTTGCTTTTCAAAATTGCTTGAAATCGCTATTCTAAAATACATACATACATACATACATATATATATATATAATTCCATTTATGAAATATTAACAACAAAAGTGCAAGAACACCTATGAAAATCACGTACACTCAATGACAATCTAAAAAGTGTCAGACGTGGGAGAGATTGTACCAGAAAGCACTGTCAAGAAATCAAATGAAATGTTTACCTAATTGATAATATATTTGGAGTCTCTGTGTGAACTGACAGTATAATTCCAGTAAGATTGATATACTATCAAGCCTTATTTTTCAAATCGCCTTACAATTTCAAATGCGTTGCTATCTTGATTAATTTTTTAAAAAGTGGGCTGTTTTTCTTTTTAAAAAAGTTTTGTTTTCTAAAGATATTTCAAAGAAATGTAACAGATCATTACGGTTTTAAATATAAACTTATAGATAACGGAAAACGAGAATGATTGAGCAAAAATATGGCTGATCATCAAGTTATCAATTTCTGGTGAAATTTTTTCACGAAGACACATTAGGGAAAATACAAATTATATATTATATGATATCCGACTTTTAAAACTAACTTTTGGCATACTTTTTTGCTTTGTTTTATAATTTGTTTTGAAAATCTTTTAAAGCGCTCTGCTCGGAATCTCTTTGATCTAGTTACTTTAAAACATTTGTTAAATCAATATGTACAGCAGTAAGTCTTAAAATATTATTTTGTAGTATATACATCACTCCACATTAGCTTATATCCCCTCTTTTTTAGATTTATTGATGTGTTTTTGAATAGTGGTTGCTTCTACAACTATCTCCTTTTGATAAAACTTGAGACCAGTTGTTTACGTTTCACCTATTCCTAACGACGATAAAGGTTTCGTGCCTACATTTTTTAGAATACAGTGATAACATACAGTTCCACAAAAGGGTGTCTATATAAAATTCGGTTATCTAGATTAGGTGTTGTCGCGTTTTGATGAACAAGAATTAAGAATTTGTCCAATGAGATCGATCTTCCTGGTTTGAATTGTAAAAGACACAGGGCTACCTAATCATATAGTTCGATTGAACAAAATTAAATTTAGAAGTTATTGAACAATGGATAAAAAATTAGCACTGACCACTAAAGTTCGCGTATTAACTATCGATATTTTTTTAAAGCAACGTTTTTTTTTTTTATTAACAAACATCTTCTTTACATGCATAACAATTAAAAACATGTCGTCGATTTAAAAATAAGGTCTTTTTTTAGATACATAATCATTAAAAAAAAACCCAGATCGCGAGAGTTTTAATTAGACATCAATGTTTCTTGTTTGTAACTTGAAAACCTCTATTCAAACTCTGACTGAAAATTAGGAGAAAAAAAGAAATGAATAATTTTTTCTTACTTGACAGATGACATACTTATCATGTCAGATTGTAAATTAATTTAAAAATTACTCAGGGAAAATGATTTCTCTAATAGGGTTTGTAGGAACATTTTTCGGACTTTTGAAAAATCCTTTAGTAAATTTATTATATGTAGGATATTTGCCTACCTAAAAGAATTAAACCCTGACATCGGATATTAAAAACTTACAGGATTTTTGTTTGAATGCTATCGTTTTTTACACGATAAAAAGAAGCATCAAAACAAGACAAAAAATTCTTCGAATACCTTCAAGAATTTCTCAATTTTCTGTATGTAATATTTTATCAAGATAAGATAAACTTTTTATCTGATAGGTTAAAGCCAAAAATATTTAACTTAATAAAAATTGAATAGTTAACCAGTTAATCGTAAATAAAATAATCAAAGTAATCAAAATATATCTCTACATTTCGCTAGTAATTTGTTTTTATTGTCACAAAATTTAAAATTCGAATTACTTGTTACATGTAATACGTTTTAACGTCTGTACATTTAGTTCTGTTATGTAAATATTTTCTATTAAATTGAATGATGATCTCTATTTCGGCAATATTAAAATAAAGAAATATGCTTTCAAAACAACAAATGAAATGAATTGTGTGTTCTCTAGTAAAGAATTTGTTAAAATCTGTCAACTAATTTTTTCATGGTGTTATTTGTAGCTTTCAGTTTAAAAAAAAAATCACCTGTTTTTTTCTCTTTTTTTTCTTCTAAAAAAATCGAATGTAATCGTACAGAAACTTACTACTACTTAATACTTGTAAATGCTGTCTAGTTAAACGACTAAACGACACATCGGCGTATATAATATTTCAAATTGTTAAGCTGATTAAAGGGGTATAGTCACCATTTTGATCAATTTTTTCTCTCTATTTTTAATGTTTATAATGCTTTAGTAAGGCATTTGTAATGATCAACAAAAATTTGAGTGTCAGATGTAGAGTTAAAAGCAAGTTACAGAGCTTACAATTCTTTGTTTTGTAAACAAGGCCCGTGTCATGTTTTTGTTCTATTGGTTCGCTATACCTTTTTCAAGCTGATTTTTCTATCTGGTGATTAGTTTTGAACATAAATAAACAGTTCCTGTAAACAACAACATGACCCGATCTTTGTTTACATAACAAAGAATTGTGAGTTATGTACTCACTGACTGAGAATGAAGTTCAAATTTTGGTTGATCATTACAAATGTATTACTGAAGCAATGTAAACTTTTAAAAACGGAAAAACAAATTTTGACCAAAATCGTGAACATTCCCCTTTAAATATAAACTTTATTTCAAGTAGCCATGATAAGTTCTTTTTCTGTTTTGTATTTATGGTCTAAACGTTGCAAGGATTACATGTATTTTTTGATCGATCGAAACTAGAGTTATCTTTAATAGGACATGGACTCCAAGGACTTGCACAAGCTGACCTTTTATTTCTAAAAAGTTGTCGTTACCATGCATGAAAACTTCACATATATGGTAAAATTAGCTGGTTTTTCTGTTAAGTGTTCCGTGAACATAAACAGATATTGACACACGTCCCGTTCCTAGGTTTTATATAATTTCCCTTAATAGATAATTCATTTTTTATTTGCATTTAAATATGTTCATGCCAAAAAATTCAGGGTGCATTACCAAGCTATATTTGGAGTAAGAATATTTTGAATTTTTTCTTTTCAATTGAATGCTAATTATTAAAGTCATAGCATATATTTTCAATTGAAACTATATCCAAATAGAAAAATACCATATAACATGAAAATATAATTTTGGTATTACGTAGTGGAAATCTTCACATTGTGGTGAAAAAAAAGAAAAAAATGAAAGATGTGTCTATAAAGGTAATATTTCTTAACGAGACAGTTTACATAACTTGCTAACGGAAAAAATGTAATAATATTGCAGCAGTGCTAGTTTATACTTTGTTATCCACACGAAACACGAAATAAACATTTTGCTGTTTAAAAAATAACTCTTGTCATTTACAGCTTTATAATTGGTAACGTTATGTGATTCTAGCTTTACAATTTCATTTGAATAAAAACTATTGGTTTATCAATTTTAAACAAATCGTTTAATTTACCTTTTAATCATGTTCAACCGAAACTCTAGGACAGTTTTCCTGTCTATGAAGCATGAACAAAATAAGAAATGCCCTTTACAACAAATTTAAAGTACTGAGAAAAAAAATCTTTAATGAAGGACTAAACTATCATAACTAATCCAAAGCACATATTATTCCACAAAAAAAAATAAATGGTATTTTGTAAATCATAGTTCAAAGTATCAGAATCTTGAAATTGACAAATCTTAAAAAATGTCATGAATTTTAAATGGGTTAGCTAGTGAGTAGCATACCATTCAGGAGATACATAAAAGATTTAATAAGTAGAATACTCTGCTGTTTCTGATCAACTTTTTTTTTTATTTTCTTTATCCCAGCCTTGCCTTGCAGAAGATGCATGATGCACAGTTTACGGCTTATTTCAGAAAAAAAATTATGAGAGAGAGAGAGAGAGAGAGAGAGAGAGATAGGGAGAGCATTTCAAATTTTCTCTTTGCATATGTAGTTTTCATAAACTGTTACAGTTTTCAATAATTTAAACTAACATGCTCACGATGTAAGTGAGCTAAACTTTACTTTGTCAATTATTGGTGTTTATTCTAATCATGTTTTAAAAAGGAATCATAATAGGTAAAGTAATATTTTAATTTAAGAAATAAAGAGCTTACAACTGTGACTCGATTCATGTTTCATGTTTACATAAAACTTTCTGACAAGAAGATTTCAAATGGAAACAAATTAAAAGATGATAACATAACCTTTTTAATATGTTTATGAATGACTAACATAAAATAAATTCCGATTTGAACGAAGTCTTTATCAAAAGGCAACACATGTTACTGTAACAAAATAAATATGTCATGAATATTGACAAGATATATAAGATACAATGTCTGGTTGACAATTAGAAAGAAATCCTTGAGTAGTGTATCAAAAAGTGAAATAAATAGAAAAAAAAATAAGGAATTGCAATCATCATGCCAACCCCTATTTACTAAAATCAAGCAAACACTTAAAATGAAAACATTCATATCAATTTGTTATTCTTATTTTTTTTTCAATAATTATATTACATTCACATGTGAATTGAAAGAGCATGCTTTATTTAACGCTGTACGATTACAAACTCTAACCAGGAAGAGAAATTCGATTGGCTGAATTGTAGTGACGTAGAGGAGCAATGTCGAATTTCTTTCTTATCAAGCAAGTTGAAGATAATACCCAGTCCGGTGCTTTAATAAAAACATAAAACATACCTAGACGAACAGTACATGTACATGAACGCGATAGTAAGTAAAAGATAGCTTTTTGATTAAAATTAATCATTACCAAATAAATTACTAGTCCTTTGAATCCACAACCAATGGACAAATGTGTGAGGATATTGATGTCTATAAATCCTGTAAATGATAATATACAAAGATATGTACTTTGATTTATTAGTTTTGAAACACGATAAGATTAATAAAAACGCTTTTCTGTTTGATGCAGAGAAATTTTATGCATTTGTAATATCAAAGATCAAAGAAATTGTCCTCTTTTCTGAGATAAATGTCAAGAATTAATTATTTTAAAGGAGTTGCCAAGTACTTTTCTTTTATCATACGATAAGATGTGAAGATATTTTTCTTCCTATATATTGCGAAGATATGGTGGAGTATTTCTTCCTGCATAAAAGACTTGATTACGTTTTTATAAAGATAATATATAAGGAAACGAACAGTTCTTCCTAACATTTCGGCAAAATTTGTATCTGATGTAATGTTTAAAAACCCGACATCTCAGTATCAGGTCTGCAGTGTAGTGAGAGTTTTATTATTTGAAAACATATAAAAACGAATGCCTATCTAAAAACATCTTGCAACCGCTATATATAACTGATGCAAATCAATTTTTTGCAGAATTTCATCTATATTGCAAAGCCACTCTAAGAACTAACTTTCCTTTGCTGTAAAAATAAGCTTTATGAGCTTCCGTAATAAACAAGACGGTAAAACTATTGTAGCAAGATAATTATTAAGGAGCCTTACTTGACTAACAGATAATCCCCGCGCTCCGTTTACAAGACGTTGAGTTCAATATCTTCAATATTCTTATTAATCCATGTCTTAGTTACGACTGTCTGTCTTTTTAAAAACATATTAATCATTTATAAACAGGATAGTATAGTACACCTTTTTTAATCTAACGAAAAAGAATTTGAAACGTTTCTTAAAATTATTCTATTATTTATTTCAATCTTTATATTTACAGTCATAATATATGAATGTATTTAAGTTTTGCAAATACGTAATGACTTTTACGATCACTTACTCCTTTTAAAAGGATAAAAAGGAGAAAAGATCTTCGTAAACGGAAATGCTATATGCAAATGCATTGCGGTTATACGTGCCTTTCGCTGGTGTGGTACGGTCATCATGCTCTTTGCTAATCACCGTTTGAAGGGTCTAACCAAATATGCAAGAGATCAGTTTTCCTTAGTCAATGTAACACAAGTAAGGGTATCAAAAGGATGATATTTGAAGCATATTGTCATTCTGGCAATTTACAGTTTTTCAACAAACCATGTGCTTTGATTCCTGGCACCGATCTAGCTGAAGAGTTGACAAAAAACTTGAAAGCAGTCTTTGTATATTCTCCATTTCTTAGTCATCTGAGCTTTCCCATCTCTAACATCCCCATTTTTGACAAGTGCAGCTAGTCACTAGAGGGCTACATCCTCCTCCTCAGTTTATGGAGAAAGCAGCTTGTCGTGACCATAATTATTAATGTGTTGAGCTGTATTTTAACTGTTTTTCAACTACATGTATACAATGACTACTGGACTTTTATAGTGCAGTCATTGCAATGTGTCACATAATATAAAATTGAGCTAAGTGTAACTACAACGTATTCAATTTAAAAAGTTCCACAGAATATATCGGGCATGATAACATTTCATTCTTTGATTCGTTTTTAATGCTCTCAATTCAATTCACTTGGAACATTATCATATATTTGCAAGATGCCTGCATACCAAAGTTTTTTAAAATTGTTTTTAAATTTATAATAAGGTATGAATAGAATCATTAATATATATTAAAAAAAAAACATCTTTTAATGCCCACAATCAGGCAACGTTGTGTTCATAGAGATAACGATAAGGCTATTTAAAGCGAACTCTTTCCCCTAAATAAACATTTCTGTTTAAGAATGTAAGCAACAACTTACAGGTAAGCAAGCATTCATCAAAATTTGCTTTTATTTTAATTATTTTATTGTATTTGTTATTTTCTATCAAACTATTGTAATGTAAGGAATTAACGAAATCCAGGTAATTTTCTCAAACTCTTCCTTTTTCTGTAAAAAGAAATTCAGATAGTAAAACACTTGTTTTTTTAACTGTAGGATTCAACATGGCAAGAACCATGTTTCTTTATGTCTTTATCTCAGGTAAGTATATTTAAAAATCATAAAATGTCTTAGTAACCAGACCAAATGGTTTTCAGAGAAGTGCAGCTTACTCCCGCAAGGTTCAAATAGCATTGCGTGAATCTATGGATAAAGTTGGTATATTGCTAGTTTTAGAATGAAATAGAGCAGCAAGCGGGTTTATTACTTTTAATGTATGTGGTTATGATTGATTAAAAATTAACTATAAATTGTTACAATACAATGCCTTTAAATTAGTACGATAACTAATAATATATATTAACATTGTTTTTCTTTTATTTAAGAAAATAATGTTTGTAACTGAATTGTATTAAAACCATTAAGCTATATAAGTGCAAGAAGTACCTTTTAACATATATTTATGATGAAATACCAACAGATATATGAGTAACATACACAATATAGCAATTCAGAAATTAATTAGAAAATAACTCTTTATATCTAAATTAATTAGAAAAAAACTCTTTATATCTAGGTCTTTCTTTAATCAGACTAGGAAAGGCTGCCGAACATCAGGTTTGTATAATCGAAACTAACATTTATTTTTAAGCAAGGTTGATTAATTGGACGGGTAAAAAATGCAATTTATTTACGATGAAAATATTTTGAAAGATTTCTTACAACTTATGTTGAATTGTAAATGTTGAAAAAAAACTTCATGGGTGTAAATCATTTACAATAAAATTGTAGTCTTGAATTTACAGCGACGAAGCAAATAATGTATACAAAGAGAATTTTGTGGAAATACACTTTTTCATTATCACGTTTGACGAGAATCACGAGGATTATGATCAATTAGCATGAAACATGAATGAATATTCTAAAAGCAAGCAACATAATCACTCTCAAATTTATATTTGTTTTGCTGTAGAAACTACTTAAATCTATTCAAGTCTAGTTTATCTACATTAGATCCAGAGCCTTACGGAATGCAGTGTAGCAGATCTTCAAACCTATCAATACATTCATTGTTTTAATTCGAATTATGCTCCAACTGATATCGTGATGCTTGACAAAACCCTTGTCCCCGAGAAGACCAAGTGTTTTGTGTCTTGCAACCACAAGAGGGCCCTCTCAACATGGTTATCATGCGATAATGGGACGTGGATAGGGTCTCTCATGAATTGCAAAGGTTTGAAACTTACTCCATTATTTCTTTAATCTGCAAAACATAATATTTGAATTTAAAAAAATAGATTTACATCAAAACAACCAATAATTTTGAAATATATAAACAACATATGAGGGAACAAGAAGTATATATGTCTATTCAGTTGTGTAGGAAATGATAAATTAAGGTAGAGCAAAACACGCAAAAAATATGAGTGTTTTTAAAGTATATTCTTACACTCACAAAATAATGGCATACTTTTTAATAAAGATAATTTCAATCGTTTTTCTTTAGAAAGAAAATATAAATCATATCTCGTATTACAGAAGGCTAAAAAAACCCACACATATACATGTTTTAATAATATCTTTCTTTTATTGTATAGAATATGAACTTTCACTACTGTCATTGCAAATGTCCAGCCTTCTTGCACATTGAATATTATTTAAACCTACTCAATAAAAAAACTTCAAAATTAAATTTCCATTTCATATATATATATATATATATATATATATATATATATATATATATATATATATATATGTATATATTAATACCTGTCATAGTAATTAGGTTGTTTTTTTAAACTCAATGATACAAATCATACAATTTTCTTCAAAATGCATTTCAGAATTGCACATTTTTGTCTTGAAGGGTATTTGAGAAAGAATATTTTTGAATTATATGTCACCAGAATTTACTCTTTATTACCAGTTAAATTAAATTTCATTGTATATAAATACTAACACCATCTCTTTTATAAAAAATACACATATTTTTCTAATGAAAATTTACCATGAGATTCACAATAAGTAAAAAATGCTGGATTCATTCCTTTTTTATATAATTATATATATGTTTCAAGTTTAAAGTGTTTCAGTCCAAGAATTTTATCTTCTCGACAACATTTTTTCCTCATTTAGAATAAGAAAGGATCAAAGTCAAAAGTTTAACAACAATACAAATCAGAGTATTGTTATTCTTTGTTGCAAGTTCAAATTCCTTCTATCAAATCATATTCAGAAAATTACTGAGAAAGATTTTTGGAAGGGGGTTTAGCCATAATATATACCATATATCTATGGTACAAATTTAAGGTATGTAAGATTATGGAATATTTTGTTATGACCCAGACAACAATTTCAGAAAACGCCTGACATACGGCATAGGTCAAGGTCAGCGTTAGTGGGTTATGCAATATTTTTTTCTGCAATGGTCCCTACCTTCATACCCCGCATGAATCATCAAAGACAGCTTTTTTTGTTTATGTCAATATCTTTCTTTTAACAAATTAATAAATTGATTGTGAAAAGTAAGTAAAATTCACTAAATTACTGTTAATGTACATTAGTACGTTAGCTAAAAGAAACAGCCAAATCGCCTCCTATGGGAATTTGAGCCCGACATCATCATGATTATATCGTGCAGTGATTTTACGTATGTTGCTGTAGATTTTGACCAATCGATAAACGGGGCGTGTAGATTTCAGACCTGTCAGTTACTACAGCTGTTCTGTAGAGCTATGAATTAACTATACGTTTCCATAAGAAATAGAGAGAATCATATTCGATAGATGTAAATATAATTATAATAAAACATTTTTGGAGCTAAACATAAAGGTTCGTACATAACTAAACATGTAGTACAATAAAATTTTGTTTGTTTATATTCTAGAATTAAAAAACACAAAACAGCGACATAGAAGAGTAAAGCGATGGTGGCTTGGAGGTAAGTACTTTGTGCTTGAAATTATAAACAGGGGAGAGAGAATGAGAGAGATAATAAGATTGAGAGAGAGAGAGAGAGAGAGAGAGAGAGAGCAGAAAAAACAGGTAATCTTTGACGTGAACAATGCCTCATCTGGAAGGCTGTTTATTCTGTAGCAACAGTCTTACACGCCTTAATTTGTTTCTCCCCAACTGTCTATTAACAGTTGTGCATATCAGCTATTTCAATAATTTTTAAGAATGAAAAAATGACAATAACAAACCGTCAACCATCTCAAAAATCTAAAAAACGAAATACATGTACAAATTTAAAGCAGAGCAACAGGGACCTCCAAAAAGATAGAGGTAGGATCAGGTGCCATGGAGGAGTGAGTATCCTCTGCTGACCGGTCACACCCGCCGTGTGCTCTTTGTCGTAATCGGGGGAAAAAACCCCGGAAAAGTTCGTAGACAATTAGGTGATTAATTATGGTCTAACAATTAGTATGAAAAACGTCAGTCAGCATGCGACTCAGTGGAAGATTGTATTTGCTGACAAGGTCGTTGTATCGACCATAGAACTTACGAAAAAATGACTTCAAACGAGACTGTTGATAGTCCTGTTTTATCAACTTGTTTGTAAGTAGCTTGCCTCGCCTTAGACACTGTTCATACAAAGAGCATGCTCTTGCGTATCAAATTAACTGAGAGACAAAAACACCATAAGCAGGTGATGAAGGTATATTGCTACATAAGTAAGGAAAGATAACTATAGAAAAATTGAAGTCATCGCGTTTATCATACAGTTTTGTTGTTAGGTTTCCATTAATGTCCATTTCCAGTAAAATATACAAATATAAAACAGATGACGTAGAGTCTGTGTTATCTTTTATTTCAAGTTCACTCGGATATATCGAGTCGACGTAAGTATGGAAATAACAATTGTTAATTGAAATACGTCGTCGATATACCCGAATGATGAGTTGAAGGCCACAGCGAGTGATTTATTTTTTCATGTACAAGTTTTTGAATGAAGAATACAAGTGCACTTACACTGGAGTTTATCAGGTTGAGAAAGAGGGTTTTCGTACTATACTTTTCCACTTCATTACTCCCATCGTATTTTCCAACAGGTGGTGGTGGTGGTGATCATACACCTCCAGAAATAACATGCCCGTCATCAAAAACAGTATTTGCAAACTATCAAGGACAAGCGTATGTGTATTACAATCTACCAGTCGCTTTGGATGGAAATAAACCTGACGGTGTGACGTAAGAATCTTACATTGCTCCTGAAAATTGTCAATCTATTGCTTAAAAAAGTGTGTGCATGATTTTTATATCTGAAATTAACCTTAAAGCCAAAAAGTATTCTTTTCATCATTTACTATACCCATGCTTCAATGCAATAAAGATTAACAGAAAAAATGGCTAGTCTCCAATGAAAATAATATTGCCATGATTTTTTAAAATGAAAACAAAATAAACTTCCAGTATTAGTTTCTGAGATCCTTATATAGCTAGACAAACTACTGTAGTGTTGACGTGATTCTAAATAGTACCTTGTCTAGCAAATATATGCAATACTACGGTATTAATGTCATACTAATGTAAAGGATACGGTAGAGTGTGTTTTGTAATTTTTCACTTCCAATCAAATACACAAAACCTGAACACAAAACATGAAATGTATTCCGATTATTTACTTGTTTAATATGTATAGGTAGGATGAATGCGATTCATGGATTATGCAAAACAAATCAATACGGTAGATTTTTTTGTTTTTTGTCTCGCTTAACAGCTAATTATTCATATATTAAAGCATATTGTAAAAAGACGCTTTAATTTCTTTTGTTCAGTGTGTTTAACAATATAAAACCCTCGCGCTAAAATTCGTGCCAAAAAGAGATATTAATATAAGTTGTAGAACTTGTTTGTCAATCATTGTGAAATAAATGAAGTTTAGCGTTTTTAATGAATGAGAGTAATTATTATACTACACATATTGCATACATGTATTATATTCGCAGAATGCAACAGACATATGGGATATCCTCCGGAAGCTTTGCTGGTTTAGGCAGTCACTATATTTGTTATAAAGCAAAGGATAAGTCTGGCAATGAATCAAAACAGTGCTGTTTTTACGTTTATGTCAATCGTAAGGAGGTTTTACAGTTTGTCATTCTGAGCATCTATGGAACGTTCTCTAACCATTGAATTTTAAAATAATTTCATTTCCCTTTTCTAAGTGATATTCCTATTCGAATGGAATTTCTGTTATTTAGAACGTGGACAACTGAATAGGTATTTACAGCTATATAAATGTTTTAATAGTATTATAATTATGATTTAGAATGCACATCAATAACTAGATGTAACAGAGTTCATTGCTCCTCTTATACTGACCAGACATGTGTATTATGCAATCCTGGGTATCATCCGTCGGGACAGATTTGTGCACGTGAGTTCCCTTCTTTATATAATGCGTTCTCTTTTCATTAACTGTGCGATTTTGGCTAACTATTGCTCATATTTTCTCCTGTAAACATACAATTGGTCAGTTTCTACATGTGCTGTGATATCAAAATAAAGAAAATGTTCGTTTTCTAATCATTCTAGCGACTTGTGTTATCCCGCACTGCCAACATAATAAGTATGTCTGTGTAAGCGATACTCTTGGAAATTGTGAAAAATGTGTTGACGATGACATCATCTGGAAAAGGATAAACAACAATACATCTTGTGGAGGTACTTAAAATGTTCCATTTTTTAGAAAAGAATATTAATAAAAAAATGTTTACAAAGGAAGGCAGGACATATACACTGTCATTTACTCTTCTCATCTAGAATCCAATCAAATATGAGGTCCTAGCTCAATCTTATGCCCGTGTCTTTAAAGTCTGCACACCAGTATTTATTTTTGCTATTATTATTCTTAAACTATGCAACGAATCATGTTTGTTACAAATTCATGACATACTTTTGAAAATACAGTTTTAACACCTATTAAAACTATTAAAAAAACCTCCTTATATTTTTGTCAAAAGTACGGGGTCATCAAAGGAGGACATTGTTATACATGACTTTGCTTGATAAAAAAGATTCATTTATATTACCCACCAACAACTACTTATTAAACAAATAGAAATATATGACATTGTGGCATTACAAAAGAAAGTCAGACATCGAACATTTAATTTTCATATATTTGAAAAAAACATTAATTTCTTTCAGTGACAGTAATGTTATGACATGTCTATGTAAAACTATTATGACACCTTCAGTGATTTGGATTGATTACTGAAGAGGCATACTATCAAATGTTGCTGACAACGGGGTCAGTTGACAGAAAAAAAATTAATTCAACTCTAAATACAAAGTAATTCTGTAGTTTTCAAATATTTCTAGCGATGTGCTCCGTGATGAATAGAAGAGCATGCTGGCCCGGATCCTGTCATACTAGCGGACTTGGCCGAGATTGTACATGCGATGCTGGATTTGTTACAAAGACAAATTCAGATGGAACTGTTGCACATTGCATCTGTGAGTTCAAGCCTATTAGAAGGTCCACAGACCCCGAATTTAATAAGTTTGTGAAGGCAATACATATTTATTTGCATACACCATAGTGACTATGTTAAGCTAATCATTTGATCCCACGCGAAAAGTTGCGAAGAGTATGTTTTACCCGTCTGTCAATCAGGCAATCCGTCAAACCTGGTTCTTGTTTGTCTTTTTGGCACAATTATTTTAGGTAATTAAGACACAATGATTAGATGTGCATTATTCCAGAAAATTTCTTAGTCCATTATCTTTCTGATAATTTGGGCTCTTTTAAACAAAACAACATTTTACTAATTCGTAATACAAAAAAAACTGCTTGTCAGCACAACTTATCCTAAACTGCTGTACAGAATTTCTGGCGAACTTTCTTAGTTATAATAACACACTTTTTAGATCATTTTAAACTTATGAATCTGGCTAATATTGCAAATACTACCGGAACAGTTTGTCCGCGTAAAAACTTCGACATCGCTGGTTAGAATTTCAAGAAACATTAAAAACAAAACTATAGATGTACATTTTTGCAAGAAGTTTTGATTTTATAATTTTTCTGTGATTTTTGTCCTTGAATTTAATTATTTTGTGTATCTAATGCACACACTGCCATTTTTAGCTCACCTGAACCGAAGGTTCAAGTGAGCTTTTATGATCACCTGTTATCCGTCGTCCGTCCGTCTGTCTGTCTATAACCTTTCCACATTTTGGCTTTTTTTTCTAGAACCATTGGGCCAAATTTAACCAAACTTGGTACAAAGCATTCTTAAAATAAAGGGCGAAATTCTATTCAAACGGGAGATACATGTAATTATGAGACAGTGAAACTAGTGCGCGTGTCCAAAATATTTTCCTCACAAGAGCCACTGCAGCAGAAATGCCAATATTTAAACTAAAGCTTGTACACATAGTGAAGATTCTCAAGTGTTAAGATCGTGACCCCGACCAATACTGGGGCCTTAGAAGGGGTTCAAAGTGTAACATTGAAATATATAAGAAAATACATTAAAATCTTCTTCTCAAGAAATACAATGCTACAATTTGTGATATTACAATGCAAGCATCCTCAGATAATGTAGATATTTAAATTGTTTAAACGTGACCCCCGAACTACTACTGAAGCCCCAGGAGGGGTTCAAAGTTCGACGAAGAAATACATATGTTTAAAAATATTCCCCTCGAAAACCACAATTTGTGATATTACTATGCAAGGATTCTAAGATAGTGAACATTCTTAATTGTTAAAATCGTGACCCATAGACCAATACTGGGGCCCCAATAGGAGTTAAAAGTTTAATATAAAAATATATAGGGAAAATGTAAAATGAAAAAAAAATCAAGATGGGATCAAACTTTAACATAGAAGTATAAAAACAAATGTGTTAAAACATTCATCACAAGAAATAAAGTGCTACTTTTAATTATTTTACTATGTAAGTATTCTCGTATCTTTATATCCTCATATCAATGCTACTGTGGCCTTCTTTAACTTTTATAATTATTTACAGTTTATTTTACAATGTTGTTATCTTTATACATTCAGGCAAAGAATAATGAGATTAGTCAGTTGATGCATCTTAGATTTTAAATTCTGATGTCCAAAGAGTAGGCTTCTTTGTATGTATTGTTTTTAATGCATTGTCAAGTTTTGGAAAATATAACTTAAGAGTTTTACAATATGTTTTAGAGTTTGATAAATAAACATTTCAAAATTGAATGATACACGAACTGTTGTTCAGGTGAGCGATATGGCCCATGGGGCTTTTGTTTATGTGAAGCATTGTCAAGTAATGCGGAAGCGTGAGTACATGTATGTAAGATTGCTCACTTTTACATTCATTTTGTAATTTCCGAAAAGATATCATATTTAAAGAAATCACATCACTTTCTTCACATAGTTTATAAAAAGACAAGATGTTTTGTTCTCATTGACAGTAATGATATATAACATTTGAGATAATAATATTTTAACAGAAGCAACCTGAAAATGTTGTCGTTGTAGTGGAGAAAAAACCTGTCATTGACACATGTAGATCAAGTCTTGAATTTTCGGGAGGAGAAATTGTTCAGTCACCAACAAGAGGTTCAACCTTATGTTCAGCCCAGCAGGACGTCTATATTAACAAAAATCCCAAGAAAGCCTTGTTTGGCTTTGGAGGATCGTTTTTAGTTAATGTAACATCACCAGAACCAGATTTTATTAAATCTGAAAGCTGGAATTACGGATTGTTTAGCGGAAGATTTCTGGTGGTTCACAAACAATTTAATGGTAAACCAATCATTTTTTTAAAAATCGAAATAGGGTACAGTCATATAAAATATATCATGGGTTTGGAGAAACAAGTCATATGGGAAATATTATATTTGTTATACATAATTTTATACATCTAGCTCTTCCCTTATTTTGTTGCATTTTTGTTTTAAGAAATACACCTATCTTGTTTGAAATGGACTGTAAACAATGCCAGGAAGCTACATATACTTCATTATGGTATTAATTCAAAATCACCGATTGCAAATGTCAATATTCTTATCCCACGCAACAAGTTGCGAGGGTGTAATGTTTGACCTGTTCGACCGTTAGTCGGTCAGTCTAGATTTTAACTTAACTTCTCTTGACCCGATGCAAGAAATTGTTAAAAAATGTGTATTATTTAGGACACAATAATATTTTATTACTAGTAACAGGAAATTGCTGATTCCATTATTATCCGGAATTTTGGTCCTTTTTAAACTTAGACTTTTGGCCATATGTTATATACATGTATATAGTTATGAACAGTTTGTAACACAAGTGCACTAAATTCCACTTAACCGCTACACGGAGTTTTGTAAAACTTTGTAGGCATTTAAAATAAAATGCTTACATTTGCACATTACCAATAAATTCCCCTTCCATTATTTTTCTGGGTTTTTCGGCCCGTTTAAACCATTTTGACCATATATTGAAAATATTCAAGAACGGTTTGTAGACGCAACTCCTCTTAAACCGTTGCACCGAATTTTGAGAAATTTTGTAATGTGTAGTACATGTTCATATTACCAGGAAATTCAAGGTGCAAAATTGCTGGAAGTTTTAACATGATAATTTTTCTGGAGTTAAGCTCGTTTTAAGTCAAGTAATTGTTTTAATTGTTTATTTTTTAATTTATTTAATGCATATACTGCCTGTTTATTATGTGTAGCCTCTACAAATAATAGAGGAGCGTGGGTTATATTTCTTTTTCTTTTATCGTACATACATTTAATTACAACAAAAATGGTGAAAATTCGCAAATGAGAAATTTGTTGTTTCCACAATGTTAGTATATCTGACATAGAGTGTTCTTTTTCCTCGCATATTTGAAATTAAGTGTCGACAGTCATCATATGAGAATATATTTTCAAATCCTAATTCTTTCTGTATCTAGCATATTTTCGAATACTTTACATAGATGAAATATTGTATTGTAAATTTACCAGTAAATAATAATGTCGTTAAAGCAATTTTGGTATGTGAAGAGTATATTTTCCTATACTAACATTACGGAATAAGGTTATTTAAAATTAATAAAGCGAGACTTCAGAAAAATACCTATTTTCATCTATGACTGCTTAAAAAATCCCTTAAAACTTCTCATTAAAATTTGATAGTCCATTTATAGAAATACAGAAGTACATTCAGAATGTTTGTGTAATAATAGCGAAAACACAGTTTACTTTTTTTCAGAGAGAAATACTAGGAAAGCAATATTTTTTCATCAGGTGATTTAAATATATATTTTTTTAATTCATTAAATAAAATATTTATAATTACAAGTCAACGTAACTTGTTTGATTTACCAATAGGACTAGAGGTCATAATAAACAGTTCCATCTTTGAAAATTTGAACAAAACGATCTTGAAGCAACTACACACAGAAGAGAAAAGTTTACCTGTCAGTGAGATTCTTAGTCTCTCGAATGGTGATTCGTAAGTGTCAATGTACTTAAAATTGTTATAATTGTTCAGACATAAGAACTTTAACATGAAACGTGCATGTATTTTATTCAAAAAGTTTTTTAATCATTCTTTTAACAGATGCATTTACATTGTGAAGGTTGGGTTTTTAAAAAAAATATTTAGAAATACCCATCAGCATTTCTTTCCCTAATACTTTTATAAAGATGACATTTATATTGTACATTTCAGCATATGCCTTCGATTTATTGCGATGGCAACTGGCTTTTTCCGAACAGTTGATAAGCGAAACAGTAATCCAACAATGTCCCCAAAAATTTATAATGGAGAGACATTGAGTAGCAGAGATGTCTGCTTTTTATTCGATTCACATCCTCCGGATCACTGTTTAAACAGCAACACTTGTCAGATCGAACCAATTCAAATACCAAACAGAATAACGAAGCATAGTGTCCTTACCATTTCCACATCTGGATGGTTCGATCCAAATACGGTTGGAAAAAGAACTTATAACGCATCTGGAATCAAATTATTTGATATAAGTATTCACAAGGTTCCTCATTCAGAAAATTTGCTTACACCTGATACAAGTGCAGTTTGGAAGAATGAGTCTCCTCTACCTTTAAACGTTGAGGTACAGATGAATGAAACAGGTCTGTATGAAATACTTCTGGAAGTTGTAGATAAGGCTGGAGCTGGAGGAAACATAAGGTCAGCAAGACGATTCGTCCTTTTTGATAATTCATCAAAGATACTCATAAATGAGAATAAGCCGTTCCTTGTTACAACAGCACACATACAAAATGGAGAATATTGGCAAACTGAGAAAAAAGAAATTTGTGTAAACTGGACAGATAGATTTTACAATGATTATCATAAGAAAAACAATCTGCTACTTCCCATTAAATCGTCGGCGCATTTTTCTGGAGTTTTTGAACAGTTAAACGGTTCTTTGCCAATTAATGGTACTCTTAATGTGAACGGGATAGTAAACTTTGAATACATGTACATGATAAATAATCAAACTGTTAATACTAAAAAAGCGGTTAATTATCTTAATGAACATGTTTGTAGAAACATCGCGATAAAGGATGGTGACAAAGTTGATTTCACTATCCTTGCTGTTGACATAATGGGTAATAGCTTAGAAGATTCTGTTGTTGTGTTAATTGACGCGTCTGTTCCCGATATTGATAATATATGGCTAAGAAGAAATAAGTACGGAGAGGTATACGTGCACAACTCAAAGGAACTATCGAAAATGAAGTTGCATTTTAACGCTTATGACACTGAAAGTGGTTTAAAAACTATTCATTGGTTCCTGGGATTAAAAGACGGTGGTTCTGAACTTGGAAATGGAACAATTGCTGTTAACATATTGACAGCCCGGGTAAGTAAATATTTTATTGAATAAACATTTCTTTTACAGACAGCTATTTAAAGTATTATTTTTTTGATTGATTGTGTTTGCCTGAAAATAGAATTAAAGAAATACACATATATAATTTAATTATTTTCAACAATTATTTGCTTTGTTTAATAGACAACCTGCGGCAATAATTCAAACAATTGTTATTGTCCAAATCATGGAAATTGCGAATCTCGCAACTATAGTCTAGACTTATCAAAAATAATATCAGAAGCACAACACAACAGAGAATATTATTTCACTATCGTTGCAACGAACAACGCGGGCCTTCGTTCAGTGCAGCATCTAGATGTATTGGTAGACGAATCACCTCCAGTTAATGGAACAGTTAAGGAGCTTGAAAATATTTCAGAGGAAAGAGATAGCGATTTTACCTCCGACGGAAAAGTAAAAGTAAAATGGAATGGATTTATAGATCACGAAAGTGGAATATCCCATTATGATATTTTTCTAGGTAGAAGTTGCATTCGGAATCTATCCTATTTATTAGATAATGCATCTAATGACATATCCATAATTGAAAGGCGGACGAGCACAGAACTATTTGAATGGTTTAGTCTTCCTGACACGGGGCACTATATTTTTACCGTCATATCATTTAATAATGCTTTAGAACCATCAGCAGCTAGCTGTTCAGATGGCATTGTCTATAAAGAATCACCAGATGTATTAGCAAATGTTTCGTCAAAAAGCTTTTACGCAAAGGAAGGAATAGCTTGCTTTGATGGAACGTCTTGGTTGATAACCGAAAACCTGAAACGCATCATGTTGGGATCACATCAAAATTGCTTGAACAAATGCAGCAATATATCTTTTCCTTCGTTCCTGAAAAAATTGCCTGAAGAAACTCCGGCTGAAATAAATGACCCGGCATTTGCAGACGGAATATGTTTAAGACTAGAGTCATTTGAGAAGAAATTGATTTATATTTCAAGCGAATATTGGGAAATATCGTGGAATGTCAAGGAAACAGATAAAGTCCTCGAGTTTGAAATAGGCATTGGTTCCAATCCAACGTCATTGTATCACCCTGATATAAAACCATACACTGGTACTTTCTCGCAGACCAAATATAGATTTATAAAAGAAGGAATAGGGAACCAAGAAAAGCATTTTGTTTTCTTGAAAACAAAGTTCAAGTCCGGAGAAGATAATATTTTAACAATTGGGCCTTTGATTAAAGATACTTCTCCACCAAATGTTAATTGGGATATAAAAGTTTTAGTCAGAGGGTCATATATCTTCATCGGATGGGGGAATAATTCTATTTTTGACCGAGAGAAAAAGCGATTCAAAGAGATATTTTTTCGCATCGGTTGGTATACTTACTTTTTGTAATAATGAATAATAACGGTGGTTTAAAAAAATTACATGTTAAATATTGATCTTTTCGGTATCAACTTTTTAAAATTTTGATTAAATGTAAAGTTCAAATGATTGACAAAGTTGAAGTAATGTATTTTAATTTGTAGGTACGTTGAAAGACTATGCAACACCATTAGTGCAGTACTATGAAACAAACAACCTTTACGAAGAATGTCCATTCCAAAATGTCATGGGATGTATTAGCTATCCAATAAACAGAATTCGTTACAATGATCTAGAAAATGATATTTTCGTTGAATTACACGTTTTCAATCACATTGGTTTATCAACAAAATTAAGATCGAAATATTTCAACCTTCCATCGAAAACTTCACCCGGAAATGGCATCATTATTGACGTTGACCCTGAAAACAGCTACAACGAAGATGTTGATTTTCAGCAAAGCAGTTCTAAAGTGTGTTTACTATGGAAAGGATTCGATCAACATCTAAATGTCTCGGTGTCTGTTGGACTAGGCTTATCTCTAAATTCAACTGATGTTATGCCATTTACAACAATTAGTCGTCACCAACACTGTTTTCAAAATATGTCACTTATGCCTTTTAGAAGATACTATACTGTAATGCACGCAAGCTGCTCTGGAGGAAATTCGTTTGCGTGGTCTGATGGCATCGTCCCAATTAATATAACGGATGTGAATGCAAATCTAAAACTATTTAATGGAGAAGAATGTTTAGAAGAAAACGTATTGATGCCAACCGAAGTTAAAATCAACAGCAATGAATCAATTTTATACTACACTAATTTATCTGTTTTGGATGATTATACATTGTTCATTCAAAAGACAACGACAAAGAATGAAAATATTTTGATTGGGAAAGTTGTAGGTTTACAAATTACTGGTCACGCTCGCACAAAAATGTTCACAATAATAGAAATGAAAGCAACAAATTTAAGTGGAAGCATAGGATTTGTGGGCATTTCTTTTAAGAGTTACAATATTTCTCTACGGAAATGTCAATTCAATCGACAATATGTTTTAAGTAAAAATGAACTTTCGTTTAATTGGAGAATTGATTGGGAAAATGATATTACTCCCACCCATTTTGATATATCGATGGCTAAATTCACAAAAGATAAGTTAACCGTAATTCAGACGATGAGAACTGAAAAACAAACGTTGACGTTTAGAAATATTACATTAGTTCCTGATGAAACATACTGCGGTATTGTGAAAGCATGCTATGCAAACATTTGTTCAAAACCAGTGGTTGGATTGCCAATTAGATTAGTTCCATTAGTTTTAAAAATGAACATCACAGCTACAATTAACTCAGACGACGCTGGAAATCATAGAATTAATGTTCAAGTAGAACACGAAGACGCCGTTAATAATTCTAGTGTAACAAGATGGACTTTGTCCGAGGATGCAGAAGGAAAGAGAATCATACGTGATTGGAATTATTTTGAAAATAATCACGATACAAAAGTAAGTTTAAATCGTTTTTTATAAACTTTGTTCTTTGTCACAATTCAATTATGTACTACATTAATATTCTTTCATTGCTTGTTTTAAGGTAATGGAATCCACTGGACCATTGTTATTCACTGATGTTCCTCCTAGATACGTTTGTGTCCAAAGATCATTTAATTCCTGGATATCCCCAATACAATGTACTCTTATTAACAATAGCTTTCAACATCGCAGTATTGAAATAGATGTTTTCATAATTGACGCAGACAACCCAAATTTACAAAGAATGAAAGAAATATCCCACAGTCGCAACCTTGGTACCAACATACTTATGTTTGAGGCAGGTCGTCTTTTGTACACAACAAGCGGGGCAAAAATAGCAGGAATCATTGTTGGAAACGAAGGAAGACTATTTGAAGTATATTTGATGAAAATAAGCTCTGTTCCAATGAACAAAGACGAGTGCAATTCGAACAAAAACTGTTTGCACTTTGTTAAGATTAAGGATGGTTTTGTTTCTTTTCCTAGTCTGCATCTCCAACATAATGACGAAATTTTTATATGCATTCGATCTACAAATGATACATTTGTCATTTCTGAAGGCAAAGCAAATTTACGAAATGAAGTATTTGAACGTTGCAGCAAAAAATTAAAAATCAACGATATGTCTCCATCTAAAACAAAAATTGATGTAAACAATTCCCAAAACGGATTCCTCTCTGCATCCTCTTTCTTAGATGCTAAGTGGACTGTTCCTGATTTGAATGTGCCGCTACTGGAGTATAAATATTGCATTGGGAAGTATTTTGTTTTTCGGTGAAACCAGGTTAAAAAAATTAATTATTACAGGGTAAATAATTGTATTGATTGTTCACCCATGTTCTTTTAGGTTCGTATCCTGGATTGGACGATACGTTGCCATTTTTATCTTCCTATGATGTAAACAAGGCCTCTGTTTATGATGTTGCTTTCAAACATGGATCTTCATACTTTTTAACAGTTATAGGTATGTACATTAAAGGCTTTAATATCAACGTTTTATAATTAAATTATCCTTCCTATCATTGTCTAATCTCTATCTCTCACTATGGACCTCTTTTTCATTCATATTCCAATGAAAGTTTCAATCCCGATCTACTTTCCACACATGGGCACCAATAACCCATTTGTGTTACATCATATATGATCATTCTCGAGTAATGTATATACCGTACAAAAACAAAACAGATGAAGGAGCAGTGTGTCGAATTTGCGTTAACCCTAGTAGTTTGTTAATTTTTTTTTGTCAAATCTAATTAAATTGACATTTTAACAAATTAATTATACTGAATTTTTTATAATTCTATTTATTGAATAAAATTATTAAATCTATTTTCTTAAATCTTTTAATTTAAGGCAAATCTAATCTATATAATGAAATTTATTTCAAGAACGATAACTCAAAAAACAATGAAGGATAACTCTAATTTTTTGGGGGGCAAATGCGCATAAATGAAATTGACATAAACGTCTGCTAAAATAAATAATCGTTTGCTCGATGGAATCGAATGATCTACACGGAGATTTTAAAGTAGAGCTGGATATGGAAGAAAACGTGAAAAATTCAGATTTTCTAGAAAATATTGACGACGAATTCTTCACTGAAGAGATGATTGACCCCTTTGCCGCAACCAACGATGCTGGTGCGTCCGAAAATTCCGAAAAATTAATCGCTAAAATGAAAAGAACACTTGATGAGACAAATTCTGGGAACACTTCAATAAAAAGGTTCAAAACAGCTACCGAGGAGGATATTAAAATGTTTCGGGACAGCCGGCAAACAGATTCAACAAAACGTAACACAAAATGGGGTGTTAAAATCATACAAGGTACGTAATTTATTATTTTTAATCTATAAATGCAATGTTCCCTATATCTTGAGTATTGTTAAAATTTATATTTGGTGTATTTTGAATAAACTAATATATCATATCGGTTTAAAAGATACTTTATTAAAATATAAAAAACGTAGCTAAGTGGAAGTGGGGAGAGGGGTCTTAACAAAATAGAAATTTGAAAATCAAAACTTTTTTTTAAAAAATGCTCAGTGAACTAATTTTTTTTAATTAAAAAAAAATGAATTTTAATTATTTTATTTTTAGAAAGGAGTTCAGAAACGTTTGGTGTTGAAATTGATTTTTTCACAATTGATGCTGCCGACCTCTACGCCAAACTATGCAAATTTTATGCTGAAGCTCGTCCAAAAATTGCAAGTACAACAACAGAAAATACTGAATATCACAATAATACCATTAAAAATCTCGATCAGCGATTAACAGACATCTTGCAGACTTGGAGAGAGACATGAACATTGTAAAAGATAAAGAATTTAAAAGTACAAACGACACATTAGATGGCAAACTGAAACATAATGTGAAATGTGGAATTTCTAAACCAACAAGACATAAGGATGTCATTATCCCTGAAGATCTGATCAAAATCAGCGAGCATCTATACTCTGCTGAAAATCCAATAATCCTGCGGTATCGCGTTTGGTACGATCTAGCAATACACTTTGTTACCCGCGGCCTCGAGTTTCACGAACAGCTGAAACCAAATTCATTTGAATTTCTGAAAGATGAACATAACCGCGAATATGCTGTCCTGTCCCATGAAACCAAACAAAAAACAATTCAAGGAGGGTTAACAAACGAAGAAGCAAATCATGATAAGAGAATGTATGTCACTAACACCGAAAAATGTCCAGTCGCATCATTAAAACTTCTCATTAGCAAAACAGACCCGAACGCAAATGCTTTGTTCAATCACTGTACAAAAGAAGCGATAAATAATCTCACCGAGGATATATCTGGTATTCAGAAAAACCAGTGAAAAAGTACCAGTTTTCAAAATTTATGTGCGACATATCTAGGAATGCAAAATGTAAACAAAGGTACACGGCACACTGCCTCCGAGCTACAAGCATACAGACACTTAGCGACGCAGGGGTAGAACTCCGTCATATAATGTTCATGAGCGGGCATAGAAACGAAGGATCTATCCGTTGTTATGCCAGAAAATGCACAGGCAACCAAAAAATTGCAATCGGCAAAACGTTGTCCAACTTGGCGTCAGCAAGCGATGGCGGAGCTGGGCCCGGCTGTGTTCCGGACGACCAGAGCACATACTTGCTTAAACAATCAATGTTTAAAGAACAAAATACAAAATTATCATCCAAATCATTTATCAACAATTCTGTTTTTCACAATTGTTCGATCAATGTTAATGTTCACCCGGAGCTAGAGAAATCAACAAGTCCTAAATAAAATCACTCCGCAGATAATTACATGTACTTGTTTGTTCCTTGTTAATTCTCGTTTTTAATAATAAACATAGCTTATATATACATTATTTGTGTTTAAAATTGAATTATAAGCATTGACAGTATATTTTCTTTGCTCATCGAGAAATGAATCTAAAAACCGCATCGCAAACTTTATGAAAACCGGCTTTCATAAAGTTTGCGATGCGGTTTTTAGATTCATTTCTCGATGAACAAAAAAAATTATACAGTCAATCCTATAAAACCTATAAAATGTCTGATCAATATAATTATTCTTTCTTTCTTTCATGTAGTTGTTGATCGCTCTGGCTTGGAGTCCGTGTCGACATCTGACGCTTTTACTATAGATATAACACCACCAATTCCTGGAAAATTCTTAGTTGGCAACGAAAAAATAAATAAAAAAACAATAGTTGGAAACAACATTCCAGTGATTGTTGAGGATTTTGAAGATCCAGAAAGTGGAATAGATATGATTAAAGTACGAATAGATGGAATCAATACGGACTATGTATCAAACACGATTGTAGATAGAGGACTGTATAAAATCAAATTGTCGCAAGATTTAAAGGATGGTTATGAATATAGGGCAACAATACAGGTAGGAATTTATTTTTACTTATTTGTTAGGGCAACACACGTTTTTATACATGTATTAGTAATTACAAATTACATGTATGTATACATATAGTTCAATGTTTAATGAATAAAATGTTGAATTTTATTTACTTAGGTATCAAACAGAGCTGGTTTATCAACAGAAATAGAATCAAATGCTTTTGTGGTTGACAACTCTCCGCCAATTCGAGGATATGTATTTGATGGAAAAGAAATAGTAAGTAAGGCAAAATAATTCCAGTGCCTTCGTTTACATAACTTATAATGTCATTAATTTTAAAAGTATGATTTATTACAGAGAGAAGATTTCGATTATCAGTCAGACACACACTCAATATCTGCAAACTGGGACCACTTTTTTGATCCTCACTCTGATATAGCATTCTACAAAGTAGGACTAGGAACCTCGGAATATGTAGCCAATGTTTACGAGTTTACCAATGTTGGACTTAAAAAAGGTATTCTAGATTTATTTGTACAGTTAACGAAAATTTGATGAATATACTGGCGTTTCTTTTAATGTTTTTCCATGTCTAATCTCTTATAAGATTTCACTTGGAAAGGAGAATTCGATGTCGGGGTGAAATTTTTTGTCCTTCTTGAAGCATGTAATGGAGCTTCTATGTGTTCTTCTGCGAATTCGGACGGAATAATTGTTGACAAAACTCCGCCTGTCCCAGGCCTAGTTACAATAGGCCGCGCAACGCACGATTCTTTTATACCAGATAAGTACGTCTTTCTTACATTTATTATTACATTACATGTTCAGTATATTACATGTAAAATATATGAAATTTTATTTACGTTTTAGTCCACATACTTTTCATTGATTTTTTCATGACATCTCTGAAAAAAAAATAATTCAAATTTAAGAAAATATTTAAGAAATGAACTCAATGTCTACCCAAGTTATACTCGTACAACCTGGGTTGGGGCAGTTTACGCTTTATAATCCGCGAAGCGGATTATAAAAAAGCGTAAAATTATATATGAATATTCAAAAGTTTATGAATTTGAAATATGTAATTGGGTAACTTCGTAAACTTCACCACATTAAAAGCCATTAAGAATTTTCTTTTTAAACTTACAGATCTTCTCTTGCTCTTCAGTGGGTAGGGTTTGAAGACATTGAATCGGATATAAGATATTTTGAATGGTGTCTTGGATCGGTTAAACATTCCTGTGACATTCAAGACAGGGAAAATGTTTTGCTTGCTACCCGAATTTTTAAATCAAATCTTGAACTGCCAATCAACACTCCTATTTACGCCACAGTGTTTGCATATAATAATGCTGGTATGAGCTCTAATGCAACATCCAAAAAATCATCGGTTGATACGACCCCTCCTGTTATAATTAGGCGTCCTATATTTTTAGCTCTCGACTCTCTTGAGGAGACTATCAATTATCAATATGATAATTCTATTCTTAAACTGAAATGGAAGTTTGAAGAAAACGATTCGTCAATTGTGGATATACATATAGTGATAAAAAATACAAGATTAGGAGAAGACGTTTCCGATATCATAGTAAGAGATAATAGTGATGACACAGTAATTACTTTATCAGAAGACACGAGACTAAGAAATGGAGATTCTGTGATTGGTATTGTGTCTGCATGCAACATGGCGAGGCTTTGTACAACGATATCAACTCGGCCTTTAACTGTAGACTCTTCCAGACCTACTCAAGGTGGTTTATCCTATCCAATAACATGGTCACTAAGTAAAGATATTTACGAAATACTAGTCAATTGGTATGGTTTTTCAGATGATGAAAGTGGAATTTCTCATTATTATCTCACTGTTGGTAAGACATATAGTGATTCCAAACTATCCGGTGGAGCATTACAAGTTGACGGAAGTAGAACTAATATATCGATTCCAGTGAATAGTACTATTTTTAACTTAAATGAAGCTGTAGTTATTACAATATGGGCGGTAAATGGGGCTAGACTGCCAAGTTTGCCTTCTAAAGTTACTGTTATAGCTGATCACCAAAACAACTCATCTGTTTCTGGAAAGTTCTACGTTCAACGTCATTCATGTTCTACACATTATTGTAATAACGACTGTACCTGTTCAGTTGTTGGGAAAAAATGTTCTCGAGCATCACATGAATTAAACAAGTGTTTACCAAAATCAGAAAATATCAGTGCATTAGATGAGAAAATTACCATTACCAACTTAAACCCGAATTCAAATATCCTCTCATCAATAAGCTGTATTGGTATTAGTTTTGAAACTATGAATTTAACGGAATTTAATTTAGTCCATCGATTTGAATGGTCTGTTGGAATACAGCATGAATTGCCAGGCATAGGGTTTTACAGCAGCGATGAATATCCGTGGAGGGACATTGGTTTGAGGATGTCTGACATTGAGTGCTTGGCGCCGCACAGATACTTAGAGAATGGTGCAATCTACAGGGTTTTTATACGGATTTGGATTTCTACAAACAATTACGTCATAAGACATTCAAAACATATAAAGGTTGATGCTAATGCACCTTATGTGAAAATGGGTAAATTTATTAGAACCTATCCGGCGAATATGCCCCAAAAACAAAATGCCCGCTTCATCAATGAAAGACATAGTTCTATATGTGCCGATTGGGATTCAGTATTTTTTGACAGAGAAGGAAATATATCTGGTTATTACCTCATGGTTGGAAGCCAATCAAAGGGTAGGTAAAACTGATTTGTTTCTCGTTTCTTACGTCTGTTGTTGTTTTTTTTTTAAATGGTTTACTAGTTATAGAATTTCTTTTGTGTTTTAGCTGATGATGTCGTTCATAAAAAGTTCATTGGGCTACAAAGTCAATTTTGTTTAAGAACAACAGATTTGACGGTCGGCGTTGACTATGTTTTCTCAGTAACGGCAGAGGATGAAGCAGGAATGAGAAAATCACTTGAATCGTTTCCGTTTATGATTGATGATATTTCACCCGTTTCTGGGACCGTCTATAATACAAAATATTTTAGAGATAGATTTTTTACTTCTTCCTCGTCTTCTCTTAGTGTATCATGGACTGGATTTCAAGACGACGGGTCCCATTTGTTGAATTATGAATACAGAATTAGAGAAGGAAATGAATCTGATGAAAAAAATCCAAATTTCTATAATTCAGGGTTTCAAAATTCCCTGGTTATTGAAAACATTACTCTTGCACACGGGCGATCATATCTAATAGATGTTCGTGCTGTTGACGCAGCTGGAAATATTGGGGAAACTTCTACTAGTCACCCAGTTGTAGTTGATATGACACCACCAAGAGGGTTCTTTTGCTCAGAAACCATTAATAAACATGTCAACATTAGTGTCCAGCACGACGCAGCACAATTTATTCTTGATCTAAAGTCAGATGTAAATTTGATATTAAAATTTACCTTAAAAGAGGAACAGCCAAACAAACTGCTTTTGAATATATTTGATAAATCTGAATATCTTTATTTCAATCAACTTGATGGTGTAGGTTTGCAAGCTGAATACCAACACATTTCACTATATTCAAGGAAAGAAAGGGTAACACTCAGGTCAAATGATACGAATTTTAATCATTTAAACGTTAGTGCAGTATACTGTAAAATGCATGTTGGAAGTGGATCCGATGCTATTGAAATAGAGCAACTTCAGACATCTGTATTTAGGGTTATAACACGTAGTTTTGATCCAGAAAGTGGAATAAAAAATGTTTCAATTGACATAGGAACATCTGAATTCGGGCAGCAAATACTGTCTGACGTAATCATTTATTCGCCGGACAAAACAATATTTGTATCAATCCCGCATAACACAACTATATTCGCTTCTGCAAAAGTCGTTAATGGAGCTGGTTTAAAAAAATATTTTACATCAAAGTCATTGGTTGTTGACAATACACCCCCAGTAGTAGAAAAGTTGAAAGTTCATTTGAAGGACAGTCCCGAAAATGGCACCAATGCACGATTAATTGGATCATTTAAGACATATGATGAAGAAAGTGATATCAAAACATGTCTTTTCTCCCTAGGTAATTATGTTTGTAATAAATGAAATCGAAATTATTGATTTTGAATATTGGAATTTTATGTAAATCGTAAAGGTGTAATTGTTAATTTAATTTTCTTGCAAGCAAATTGCCCTTCTTGTGCAGAAAATGAGTTGTTTGAAATGAATACTAAGTAATGATTTAATTTTTGAAATTGATATTTTCTTATACAATCTTTTGCGTAGGTTCAAGTCCACTTTCGGAAAATCTCCAGTCCTGGACACCATTAGAGATGTCAGCAGAAACCGTTGAAATTATTTCCAAGGAATTTGATATTAATGGAATGAAAGTTTTCTGCAAAATTAAATGCACAAACACCATTGGCTTATCTCTGGCGGTAACAGCGGATCCAGTAAAAGTAACACTACTCCCCCCTAACGGGAAGAGGGCATCCATTTCAGTAGTTCCAGATGGATGTTTCAACAACGCTCTTCCTGTTGTATCTGACAAAAAATCAGTAGTTCTTCATTGGAAAGGTTTTGTTGATCATGATTCCATACAGAAATTCAATTTTAGGGTGACATCAGATCAAGGTACCACCGGGTCTTGGATATCAACGCAAGAACGTGACTACGGCTATGTGGATGGGTTAAATCTAAATGATGGGGTCACGTACAGGGCTGAGGTCGAAGCTTTTAATTCTTTATCAAACGGATCAAACGTACTTCAACAGATTGCGACTGAGACCCGACAACCGGATATTACAGGTAAACTAGCATTTAATAATACTGAATCCAATGCTGTCGCAGATACGTGTTGTTCTTCAGTATCATCATCATTTAAGTTGACAAGGCTGAGAAATAATGCATTATATGTGATAGGAAATATATTAAGGTATCTTAATTTATACAATTTTGATCAAGATATATTGCAGTCTTTAATACAGGTGTGCCACCTGCTTACCCTCTGATTTACTATTTTCGATATATGGAAGAAATTGTTTCGTCGTTCCGAAGATTGTTTTTTAAATTTAAGATATACATATGTACTGTATTTCTATATTAGCTATTGATTTCAGTTATAGTTTTCTTCTTTTGCAACGGCTATTCCAAAGTATATATATGCATGTATGAGTGACAGAAGAGTACAGTACAGGATAGGATAAAAAATGTATGACGGGATACATAAGAAAGGATATAATAGTATTATTAAATTCCAATACGTCGTTCGGTGCCGCACTTCTCACGTTTTCTTAGCAGAGAAAATACGTGAATGATATAAAAAATGTTTTTGTTAAATATTGATATTACGTAAAGTCAATGTATTATAACTTTTGTTACGCTTTATTTTCCAGAAAAAATTCCAACTTTATCTCGACAAGGAGATATCATAAGTATCGACTGGTCTGGTCTTTTTGATCCCCATGGCCTTACCTCGACTTTTGTTGTGAATGTTGGATCTCGACGATATTTCAGCGATTTGCTCCATTCATTCAAAACAACCAAAACTAATGTTAAAATAGAAATTCCTGGAGATGAAAAACTATATTCCTTATTTCTGTCAATAAGGGCGAGTTTGTGTACTGGTCAGTCCAGTCTCTATTACAATGTCATTCTTTTAGAGTGAAATGAACAGTGTTAAGAAGGTCCTTAATGAGACTTCTAACATTTAACTATAGCATTGTTATTAGTGATCCTTAATTATTAGAATAGACATTGAATGTTCAAGTGTACAACATTATTATGTAACTGAATATGTGATCTTATTCATGCATGGTATTTTAATTAGATAGATTAATGCATTAGGAAACTTTGTTGATTTTTTAAAAGTATTTAGGTATAGTATAAACGTATATTAACAAAATTAAGCACAACGGCAAGCATTGTCCCACTTAAGTTTTACAATGTACATTTTATAAAAAAAAAAAAAGATGCCCACAGGCTTTGAAAATCATCTGAGTACCACTGCCCGTAGACAAGCAGTCTTAGCTTTCCTTTTTAAAGTTTCATTTCGGAGTCTGAGCCTAATCCGAAACTCAACTGACTGTTACCTCCGCATTTATTAAATAATATTTACAAACATCATTTCATAAGGAGGGGGGGGGGGGCGCAAGAGTTGAAGGAATACCCGAGCGGCTCAAGTGACCTTAATAATCCATTTTTACATTTAGTAATAAATATACATATATATGAAGAACAATCGGAACATTAAGCAAATATGCGACATGACTAGCATCAACATCCACAGTCCTAAATTGCCAACCGCATAGATGTGAAGAGGGGCAGGTCTCCCTCTTATACATTACATAGTACTTATAATAAAATTACAATATTTCAGTTATCATATACTATTATATAACGTTTCATAAATGCTAAAGATTAAATTTATATTTTTTGATTTACAGTGAAAAACAATTTCATTAGCGCATTTAAAAAGAAACAGCGCATACCCTCATATGACACATGTTCATTTTAGATTCTACATTTCATTTTATATTTGTAAATTTTGCATGCAATGAATGACAAAGTTGTAAATAAGATAAACGTATATTTGTTGCAGGTGAAAATAAAGTCAATAACAATCAATTTCCACGTAACATCAATATTTAGTATCAGTGAAATTTTCCGCTTAAGTGGCATTAACAAGTCACATTCAAAGATCAAATGTTTTATATTTTCTGGCATGTTGCAATTATTACAATTCCCATTAATGTTTTTATCCCATTTACTAACCGACAGATTTGTGGTCAAGAGGTTGTGAAGTAATTTATGATTAAACTCTGATACAGATTTATCAAATAATGACCGAATCTTGTTCTTGTTAATTACATTAAAATAGTACTTATCTATTTGGAATTCCTTACACCATATATTTTCCATAATAGGTTTTTGAAATTTCTTTTTTATAAGAATGCTGTAGAAAAATTTGGACTTTTTATTCGAAGTATATTCTAGCTTTTCTTCAAAATAGAATTGCAATTTGGCGAGCGAATTCGTAAACTTTATGGTTCGTAGAGCTATCCTTGAAAGGTGCATCTTTTTTGCATTTTTAACTATAAAGTACTCACATAAAACATTATTTGTTGATGCCATGCATCCTTTAATATCATTTTTGTTTTAAAGTCATTCTCATTAAAAAGGTGTTTTACTAATAATAAACCACCTTTAGTCCAACTTGAAAAAAATAGAGATTTACCCTCAAAACATATGTTTTTATTGAACCAGATATTTTGATTAGCAAAATCGGTTAATGGAGTATTTTTGCATTCGTTAAAAGCCACAAGAACCTCTTAGTAGAACACTTGGAGAGAGTTTAATTCAAATTCAGCGTACTTTAATGTAATGCATGAATTGAGCAAAAATGGAAGATCAATTTTATGTTTAACTACACAAGCGTTTAAAAGTGAAGAGAAACTACTTCTATTCTTAATAATTTTAAAAACCCATGAAGCCTTCATAGCTTTGAGTTTTGATTCAAAGTCTGTATTACCAATTCCGCCTTCATGTATTTTGCTAATTAAGGTGTTTCGCTTGATTCGCTCCCAATTTCTCTAAATAAAGAAGAAAATTATTTTATTATTTGTTATGAAAGATTGTTCATGGTTTTCTAAAATAGAAGCCGTGTACAAGACCTTTTAGATCAAAAAACAATTTGTAAGCTGGCATTTTCCAAAAAAAAAAGTTAATTTTCTACTTCGCCAAGAATCAAGTATTTTTTCAAATTCCTTAAGTTTACATTACCAGTTTCTTTCATTATTTTCGGTTTTGTTATGCCCCATATATATATATATATATATATATATATATATATATATATATATATATATATATATATATATGACATTTAATTGTTTGCTTTGCCTTCCAACAGGGAAAGTACTATCATCTGCATGTTGTATGCATTTAATATCGTTTTGTGTATTGCTTATTTTAAATCCTTTTACACTTTTCAGAATTATTGATTCTTGTTGATAAAATTTCCATTACAAATATAAATAAAATTAATGAGACAGGACATCTTTGTATACATGTAATACCTCTTTACATCTGACATTTTCTAGAAATCTAACCATTGTTTTTTATATAGAAATATGGATTTGTAAACAAAATTTGATTCATTTAACAAAATTGTCGCCGAAATTAAATTTCCTCATTGACTGAAGCAGAAACTCCCATTCAACAGAATCGAATGCCTTCTGAAAGTCAGGAAATAAGAAGAGTCTTGATTCATTGCATTTTTCCCCAATAATAAAAAATATCTTAAATAAGTCTAGCGTTAGTTCCTATATAACGTCCTTTAATATATCCAGACTGATCGGGGTTGATTAATTTGTCTATAATTTTTTTTAAACGTCGAGAAAAAACACATGCAATAATTTTGTAATCACAATTTGTTAAACTTATAGGACGGTAGTTTTGAAGTTCATCTAGTTGACCATTCTTATGAATCAAAGACAAAACAGAGCATTTTTGTGCATTTGTTAGTTCGTAATCCTCAAAAGATTTTATTAGTGCATCGAACATATACTGCTTTAGGTGTTTCCAAAACATTTTATAGAACTCAACAGGCAAGCCGTCAAGTCCGGGAGAATTATTGTAAGTAATCGCCTATCTTTTCATCTGAAATGCCCAGTGATGAATATAAGTTCTCATAAAATTTACATAGATGATTTAGTTTATCTCCGGTTTTGCTAAACAATTCGTCATTAATTCTTACTCTGTTTATAACATTGTGTGACTGGTGCTTATTTTCAAGCATTAAAAAATAAGCTGTATTTGTTTCACTTTCATCCAACCATCTAGCTCTCGATCGAATTTGTGCTCCTTTAGCCTTCATTTCATAAAGATCATCAAGTTGATTTCCAAGATCTTTCTTTGGTATTATGTTTATCTCGGTAACATGATGATTTTCCATTTGCTCTATTTCGTTTTCTATTTCGTGTATTCGTTTCTTAAAGTTTTTGGACCTGTTTTTACAGTACTCTAGACTTATTGTTTTTATTTTAAATTTTATGAGCACCCGTTTAGTTTTCTAATTTGTAGTTTTTATTATATCGTCAGGTAATATGTCAAAAATGTGTTTATTAAGGTACAGTATGATGATTCTTTCAAAATTGTATTTAATTTCCAGAATCCTTTTCCGCGCTAGTTTCCGGTAATTTCACATTTAAAAATAAGAGAAGGTGATCAATTAACCTAACTTTAGAAACGTTTGGGGATTTGCGTAAAAATATTTTTTACAGGTCAATAGCCAAAGTTGTCAGTAAAACCGTTAAAATTATAATTGTAAGCCGCACAACACATTTACTACAAAACGTAAACAACTTTACGCATGGAAAAAGTTCCTCAAAATTATCAAACAAACATTTATTTTCGAACATATTTTTGTTAATTTATGAACAAAATGAAACAGCAATAAATGGTTCACATTTACAACTCAACATTTTTCAACTCATGTTGTTTTTTACGTTTTCATGCTACGTCAATCAACCGCCTAAACTTACGTAATGTTTAATTATGACAACACATTGGGTTAGGATACACAGTGTAATATAAAAAAATTATGACATGAGATATATCTACCATATATTGAGCTAAACATGTGACAAATAGATAATTAAATAATAAATAAGATGAATGTCAGAATATGCAAAGCTATGAAGAGAAAAACCCTATCATCCATGAAAGTACTGGAATTAAATGAGCTTTTCATTACATTGACAACACATATTTCATTGGGAACTTCACAAAACATGTTTACGTATATGTCTGTCGTCAACACGAAGAACCATCATAGCGATCTAAAATATCTCGATCAAAATCATTCATGGGGTCATCTCGTGATTGGAAAGGAATTACATTGTAATCCCATGTCAAGTCCCTTATCCTTTTTGTTAATAGATTATCCGTTGAAACATCATACTTGCTAACTATTATAGGAGTCAAATGAGTTGAAATGTTGGAAAACGGTGTTGGGTGCATATATGCATTTTCCATATACTTCGCTGTTCTCATTGGAATAGAACTAGCAAACAGTGCCGGATCGTGTAGTCATATAGGTTATTGCAAATTCTTCTCATGGGAACAATGGAGTCCCTGGACTCGAACAGGGTATCCAAACAGCCAGATAAGAATACGTTTCTTTTGCTGTCCACCACAAGTCAACCCAGTTACCTCACTTAACTGCATTACAAACTGTAGCATCACCACGCCGTGGAAAGAAACTATACCTTGTCCACATTGTGCTAAAGGTAAATCAACTTCTTTCTTTTTTCTACTACAAATACCAAGCAGTAAACGCCATTTAAAATGGATTACAGAACTGCCTTAAAATAAGATTTTAGCTGTTTTATTATGGGACACAAAACTCATCAAACGCAAAATCTTTAAAATATAATCGCAGAATTATTTGCATTATCTAATTCATTTTCATATAGTGGATATTGAAACAAATATACCGATATTTTTAAAAATTATGTACTTTTTATAATATTTAAAACGATTACGTCCTTTGAAATTCAAAGTTAAGCATTTAACTCTATTTTGCAATTAAATAGTTACATTATTATTCAGCCTCTCGGGTTTATAAAATTAGTGTTTTTGCTTTCAACATAATGTTGGCACTAACGAAGTTTTAAATTATATTACTTTATTCTCCATATTTTACACTCAATATAAGCATTTTTTGATATATGATATTTTGATATTGATATATGTCCCATAACATTTATAATAGATTCATAGATTAATAGTCTATAGAGACACATTGAACTACAATGTACATGTTTGGAGTTTAAAGGGGCATGGTCACGATTTTGGTCAAATTCTATTTTTCTGTTTTTATTATTTACAATGCTTTATGAATGCATTTCTAATGACCAAATGAAATTGGAGAGTCAGTAGTGAAGTTATAAGCAAGATACAGAGCTCACAAGTCTTTGTCATGTAAACAAGGCTCGTGCCCTGTTTTTGTTTACATTAGTTCAATATACCGGTAAAAATTCTTTTTCAAGCTGATTTTTCCATCTTCTTATTCATTGTAAGCATAAATAAACAGATCTTAACGTTTACCACATTCATTTTCGGTATAACACTAGAGTTTTCACTTCAACGTTCAAAATGTAAACAAAAGCTTTGTTTACATAGCAAAGAATTGTAAGCTCTGTAACTCGCTTATAACTCAATAAATGACACTTAAATTTTGGTTGCCTATTAAAAATGCCTTACTGAAGCATTGTACACATTAAAATCGGGAAAATAATTTTTGACCAAAATCGTGACCATGCCCCTTTAAAATGGTACGTGTGTACACGATTGAACTATGCATATAAGTATCCCATTAATTTAACTATACATGGATTTTTCACATTTTCACTGTGAGAAACAACAATGTATCAGTAGAGAAAACATTTAGAAAAAAAGATAAGTTTTTTTTTAAATCTCATAAAAAAACCCAAATTTCCTTACGTGTTTTTTCTCTCGCGATTTTAAAAATCATGTAGCCACTATTGCATCCTTGAAAGAAATATATGTGTAATCACCGCTGTAATTCACAATGATAAAGAAATAATCAAAATTGCGGAAAAATCGAATTGCATACAGTGAAAGCCAACTGTGGAAGCCTTAAAATAAATGGAGAACGACTTAATATCTAAATACTATATAAATAGTGCCTGTTTTGGAGGGTAACCGTTGAAATTGACACCCCGAGAAAACCATTGTTAACCGACGCGAAGCGGAGGTTGACAATCATTTAAGGTTTTCGAGGGGTGTCAATTTCAACGGTTACCCTCCCAAACAGGCACTATTTATTTTATAATACTGAATGTCTTAATTTTAGAGAAAATTTTACTGCTTTTATATAGAAATGACGTGAATTTAACGGTTAACCGTACGCGCATAATTTACGCGCATGTAACAATTCGTTCTATCGGCCCGTTGTCAAGCGTGTTGCTAACGCTGAGGGTAAGGGAACGGATTGTCAACTGCGTCTAAACCAATCAGATTTATGTATTTAACATGAAAGTATAATAACAGTTTTTGTTACATGTATTCGTTAAAAATAATTCCAGTGTAAGTATTTCATGATGAGTTAAGTTAGGATTTCAGTGACATTGGAATCTTCCTTAGCCAAAGTTTTCGGTTCAGCTGTATAGAGAGAAACGTTTGCTGGAGAATTATTCTCCGCGTGGGAGATAATTGATAATACTCGATGTTTATTCATTGATTCTAGTAAATATTCATTATTTTATATATGAGTATTCTCCACTTTTCTCAGAAAACACTCGTTATCCGTTTACATTATAGCTTGAATGTTGCATCAATTCTTATCAATGAGCCGAATCGTATATCAAAATGTTATCAATGATGATGATAAATGTCGGGAAACAATTCCACCGTTGAATGGTGTTTAAAGAATTGACGGGCAAGACATTCACAATAAACGAAGGATGTTATGAAGCCTCCGTCTAAAAAGCACAAGAAAGTCTATGTATGACGTCTTAGTGAACAAGTTATAATTATATATATTTCCTTTTTTAAATGTAGAGTTGTATCAATTAAATTTAACATCTGTATTTTCTAAAGCCTCTTTCACAATTGGCGCACGAGCGAGCAGAAGCGACAAAATATTCGTGCGACCGTAAAAATTAGTATTGTAAGATAATGCGATAGGATCGCGCGAGAGGGTGATCGGACGATTGAACATGCGCCAATGCGATTGATCGAGCGGCGCTTGTTCGAACACGCGTTCCATGGTATCAATGCTCTAAGGAGTCAGAAGGGGTATATATACCGCCTGATTCCGACGCTCTTCTGTAGACATAGTTAAATGCGAAAGAAGATGCCGCCCAAGAAGATGACAAAAGCAACAGTCAAAGCAAACGGCGAGGAGGTATTGGTGCAGCAGCATCCAAGGTCAATTGTAGTCTTAAACAGATATGCTTATACAGTGTATATATACTGTAGCAAAGCATGGCAAATCGAAACCGATAAATCGTGCAATGATAGTAAAATGTTGTAATTTTACATGAGACACGTTGAACAAGTCTCTTGGTCGCAACACACACGCATAAACAGCTGCGATTCATCTTACAACCTTTAAAAATCGTGCATCACCCTTGCAATACACGAAAAGTTGTAAAATGTTCGTACTAATGTTCGTGCCTTGCACTGCGATAATTTGGATCGCATTCGGTCGCGTCTGAATAATGTGTATATTTACTATTTTAAGGAGACTTGATGCAACCTCTAAAACGCATACAACGAATGCGAGAGCTCGTGTGAAGCTAAATATTCCGATCGCAAAGTGTTGTAAAGTGCTCGTGCGCCAATTATAAAAGGGGCTTTTGTGACAGGTGTAATAAGCTGAACTCACGAGTACATTTCTGATTCAGTATATACTGCTACAATCCTTTAGCTAATACATAGTTATTGTAATTCGCTAATAGTTCAGATTAACATCGAGATGATGGACACGTTCAATACTTTATCATCATTTCTAAGTATATTTTAAAGGCATATTTTATATGCACGGGGATTTACGAATCTTTTCTATTAAACTGACTACCACGTGATTTTGTAAAGAGAGAAAAGTTGAACAATTAAAAAAATTAAATTGAGTCTCAGGGTGCGTTGTCGCACACCAAAGGGCGGACACATGTCTAAAACATACATTTAGGATGCTAAAAAAATCAAGATATAAAAAAAAATTAAAAATTGCAAATAAAACAGCTGTCTATAAGTTTGTCAAAACAATCTGTTTCTTGTTTACATTAAAAAGAATTAGTTGACTTTGGGAAAGGTGGTAAAGGATCGGAGAAAATTAGTTGCTAACTCCAGGGTAAGATGGGGGTTTGGTTCGTGGTAAAAGTATTTGAGAGGAAGCGATTTTTTGGTTTTTTTCTTTCATTTTTTTTGAGGAGGGGGGGGGGGATAGGGCTGGATGACAATAGTGCGGATTATTTGAAGTTCTTATATCTCGCCTCAACATTCACATCGTAATCTTATGATTACTACTTACATGTATCTGCATCAAAATACATTGTATATAATAATAATTTAATGGGTGTAACGCTGCATTTGATTGGATAGAAAAATTTAATTTGTATAACCTGGTTTGAACGTCACAACACATGTCACAATGCACCAACGTCGAAAACGTTCTAAACCGCTTGACGTTACGTTTGAATTTTGAACAGATTAATGTCATTTTTAAAAGTAAAACGCACTTAATCTGTACAGTATATTACAGAAAGTTAAATTATAAGGAATGAACTTAATATCTACCCAAGTTATACTCGTATAGCCTGGATTGGAGCAATTTACCCTTTTTTATAATCTGCTTCGCGGATTAAATGTATAAAGCGTTAACTGCCCAAACCCAGGTTATACATGTACTCGTATAGTTTGGGTAGACATTGAGTTCATTTCTTAAATAGCTGAGCTTTACACCAACGATGTTTATTAATAGAAAGATTAATGGCATACTCCATTATTTTAAAATTAAATCAAATTAATCTCTTAGATATTGATATAGTTGTCGACAACTTTTCAAGTGTCGCTTTTCCATTTTTACTATGTTGGCATTTCTATTCAGCGATAAGACGTGCTGTAAAATAATATATTGCTGAAATATCTGCTTAGTGGGAGAGCAATCAAAAAACAGAGTGGTGCCTTTGCAGTTAAAGACATGTAATCTAAGGTGTATGTAACCGCTTTTGTTATTGTAATTGTTTTCTAGTTCGTGCACAATTTTGAAATATAAATCGACATCGAACTTCTCACACACATGCATGCTTTGAGATCGTGATCAAGATTAATGTGTTTAATATATTGTGCAAGACACCTAAACTTTCAATTTTTAAAAAGATCAAAGACAACCTGATTAGACAACCAACTTTTGTTGCTAGGAGAGAGAGAGAGAGAGAGAGAGAGAGAGAGAGAGAGAGAGAGAGAGCAATGTACATACATTTAAAATGATTTCTTTTTTTATAATGTATCTTTTAAAATAAAGTATAGACAAGAGCGAATCAAGTTCTAAGATTCAGTGTGCGTGGAGAAAAAGACGAGCTAAACCTACATATACATCAAGAAATTTTTTTGGCAACACCCAATTATTCTCTCTAATGTTTTCTCCCGTAGTGCTACATGTATGCCAAAAATGGCTAACATTTAAGGTGGTATGGGGCATCTGTCGATATTAATTTGGATTAAAGTACATTATGATTAAAATACTTTCATCGGTTTAAAATTTTTAAAAATTTTACAGAATTAACCAATAAATACGTTTTAAATTTTGTTGGAAAGGTAAAAATTTTAAAATCCCCAGCTGGAATCGAACTCATGACTTACAGATCCGTAGTGAACCCTCTAACGTACTGCGCTGTTAATTCTCTCCAAAAGTAAAGAGTGGTTTTAGGGGGGAAGCAAGTCTATGTATTTTGTAAGAATTTTTATTATATAACTTTCTCTCTCTATGTGTGTAAGTCTCGCTTCTTGCTGGGCTCGCCACAACGGTTGCGCCGTATAACATATTATAAGGTTACTTTGATTTTACGTAAAATGAAATCAAGTTAACGGGAGTATTACATTATGACTCTAATAGGTGTCTATGGGAAATCTACTCAATGTATGAAAGACAGATACCACTCCTAATGGCTTTTTTGTCTAGGGTAATGGGTTGCTTGCTACTTCGCAACTACATACATGTTTATGAATATACTGAAAGCAACAAATTTTAATAAGATATGTCGGATAATCCATGGATACACGTATACAGCTAACTAATGGTTTTTCAAATTTAAATGTTGTCAATAAGGATGACAAATGATCATATTGAACAAATTCATATGAATTTTATATCTGTAAAATACTTAAAATTTAGACTTTTTTTTTATTAGAATATGATAAAAAGACCGTTGTTTTGATTTTGTCATTGCAAACTTTATCAGATGTTTGCAATGCATTCTGTTCGATTTTTCTCTCTGTTTTTGTTGCAAACGATTATTAGTCATCTGGATGTTCTGGCATCACCCGACTGCGTAAAATGCACGTATTTGAACTGGCAATCCTGGGAAAGTTGTCACGCTCCAACTGAGTGTGGAAAGCTGTTAAGACGACGAGTGCGTGCGCTTTGTTGTCCAACGTCCATAAAAGGCTCTAATGTCATTGATAGATGTATAAGTCTATGCAATATCACTGACCCCTGGCAAGAGTTCTTGAATGATGATCCATCTAAATGTTATTGTTACGCACAAAAGTTGGAAACATGTTGCAATGGTAAGTGATGATTCCAATAGCATTTATATTCATTGCTTCACGAATTGTTGATTTTTTCTCTCTTTTCTAGATGTGTATTTGCATTTAAAAAAAAAAAATTAAAACGAGCGCGTCAAAATAATGTTCCTTAGTACTAAACACGTAATTAAAAGTTTACATGATGCTGTTACTGCAAAGTAAACATTGTAGTGAAATGCGCTGGATGCCTCTTATGGAATTACAAAAAAATTGAAAATGCTTCTGCTTCCAATTCTTTCTTTTAAATGTTTTGTTGCTTCTCAATTACAAATATGTTGATGTGCATTTTATGAATTCAACAAAGTTGATGAAATATTTTAATAATCCATGGACTTACTAGTTCAATTATCTGAAATGTCAAATAACTTGCTGCTAATAAATTGATTTCTATAAGAATGGCAAATGTTTTTTTAAAACTCATTGATATGAAATCTTAGGGAGGCTGGGTGGTTTACAAAATTAACCATCAGATCTATCTTAATTTTAAAAAATTGATTTGTTTAACTTTAAACTATTATTCAGAAAAGAAAAAACCCATAAATTATTACTCTTACGATTGAGTGTATTCTTATATCTTAATACCGAGCTCTTCTTTTTAAGGAGATTAATATGATCTAAAAAGGGCAACAACCATACAGCCCTCTTAAAATTTCTGATGATCTCATGTGATTGAGCTACAATAAATGTCAGTGTGAGTATATAATATACTTAGAGAAAATAAAACCTGGTCTTAAGGTATCCATTGTACAATAAGGGGGGAATTTTCGGTAAACTTCGGCGAGATCTCGGTAGTTTTCGGAATAAAATGCTTTTTCATTTTTAATGACTGTTTCGCATATAAATTAATATCTTTTTGTTTATAATAAAAACCACACATTAAAAAAGGACAATATGATGTGTATTTTGGTAATTTGATTCGTTTTTTAAAATAAATCGATGTCTTTGAGACTATAAAATCGGTTGAAGAATTCAAAATGGCGGCGCCCACGAGAAATCGTACTAGGAAGGGACGGTTAAAAAAAACACGATATTTACCGCAGCCTACCGTAATTGAAGAACACAACTATGTTAAGGGACACGTTTGCGACTCGGTTCATGGATGTGAGGAGTGTTGCCCAGGAATTACGAAGATTTTAACTAGTAAGAAGATTTCTATTGATGGATGGAAGAACGGAAGGCGGGTCATTGAGTTTGATGCTCTGGTATCGGGCCTAAAATCATGTTCCAAATGTCATTTTGGGCCATTGTTTTTGACAGATAGGACAATCAAAGGTGAAATGAAACTTGGGTTAGGCGGATTTATATACGTGCAGTGTGGAAATTGTTTGTTTATAAACCGCATTCCATACGGGACAACACACAAAATGAAACAATCTAAAGGGATGCCCAATTTCTGCATTAACACAAAGATTGGAACAGGTAAATGCTCTGTTTTCCATTTGTTTTTGTTGATACTTAATATTAATTTGTGATTTTTGAAGGAAAATTGTCACTGTGCCAAATTTTGATTAGAGACTCTTTGTAATTGCCTTTATAGCTATGATAGACAGTGTGGGAGGCCCCCAAAGGATGAACAACATTTTGACAACCTTAAATCTTCCTTTTATAAATGAAAGAAGCCTAAAGGTAAGTTTATTGAAAGCTTAGTCTAGACAATTTGTGAGAAAAATCCAAATACTAGAATTATTTACATGTAATGATGTGGCTATTTTGTTTCATAAAGGTTATGGAGAGAAGAGCTGGTGAACTGATAGAAAATTTTGCTGAAGATAATATGAAAAAAGAATGCAGTTTGGCATTTGAAAATGAAATGGAGTAAGCATACATTTTGTTCTTTTTTGTTACATAACATGATGTGTGTTCATATGTCTGAGCATAAATACCATGAATACATTTAACCTCTTTTACTTTTTAAAGGAATGTTACCAATTATGAGATGCAGCAAACAAATGAAACATTCCACACAGAACTTGGTGTCAATTTCATTGATGGAGAATTTACAGGGTAAATATCTGAATTTGTATTGAATAAAAAGTAAACATTATTTTAAAATATTATTTAGTTATAAGCAGTCTTCAAAATTTGTAATTTTTTTTACAGTGATCGAAATATACTTGCTGACTCTCGTCAAGAATGTTCAACAAGTGATGAAGAGAATGAAAGCAATTCCAAATCTGATGTTTTGCAACCTCACAGGAAACGACCTTTATCTAAGATTGAACACAGTGAACACCCCCCTAGAAAAAAGCTGAAATTCTTGCCTTTGAAACAGAGTGGAATGACAGTTTGTGCTGATCACGGATGGCAAAAGAAAGGATTTGACAGCCTTACCGGTAGGTGCCAAATTTATCTTTGATTATTTATCTTTCTTAAAATTACAGTGACTTTAGTTGGCCTGTATTTTATGTGTAAGTAAGGAAGCAACTATGTTAGAAATTATATTCTAATGTATAAATCTGTTTCATCTAGGACACACGTTCTTCATCAGTAAACAGAATAAAGTTTTAAAGACAGTGGTAAAACATCGAACGTGTGGAAAGTGCAAGTGGTGGCGGAGAAACCGACCTGGGATGAAGCCTCCTGCTCACAAATGTGTATGGAACCATCATGGCTCATCGAAGTCCATGGAGAGTGAAGCTGGACTTCAGGCAGTTCAGGAAATGGCAAATCAAGGTACACCAGTACAGATCATAGAGGGTGATGGTGACAATACACTAATTGCACGTGCTAAAAATCAGTTAGGTGTTTCTCTTACAAAGAAGCTTGATAGAAATCATTGTGTTAAAAATATAGTGAAAACATTTTATGACTTGAGGAATCAGAAAGTCAAGATTAGCAACCAAGTGATTTCACACCTCACAAAATGTTTGAAGTATGTGTTTTCGAAGAACCAGGGAAATATTCAAAATATGAGAGAGAACTTGATTGCACTAGTTCCTCACCAATTTGGTGACCATACCAAGTGTCATGCAAGGTTTTGTGGCTACAAGAGGTCCAATGGTGAAAAGTATGTTCATAGAAGCTTGCCATACAAAGTCCCTTTAAGGGACCCACTTCTGTATTCTAAGCTGACTGAAGTATTTGTGCCTGTTATTGAAAAAGCTGCCCTCTATGCTGATTTGGGTTGTAGTCAGGCATGTGAACATGCAAATAGAGCTGTCTCTCTACGTGCGCCCAAGCATCTTCATTATGGAGAAAGTGACAGTTTGGATTTTCGTGTAAAGGCAACAGCTGCGTACATAAATGAAGGCAGAAAATATTTGTCTGAGGTAGCAGAATGGGGTTATGTTGCTGTTCAGATGGTTTTTCTTGATCTTGTTCATTTGGTTTTTGTTGCTGGTGAGATGTTTTCCTTTTTTGGATGTTTCTTCAGAGCATTCTAAGTTCTTTGTTTAGAATTCGAATTGGTTTTATTTTTTCTTTTAGTTACAGTTTATATCTTTCTCTTATTATTTAGACTAACACTTGTAAATATTTCAATAGACAATTTATGTATGTATCTTTGAAAACGCTAAAGAAATTGAATAGCAAAATAAAACTTGAGAAAATTGTTTAAGTAGGGAATAACAGGTTTATATCTATGAACATGTATTTATACATCCATTTCAGACTTTCAAACGAAATGGCCTTTCACCAGGACATTTCAATGAGAAGTATTCTGCGAAGCTCGACTCGTATAGAGCCAAGAAGCGTGTGAAGGCCATGCTTCCGGAGACGAAAAGGAGGAGGTTGCTTCTAAAGCAAGAGAGAATGACAGATAAAGGGGCCTTAGAGGCCACTGAGGGCTCAACATACCAATCAGGTATTCCTTCTTATAACCAAGTTTTCATTATAGTGTACTTGCATATAAACATCTAAACATGATAAATAGAAAAATACAATCATTAGTAATGGGTAATTTATTTATTACAGAGATAGGATTGGGCACTGAAGTGAGCATAACTAAAGTTCCAGATGCGACCATAAGGCCTTCGTTTTCTCCTGTGTCGATTATTAAACCTCATTTTGTAGTTATCGATTTGGAGACAACAGGACTGAGTAAGATCTCTACCAATAAAAAGTTAACAAGATATACATGTATATTTATCAGTAAAATATATGATGGAATGAATGTGGTTTATATTTCTTTTTACAGTATCAAGGAACAATATGCCGCACATCACGCAGATCGCTTGTCTTGATGCTGAAAGTAAGGACACATTTTCTGCTTATGTACTTCCAAAAACACAGTTGGATCCCAATGCAGAAAGAGCTACTGGTAATGTCTTCTTGAATGGATGTGGCAGTTTTTCAAAAATGTTTACTTTTACAATGAAATATTATGTAGTAGACTGTCCATGCATGTTTTATTGGCAATATGTTATAAAATGATTGTAGACTTTGGGAGAAATCACCTAAGTTAATTAGAACTTGTGTCTAATCCTTTTTAGGTATTGTCTTTGATGGATCAACACTTTACGTGAGGGGACAGAGAGTAGCAGCAATCCCCATCAGAGAAGCTTTGGACAACTTCCTGGAATGGCTGAAGAAGTTCAGTGATGTGGTGCTGGTGGCTCACAATGGAAGGGTTTTTGATTTCCGTGTTTTATGCAGTGCTGTCAACAAGTGTAACCTACAGAATACATTCAGAGAAACTGTAACTGCTTTTGTTGACTCTCTTAGTGTCATGAGAAAAAACGTTCCAAAGCTTCCGAGTTACAAGCAGGAGTGCCTTGCACGACATTTTAGTCTACCAGACTATAATGCACATAATGCAGTTGATGACGTCATTATGTTAGAAAGAATCATCTCTGCGGCAAACTTTAGTGAATCAACTCTCATGAAGCACTCGTACAGTAGTGACTGCCATTTTCAGCAGGAAATATTCAATGCTGAAAAGTCTAAACACATTGGATCCCTACATGTGTTGATCGGTAAAGGTGTCATGAAGACAAGCCTAGCGGAGAACATCGCTGGATCTGGTCTTGGTCTCTCACACCTAAAGCTCATCTACGACAGGGATGGAGAAGATGGTTTGTCCTGTGTATTTTCTTCGAAAACCAGTGATGGGAAACCTAGAGTAACTGCAACGTCTAAAGTTCTACAAAATGTCATCCCAAAGTTGTGTGAATTTTTTGCTGCTACATGATATATTCAGTTGTACCAATATATTAGTTGATATATTTCTCTGTATCATACATGTGTATTTATTTCTGTATAGATGTAAAATCATACAGTGATTTATGGATCATACATATATACCAGTATATATATATATATATATACATGTATGTATGTGTTCTTTGTTGCAACATGATTTATTCCAATATAAGTTGATATGTATGATGGAATGTTTGCAAGATTAATGAAATTAAGCTGCGTTAAATTCTATTAGTGAAAATTTCTGTTTTATATATGTATCATTTTGTCTGTATTTGCATCATATTTGTCCGTATAGATTCATAATAATGAAAATTTGACCTCGAGCATGTTGAGTATAAATAAAATGCATTATTTTTATGACTTGCTAAAACAATAACATATCACCCATTAATAGGTTAAATATTTTTATTAATAAGATAATATGTGCTTATTTACTATTTTCTAAATAGTATTGTTTCACCAAATTCATGTAAAAGAATTCTTAAACATGTAATTAAAAGAAATTATTGTGCATGTAAGGTACACATTTTTTACTCCATGTACACATTTTTTGGCTTCTTAAACAACTATTGTTTACAAATTTACCTTACCTTACCTTAAAATGTCTTATTTTTTTATTGAATTTAATTAATTTTTATGAATGTATAATGATAATTATGTGACTTTGAAAAAATAAACTTCTTGGATCACAAAATTAGCAATTTTCGATATATATAAGTTTTGGTCAAGAGTTACCTCCCCAAATGAGTTGCTGCCCCAGATGACCTAATTTTTCAATCTGTCATGACCCATATATTAATTTTGTAACATGAAAATATGGGGTCACCAGACTCAAATTTTTACCTATTTGTACAATGGATACCTTCTTAAAATAGAAAAAGAAGTGTTGGTTTTGTCATTGCCAATTTGCAATGCAGTCATCTCGATGTTTCTCTGTGTTTTTTTATGCATCTGATTATATGTCATTTGCAAGTCGTGTTATCCAACGACTGTGTAAAATGGACGTATTTGAACTAGCATCCCTGGGAAAGTTGTCATTTTCCAACTGAGTGTGGAAAGCAGTTAAGAAGACGAGTGCGTGGTATCAAGCTTTGTTGTCCAACGTCTATATCTAAAGGATATATATATATATATATATATATATATATATATATATATATATATATATATATATATATATATGTACACGAGGGTTGTCCAAAAAGTTCGTGGACACATGTAATTTTATTCAAAATAACGGCGGCATTATCAGGAAAGTATTATAATATTTTAATATAGAGTATTATAATGTATATGTATAAAAATCAGAGCAATGTACATTTTTGTATTGGAGTTATCATTATATATACATTGCCTATACAGGCCGCACGGCCCAGTTTGACGTTGAGTTATAACGACGTTTCTATAACGTCGTAGTCCTGGGTTTACCTGAGAGTAATATGCCGCATTCACCGTTTGGTCAGAGGGTACAATTGCATACCCTATCAAAATATCGCCTGTGCCACTTGTGGATAATTAAACTCGAACTATTTCGATGTTTTTCCTGTTTCCTCCATCTTTTGTTTTGTTTATATCGGTGTTTTACCTCAGTCGACACAATTTTATGATGGCGCGCTGTTCCATGCGGTCAGCTGACGTTGCTTTTTCAGGCGTTTTTAAAGACATGTTCTTGACGTAATTTCTTTTAAAAGTCCTCTGCTAGTTTTAAAATATCTTTAAATGACGTATAAAAATGATGTACACCATACATACTACACCACAATAAAGGATTATGAAGTTTTGACATGTTTTACAAAAACTATCAATATTTATATCTAAAAACTCAATTACAAAGTTTGGACAGTTTTTATGCTGGGCCGTGCGTACTTTCAGCGACCCATTGATACAATAAAATTTTAGTTTATTCCTATGGAAAACATTCAAAACCACTTTAGTTTGATTTGAAATTTTATGACAAAGATTTATATATACAATATGTATATATAAACCCATTTAAAATGACAAAAACGCGATTGTCCACGAACTTTTTGGACAACCCTCGTATATATATATATATACACCTAAGTCTGTATAATATAACTGACCCCTGGTAGGAGTTCTTGAATAATGACATATCTAAATGTCACTGCTATTCAAATAAACACTTGTTGCCATTATAAGTGATACCTAAGTTACTTATTTTATTACGAATGGTTAAAGAGACGGTACGGGGCATCTTTAAAAAAAACCGACGTGAGAAAAATTTCCGACCGGGGTTCGGTATTTTTGTACTACTCATAAATATATAAACTTTTAGAAAATTACAAGTTTCTCCATCAAATAAATCTACTTATTTCATTAAAATTAATAATTACGAACAACCCATACATATTTACACCGCAACGTGGTACGGGGTTCAGCCTTCTATATACCATTACGCATGCGTATTTTCTGTAAACAAAATACAAGCAGGGCTCGCGAAGATTCTCCTGGACATGTTTGTTAATAGAAATATATCTTTTCTACTTCTCCTAGGTAATAATTGTTTAAAGTGTTTAAAGTTACCACAATTATTATTTTGTAAGCATGTATTTTGCATGTTTATCACAGGAGTTGCTACAACCTACTAGTAAATTAATGTTTGTAAGTGCGGCCCCTTGAGGGGTTATTTGACATATTTACTAATTGTTCTTTTTAAAATAAACTGAAATTGGTACACCATTAATAAATTATCGAGAAAGTGATGATGTGTTCCGTTTAGAGCGTATAACATGATGATCGTAGTCGGGCGAAGATCTTGTAGTTTTCAGCACGTGTCAATAACTGTCAATATTTACATTTTCCAGTGTGTTTGCCTGTGATAACACTACGTATCGATTTTGTACTATATAACCCATAACTTCAAATTACGGCAAATTGAGGCACCAGCGGGATTTGCTTACTTATATTCAAATATTTAATCGTACAATGGCTTAAAATTATATACATGTTAATATAAGTAATAAGGAATCATTCTTTAAATATTATGAGGTGATAATTTCGATCGGGGCGTGATCAAATCTATCATAAAGCCCTTCGGGCTTTATTGGATTTGATCAAGCCCCGACCGAAATTATCACCTCATAATACTCAAAGAATGATATATTATTCCTTAAATGAAAATCCACGTGGTACAAATAAATGATATAAGATTATTCCGGTTTGTACGACCCTTAAATTTCTGGAAGCTCATAATTACATTAATTAGGTATGTGAAAGGGATTTTCATGTACTTCAACTGTCACAATCAACGTTATTTCTTATTTCCTAACGATACAATGAGTAAATCTGAAGTTATTCACACACGTGTTTTCAGCTGTACTGTCTCTTTAATTTATTCCCTATCTCGTTACATTTAGCTCAATGCAATTGCAGCAACACATTTAGGTAATTCAACTGTTCTGTTTAAAAATTTATCAAAAAAGAGGTTTTTGTCATCGTGCAAAACTTTTGAAACAGGGCTAAATTCATTGTCGCATACCACGGTTTCGAGTCCAACGGGAGATAATCGATGTGAATCACACATGGGCTAAATTTGACCTTCAAAAGGTTTCAATTAATTTTTTTTAAAAATTTTCAATGTTACATGTCACGCTGTATTATAGATTTGCATTTATTGAATTATTTATGATTGAAATCATCTAATAATTTAATCGGCAAACAGATCGTTCCTTGAATGTACCTGGGTTTGTTTCATTGTCGGAAAACGTTAGAGGTGGTTGCTTTACTCTGTTATATATTTTTGAACAAGAGAATAAAAACCACTGCATTTAACGGACATTATACATACCTTTTAAGTTGTAGAGTGAAAACCAAACAGCAAATACTTTAAATTTATTAACCGTATAAAAAATGCACTTCTTTTATGTAATTTTGTTATGTTGACATTTTCTTAATTATTACTGCAGCATTGATATTCATAAATATCACATACCGATAATTTTTTGTATACTTGTCTTGGAAACCAGATAGTTCGTTTGAAAACATAGAGACACATTTATAAACATATTGATTAATGATAACATTATAACTAGGCGGTTGTAGATGATTGGAAAACAATTTTTTAAAGTAAATATCAGATGACATTTTAGTAGTATAAATGAGGTGTAAAGGAATGTAAATTAAATATGTTTACTCAAATAGTTTGTTAATGCCTTTGTATCCCCCTGGATTTTAATTATCAAAGAAAAAGTGTAACTTTTGCCTATGGATTTATAACCCATGTAAAAGCATTTCGTTAGGTAAATCTCACTGTGTACCCATCGAGGAAAGTGGTTCATGAACAATATGATTTTACCGAATTGTTTGTTCACTCTTTTGTACGTTTTCCATTTTTATATTCCACGGCTTACTGCTGTTTGTGTGAATAATAATGATTGTCATTATTTTTCCTGGCAATCATGGACCGTTTGCTCGGGAGGAAACTCTTGTTCTCGTTTCATTTCAAAACGCATCCGTTTGTTTTGCTGTCCAAATTCCGTAACTAACCAAACAATTGACAATTGTCTTAACCACTGCAACGTTTCCGATCCATGGGAAGATTACAAAGTCAAGAACAGTAGTTGTCAGACACATTCCTTAAAATTGCAACAAGGACTTTGCAAAGGTATGATCCTGATATGCAATAGATGTATTTATGATATAGTTTGATTTAGAGGGTCAACAGTAATAGTTATGTGTGACTTTTCTGTACAGATTAATTTAAATTCTTTATATGTGTACTTAACATACACTGTTAAATTGTCATTGCCTTCTGTGTAAAATGGATCCTGAAATATCTTAAACAATGTTAAACGGGCATGGTCACGATTTTGGTCAAATTCTATTTTTCTGTTTTTATTATTTACAATGCTTTAGAAAAGCATTAATTTCTAATAATCTAATGAAATTTGAGAGTCAGTCGTAGTGTTATAAGCAAGATACAGGGCTCACACAGAGTAGAAACAGATATAGCATATATAGAGGAAGGGAGGTTTTACTTGTTCTAAAGAATATGAAAAACGATAAATCCCCTGGGAGTGATGGATTTAAAACTGAATTTTACAAGTTTTTCTGGATGATCTGAAAGTTTTCATTATGAAGGCATTAAAACAAATATTTTTTTCTTAGAAAGCTTCCGTTATACATGTACCAGAAACTTGCTATTATATCGTGTTTGCCAAAAAGAGATAAACTTAGGCATTTAAAAAATAACTGGCGACCAATTACTTTATTAAATGTTTGTTACAAACTTATATTAGGATGGATTAGCCGGAGAATAAAAACCACAGGACTCTCTCATTTCAGATACACAAACAGGCTTTATAATAGGTAGATATCCGATTTAGTTTTGATCATATGTCTCACACTGAAGTCAATAATCTACCTGGATTACTTGTTTTTATTGACTTTGAAAAAGCATTTGATTCGGTTTCGTGGTCTTTGTTTACAAAGTTTTACATCTGTTTGGATTTGGTAAGAACTTAATCAGTTGGATAAAAATCTTAAACACAAACTTTAGAGCTTCTATCTTACAAAGTGGATGTTTATCCGAACAGTTTGAAATACGCCATGGATGCCGTCAGGGAGACCCTGTTTCACCGTATATTTTTCTCCTTTGTGCTGAGATTCTTGACATTCTTATAAAACAAAACACTGATATAAAATGTATTGTTGTTAACGGTAAAGAACACAAAATATCCCAGAATGCAGATGATACATGTCTTATCCTTGATGGTTCTGCTAACTCTCTTTATACTGTCCTAGATACATTAGAACTGTATGCAGCAACATTTTCTGGTTTAAAAATCAACAGTACAAAAACAAAAATCATTTGGATTGGTTAAAAAAAAAATTCTGCTGAGGTCTTTCATCACTCCAGATAGAAGCTAGACTGGGGGGGGCACAACTTTCTCTCTTCTAGGAATACATTTTTCTGTGGAACTACATGTAGATAGAATAATTGATTTAAACTATAACATTCAACTTCCAAAAATCACAGCAATGATTCAGCAATGAAAAAGACGTATTTAACTTCTATTAGAAGGGTTCTAGTTGCAAAATTTTAATTGTACCAAAACTAAAACACTGTGCCGGATAATTATGCCAGTGCCAAGCTGGCATTTTTGCACCCGCTTAAGATGCTGTTTCGGAAAAATCCATATATACCAAATGATAGCCCATTGTCTGAAGAGTATATAACCACTTTTGTTTTTATTGTGTTTCACCTGACAGGTGAGATATTTACCTTTAAAAATAAATATCCCATGGGGAAATTATAATTCCCATAGGAGAAACGATTCTCCTACAGGAAATATTGACAATCCTATAGGATTTTCTAAAAATCCTATAGGAATTATATTTCCTATAGGAGAAAGCTATTTCCTGTAGGAATTTGACCCAGACGGGTAGTTTTCCTATAGGAAATTCAAATTTCCTATCGGATTTTATCAAATCCTATCGGAATTGAAATTGAAATTGAAATTGGATTCAAAGGGTCATTAAGGGAGGTCACTAATGGTTGCATCTGTTTGAATGTATATATGGACAAGATGTTGTGGATAAGTTGATAAATATGGGTGATGATTTTTGTCTGAAGCTTAAGAAATTTACAACAAAAAATTTTGGTTGGATGTATTTGATTCATGGAGCTTTGTGATTAAAGATTCTTTTGAAAAAACCCAGCTTGCACAGTCTGAAATATTATCATCATCCCCAATCTGGTTAAATTCTCATATTCAAGTAAATAAAAATAGTATATTTATCAAAAATGGTATTACAAAGGTGTGAACATTATTGATGATTTCTTTGATGAAGATGGTGCATGTTTGTTAAGAGATAGTTTTGAAGAAAAATATAACATACATTGTGTTTGCTTTATGCAATATAACAGTATTATTAGTGTTATTTCAAAGTTCCTGAAAGGAACATAATCTTCAAAGGACAATTTTTCAAAGTTACAACGTCCTTTTGTGCCTATGTTATATGGAAAAATGATGTTGACGAATAAATGTACAAAACATATTTATGAAAATATCAAATGTGTTCAACCAAGTGCATTTTTGAAATGAAATTCAGAACCGGTGTCAAAAGGCTTCTCGGAAGTGGAGCTGAAAGATGTATTCAATGTGTGCTTTAAAACATCCACAAATTCTGCATAAAGAACTTTACATAAAATATTGCATGTAAATAACTATTGAAAGAAAATAAAAGTAATAGAAAATGAATCATGTACTTTTTGTGAAAGTGAATGTAAAACTATTTTACATGTATTTTTTATGTGCACAAAAGTTTTGCATATCTGGAATGATCTAAGCCTACATATTTATTCTACTACTTCAACTCGAAAAGGGTAAGTTTTAATGTTAAAAACATACTTTTTTGTAAAACTCCACTTATGAATGAAAACCTTGTTATAAATTTTATAAGCCAAACAGTATATTTTTCACTGTTTAAATGGTAGTAAATCACCAAATCTGTATGGACTGATACGTCATTTGAAGATGTATTATCATGTTGAAAAATTCATATCTGAAAACAAATTCTATTGATGCTCTTTGGTCACAATGGAAATATATGCTAGAAATATAACTTGTTTCTAAAAATCAGATTTATTATCTAATCGTTTTTTTAGTTCTGATAGTTTTGTTTATTCTTTTTCTATAGAAATTAACAAAATTTGCATATAGGTTCTTATTTTTTTCTTTTTCTTTTTTTAATGTATCAACATAGCGCGTAAACTTACATAAAAAATAATTTTGTATATCTTGGTATTAGTGAGGTGTGCAAATTTTTATGGATGGTCTGTGCAATATATAATACATATATTTGACTGTTTGTATCGATAGCACAGAAATAAAGCATTATAAAAAAAAGATACAGGGCTCACAATTCTTTGTCATGTAAACAAGGCTCGTGTCCTGTTTTTGTTTACATTTGTTCAATATACCAGTGAAAAATCTATTTCAAGCTGATTTTGTCTATCTTCTTATTCATTTTAAGCATAAATAAGCAGTTCCTAACGTTTAACACATTCATTTTATATCTAAAACTGGAAATTTTACTTCAACATTCAAAATGTAAACAAAAGCTTTGTTTACATAGCAAAGAATTGTAAGCTCTGTTACTCGCTTATTACTCAACGAATGACACTCATTTGGTTGCCTCTTAAATAGACCTTATTAAAGCATTGTAAACATTAAAATGGGGGAAAATATTTTTTTTTACCAAAATCATGACCATGCCCCTTTAAGTTCTATAACAGCGCATTTACTGGGTAAAGCTATAATAATTTTCTTTTGTTTTTAACTTGGCCTTCTATTCAAAAAATGCGAAAATATAGATTCTTTTGAAATACTTTTTATAAAAAAATTAACAGAATATTTTAGAAATTTGAATCAAATATGTCATATATAGATATAAATATGTATTGAATAAAAATTGTAGACTAAATAATTCTAATTGCTAATGAACGTTTATAAGGATGAAACAAAACCAAAGCAAGTACAAAACATAAAAGAACACAAATAAATAATAATAATAATAATAATAATAATAATAATAATAATTTTAAAAACCCACCTTGAATTAATGTATATGAAAGAATAATTCATTTTCTCTCTATTGTTTGATAAGACCTTTAACAACAATCGCTTTTATATAACTTTTCATAATCGAAATATGATATTATAATAAATCATTTCCATATCAAATTCTTCATTTTTTCTAAATACATAGCAACTGTTAAAATTAATGATTTTCATATGCAAAATTGTTTTATTTCTTACTTCCTACATATGAGTAATGAAATGAACAAGAATAGGTCAAATTCAACTTATTCAGCACAAAGCAATGTGATTTAAATCTTTAGCAGTACTATTGTGGTTTAATCTACGAATCCCTTTGAAATGTCTATCGTCTCTTAATGGTGTTTAGACTTCTGAAAAAATACCTGGTAGTTGATAACATTTAGTGAGAGGATTATTTATCATTGGTATTAACAGTGCAGTCTAAATCGCCTTTCAGGTCGAGAATATAATCCTTTTTATCTTTAAAGCAACAAGATATTTGAAATCTCCAAATCTGTTTCTTTATGGTGCGTCATTTTTGGACAGGTAAGATTCCCATACGAATCAGCAATATTGATTTTGTAATATAGCCCACTTAATTATAACGGTACACAAAAGGTATTAGATTTGATAATGTTTTCAATAGGCACGACATAGACGTAAATTAACAACTTAAATCTAACTAATAAAGTAATAAACAATATGATTAATACAGACTGGTTTTGTTATAAAATTAAATTGTTTATGAGTGTTTATTGATTGTTTTCTTTGTATGTGGAAAAATTCAGTAAGATATGATTTTTTTTTTTTTTGCTTTAAACATCATAGTTTTGGGGTGTTTTTTTTCGTACATAAATTGTTCAGTTCTTAAAAATCCGTTATTTAGTGTTCATTAAAGGTAATATATTCCGTTTGAAATGAAAATTTTCAAAGAAAGAAATGTTTGCGTTTTTCCATTAAGCTACAAAAGTTATAAACTTTTTGCAAATAATACAGTTTAAATCAAACGCATGTAAGTATTAAATATGAATTCTAATTTATTTATTTACTGACCGGGTCGGTCAGTAAACGCCCAACATTGAAATATTCTTAAGCACGTGATGTGACAAACCAATTTCAGAACGTACACAAGATGTTTACGCGAAAACGTGGTCGATCCGTTGACAATGTAATAACGCGTTCGGAGAGAAAAGAAAGAAAGAAACAGTTTGACAGAGAACGTTTTAAAAACGTATTTAAATGATAAGCTATATTGGACACACTTTGAGCGGTGGACACGTTTGAAACTTCATGTTTAACTATGAGATTGGCGGCTTCTTGCTATAGACATGCATGTAGGTCACACAGTGGCGTGGTTTCTTTGTTTAACAAAATATTTACTCATAAAGGGAAAGAAGAATGTTTGTGGTACGATATTCATTGTCTGAATATTTTAAAACTTGTATCGCTATCACTAGAATACTTAAAATCGATAAATTGTATATGTTTTGAGTCGAGGGGCCCCAGAAGGGATAAATTTGACGTTCTATTTTATTTAAGGAATGAGGAATCATTCTTTGAGTATTATGAGGTGATAATTTCAGTCGGGGCGTGATCAAATCCAATAAAGCCCGAATAGCTTTATGATAAATTTGAAGAGCTTTATGATAGATTCGAACACGCCCCGACCGAAATTATCACCTCATAATATTCAAAGAATGATTCCTTATTACTTATATGTATATTTATATAATTTTCAGCATTTGTAGGAATAAAATTAGAATATTAAGTATGCGAAACCCTGCGTGCGCTCCAACAATACATCATTTGAATTTATTGGACTGTATACTAGTAGTACAAAATCGATTCCTAGTGTTATCGCAGACAAAAACACTGAAAAATGTAAATATAATTAAATTGTTGTCAAATGTATTAAACAAATGGTCAATTGCAAAAAAGCTCATTGAATGTCATCGACACCGATACGCAGCCATCCTCATAAAATGCAGGTGACAATATCTGATATTTTTTTTCTGTTAACAGCACACAAACCTGTTTATATAAACTCAAACAACTGTAACATTATGAATATGCATAGAAAAAACGCCGTTATTCATTTTTAAAATATGGCTAGTACCTCGTTGATATTTATAAAATAAAAAAAAAAAATGCAATTTTTTCTTTAAACTTCTTTTTCATATATCTAGTCATGCTGACAAAATTTAGGTCTGGATTTCAACATCGCAAAATCGCCGTTAAAAACGGCATATATACTGTATACCTTTCACAATGTTGTAAACTTTTATAGGCTGCGTACGTAAGTTTTTTCAAAAAGCATACAAACATATCAAATTAGTAAACATTATGTAAATAATATCTTCCACTCTTGTTTTGTTGTCGGCCCTGGTATTAGCCCGCGGTCGAGCGGTTGGTATCGGCCCGTCGGAACTCAAAGAATGCTGGTCGATACCTTCCGAGGGCTTTTATACAAATGTTGTAACCACTTGTGATATAACTTTCGCCAATTATATCAAAGTGTAATGGCGGTCAGAATCCTGATCAATATTAATTGCTAGCGCTCTCGAGCGCTAGCAACTACGTTAGTCTTTTTCACTGGAATACGCATGCTCGACTCCATAGTAGGGGATTCTGGGAATACTGTACTACTGTAGATAAACTGTACCATGTGAATTTCGTTTTATCATCTTCACACGAAGTTTTGTGTTTGATTGTAAATGTCAAAAAAGTAACAGTCGCTTAGGTCTTATAATGCAAAGTTATTTTAAATATTATAATAAATAGTTAGCTTTATCTTAACTACCTTCAAGCTCGGAAAACAACCTCGAATATGTTTTTCGAGCTTGCCGGAAAGGCCCGAGAAGATACGATTGCTACAAAACAGTACCAATGGTTGAAAATTTTCACCTCGAATTGAAATTACAGTAGATACATAATGATTAAGGCACAGTCAATGAGCTATGCCATTGCCGATGCTTCTGTGTTTTATGATAGCTACAGCGCTAGCTCGCCAATCTTTTTAAAAGATAAGCTTGTGATATGTAATATTAATACGGTAATATGTAAACTGTGTGACTGTTGGTTTAAACGGAGACGGTACAGTTTGAATTTTGTAAATGAGAGAACAAAATTCATTTGAATCGTACTTAGTAAGATCCACCTGCATATACTCAAATCACAGGCCAAACTTAAACTAATCGTCGATTGATCAGTTGACAATTGTGACATCAATATTTCATACATAAAGAGGACTTGTGGCCTTGAGACCATGGTTAGAAAGGGGCCACTGGTATTGTGATGCCCGATTGTGATGCTTTATATTAAAAAATGAATATTGAAAGACCACCAAAGGTTGTATATTGAAAAGCAGAAGCACGAGAAGTGAAAAAAGAAGGCAGATATTTTTATGGGGGTTTTTCTCGATTAAATGCTATGGGGGAGTTTCTGTATGGCCTTTTGAGATGGGGGATGTGAGGTTGTTTTGAATAAGACATTTATACTGGCATCTTGTTTTAATTTATTTATGAAAACATATAAACATAAAACCTATCTTGAAAGTTGTCAAATACGAAAAAAAATATTATTTTCTATCAGAGTTTTTTGTACCTTTTTAATACCAGGTCAAGGACTTTTTTGTGATCTTAACGTTTTTCAGCAAAATTATAATTTAATTGTCTTTTTTGAGAGATTTCAGCCAAGGAGGTGGTCATTATTACAATTTTTATTATTTTCACTCCAAAATGAAACTTCATAAATGCATAAATGAGATTTCTCGACAGGTATGTCTATGGGCTATGGTACTAAGAAGATCGTTAATGCCTGTCAATTATTCTATCAATTAAAATAAATTACTTTTTCGAAAAAATATAAATAATAGGGCTACGAATATGGCATCGCCCAGGGGCTGGATGAAAACTTTATTAAATTTAAGTTTGGTAGTATGCTTTCTTATCTTTTGTATTTTGTCGAGACATGTAAACAAAGCAATAGAAAGGTTACGTATGATGTCACAGTGTATTTGCTTTATCCACTGAGCTTTGACAATGTACAACCAAATCGATTAATACATATTGTGTATGACGTCACAAAGAAGAGGTGCTTCAAGTACATGTATGTGTACTGCTTCCTATGTGTAATAAATGCTCGCCGCTATTAAGAGCAAACCACGACTTCTCAACTAATAAGTATTTGTTTTAATTTTTATAGGTAAGAGATGGTAAGAGAAGGAATGTTAACATTCAAATTCTATGCCTTATTAAATCAATTCAAGCATATAATATATCATGTGCTTTTAATCGTGATCTTGATTTCACTTTTCCAAAAGGAGTATAGTGAATCCAGCATTCCAGCGGGTAGCTGCAGGTCTGTAGCTCCCGGTCTGAAAAAATTCGGATGAACGACCTGGGAGCTACAGTGCCTCCTATAGTAAAAACCTGCGATTTACGGCGCACAAAAAACGGCGCTAGTTTTGGACTGATTAACCTTATTTCCACACAAATTCTGTGAAAACAATAAGTACCATTAAATTTTTCAGGAAATTTACTACTGATATTGTCACTTTACTTGCCTCAGAGTTTCTCTTAAACATGCTAACCGACCTCGAAAAATGAAGTATATTAATTTACGTCGAGATCGAGAGTCGCCATTTTCCCATATAAACAAACTGCACCACTTCACTTTACGGGGCTGGTGATGGTGTTTAAAAGAATATCAGAGGCAAGTAAAGTGACAATATCCAGCGGGCACCTTAAATTGCTTGCAGCTATACGATATACATATAGTACGTAGCGGAACAATGCATATGGACAGAATAGACATGTTCTTAGCCGAATTTAATTTCCTCCTCCGATTTTTTTTTCGAGAAATAAATTGCGAAGCGATTCAATATTCGTTTTGTGGAGAAAAATATAAAGTTATTGAGTCTTTTTTAATTTTCAACAGTGATGATAATAACTCAATTACATTTACCTATAAATAAATAATAGTTAGATCATATCAAGTAAAATTTACGCGATTAAGTATGGAAGGGAATTACCGCCAAAATTCTATGTATCTTGCTTTTATTTTTATTATGCTTACTTCTTTATTCTTCAGTACATTTACACTTGCATGTCACTTTATTGTTTTCATATTCATGCTTATCTAATTTCACTTTGATTCTCTTTGATTCTTTATTGTTTGCTTATCTATATGTTGCAATATTCTCTTCTTATTCGTGTAAATTCTTTCTTCTATCTCTGTTAAAAATCTGAATTCAAACGCGCAAACCATAAGGCACTTTCAATAAAGACGAATACAAGTTGCATGAATTTAATGATGCATTATGACGCCAGGCGGCAGTGTGTGCGCTACAATTGCTGCTCCCAAAGATTTATTAAAACGAAACTAACAAATGGCATAAATTTAATAAATTCAGGGCTTAAATACATGTAAATATAGTCAACTTTTAACAAGCCATGATATACGCAGACTCAAAAAGATACGGGTTTTTTTTTTGTATACATGTACAATGCCTCCGCGCGGTTCTAAAAAAATCATTTGGGGGGGGGGGGGTTCTGAGAGATAATTTTGTATTCATTATTTTATTAGTTAATTAAATAAGTGTGAATTTTCCATTGGGGTGGATCTGATCTCATTCTAGATCCGCAATGCAATGGACCGTGCAGTAACAAATTATTTGCATGAACGGTTAATTTTTAGAGGAGGAACATGTCATAAGTACTTGTCGACAGGACTTTATTTTCATTTGAGGTGAAAATAGGTGGGATGGTGCACGGTTCTGTCCAGAGGTACCCGTGGAACATGTAGATGAAATATAAATAAAAATAAACCCAATCCAAAGATGTTTTTGAAAAACAATAAAAGGACTGGGGTACGAATTGCTTAGAAGTAGCGTTTCCTGTACTTTAGTACGTGTGAAAATTATCACTTGCATGAATCACTGTGTACCTCTCCTTAGGTCACAGTACTGTGTATCCCTGATTAAATGCGATGAATTAATATCCGCGTGAAATTCCGGGTTAAAAACTTAAAACTGCAGGTTTTAAAATCTCACTTATTTTTCTAAAAGTTTTGAACTTGTGATATGAAAAAAAAGTTTGGTGCACGCGATTTTATATTCTTGCGATTCGGCACAGAACGGTAGAATCGCAGAAGTAAATATACGTATACGCGGTAAAATTAACGAATCTAAAGTATCAGTGACTTAATTACACAATGAGTAAACGAAAACAAACCAGGCAAAGAGATTAAAATACGGTATGTGATATGGCTGTTTATACGTTTTGGTTTAAAATCTAAATCAAATCTTAATAAAAATTCTTATATAAAGTTCTAAATAAAATATTTTTTTCTTCCAAAATACAAAACATAAATAATGTATGCTTCTTATTTACACACATTTTCGAAGTGATAAAAATGTGTATGTATCATTCACAGCCATGCTTATTGTAGGTTTGTTATTTTAATATAAATCATGTACATGTAACTGAATGTCCATGTTGAGATTTGAAGGTGTTTAAGCTATGATACATGTAACTTAGAGACATGAACCTCATACATGTCTACCTGTCAACCGACTTCCATATCAAGCTTGCGATGATGATAATTATGATACGGATGCTAATTATGACAACTGTAAGATTATGTCGTCTCATATATATAACTGATGCGCAGACTTCGAATTTTATTTTATTTTAGGGGAGGGGGGGTCCAGTCACCCCACCGCCCTTGAAAATTCAAACTTTTTTAAATTTACATAGTAAACCTACTGAAAATAGAACTCGACCTACCCCAACCCCCACCCCCTCCCCGGCAAACAAAATTATAAAGTATCCCTTAGTACATAAACCTCCCCTCCATTTCTTGATCTGAACATATAAACATTGGAGCGAAATGTCGTGGTGCGAAACATCCCACATTTTTAGTAAGCTAGCTACGTTGTTGTTTTTTTTCGGGGAGCAGCAATTGTAGCGCGCACACTGCCGCCTGGCGTCATAATGCATCATTAAATTCATGCAACTTGTATTCGTCTTTATTCTAAGTGCTTTATGGTTTGCGTGTTTGAATTCACGTTTGTAACAGAGATAGAAGAGAGAATTTACACGAATAAGAAGAGAATGTTGCAACATAGAATTAAGCAAACAATGAAGGATTAAAGAGAATCAAAGTGAAATTGGATAAGCATGAATATGAAAACAATAAAGTGACATGCAAGTGTAAATGTACTGAAGAATAAAGTAGTAAGCATAATAAGAATAAAAGCAAGATACATAGAATTTTGGCGGTAATTCCCTTCCATAATTAAGAAGGGAGCCATGCGACCGAGCCCCGTTTTAATAAATAGATTGTTAATAAAATATCTATCTTTTTACGGCTCTCTCAGCTGTCAATCGAACTGTGACGTCGTGACGTCGAACTTAAAGTGAAAAAATTCACGATCAAATGATTAGATAAAAAATGGGTTATGTTATAAGTTTAGTTTATTGGTGTTTACTGTTTTGTATTCTCATATTTTGCGGATGTATTAACGGTTAAGTTTCGTTTTTTTTTATGGTATTATGAAATTGCAAATGTGGCTTTTCCATCGGTAATGCACAAATCAATATTCATTTTTCTTGTTTCAACTATATATTAATAACTTCTAATATAAGAATAAGGATGATGAAGGACCGCGTGGTATAAGTTGAGTAACGTGTTAGGTAATGTCATTTACACCAAGATTTAGTCTGAAAGATAAGTAATGAGATTATGGTATCTTTAAATGTAAAATTACGTTTCTTTATCAAAAGGTGAAAATTGTTATCGATCATTTTGATAATCAATTACATGTTGCAGACCATATAGGATTCTACAAAGTTTTCCTCGGAAATAATTATTTTAGTTTAAGTAGCGATAGAGGAATTTGACATGTATGGTGGCATATTTCTGCCCGACATGTGATATAAATTATTTGAAAAAGGAAATTGAAAGATTTTATTAGCTCTAAAGGTATTTATATTTAGCCTTTGGATCTAACTTGTCAACAAAATCTCCGAGATGAATGCATGTAGATAGTGCCGATAACCGTTTCGACTCATGGTTTCTTGATGAAAAATTAAAGCTTAATAAGCTATTTTTGTCCAGATCGTATTATTCTTTAATGAAAAATAAAGCTACATTTATCTCTTGTCCATTTTTTTTTCTTTAATATAAAAACATTGAATTCTTGAATAAAGGGTACATGTTGATCTTCCATAAGCTAGATCTGATGTTAAAGCTGACATGAATTCATCAATACGCATTATTTCCCTTTTATCTCCGACTACCGCCATATTAGTTGTCGATTTCTATTGTTCTGCTCATCGCTACACACCCCTATATAAGGCCGATACGCAGCAATATTCATGCTTCACCGCATTCAGGTATTTCATTTACCCGAACACGTTATACATTTAAAGCTGAACACCGCTCGTAAATATTCACTGTCCGCCATAATTCTTTTTCAGCACCGTTCTTCCTACACCCCTATATAAGCCACAGACCTTTTAACAGTTCAAAGTATATCGCTGTAGAGGTCTCACCTGTGTGGACGAACATCCTGCCTAGCCATGTTACTCTGTCGCGATGAAATTGTCAAGCTTTACGCATTTTTTACAAACCAGGAGAGTACTAACATCAAATAAACTGGTCAATGCATTATTTACCAACATAATATGCACATAAATAAGAATTTAATGCACAAAAATCCAAAGACAACGAAAGTAACACTACAGGTCGGCCACGAGTTTCAGGTGTGCAATCGGGTGTAACGAAATCGAAGGGTTTATATACCAGGTACCTGTGTGACGGTGCCTATTTACGAGCGGTGTTCAGCTTTAATGAAAAGGCTTGTAGAAACGCGTTTTGAACAAAAATAATACGACGACCAGTGCACTGGTAAGGAATATCCAATGGACGATGAAACAAGACAGACTGAAATCCAGGCACACATCTTTCAAAATTCCTCGATAATTGTTGAACGTTTTCCTGTGTATGTTACAATATCGCACATGCTCAATCCACACACTGTAGCAGATCGATCATTGTCAATGACCGCATGGATTTTAGAAACGGAGTGTTTTTGCAAAAACCGATGGAAACGATGTTACGTTGTTACTTTCTTGGATTTACTATCATTTATCTAGTGTGTTGGATGTAGTGCCTCGGGGGTCTTCAAAAAGATGCAGACGCTATGCACTCTGTATGAACGACACACGTGTTCGATGTGCATGCGAAGTAAGACAGCCCTATTTGTGCAAAATAATACGGATACCTTAAAAATTCTTTCAAAGAATAAATATATCTATGTTTTATTGATTCAATTTGATTGTAGTTTCTTTTATTCTTTTTTACAAACATTTTACTACAATGTGTAGTGCATGCATGTAGAAGTCCGTGCAACCTGAATGCCTCGATCGGAAAGCAACGGACCGTAACCTTCTCGACCGCTTCATATACCCTAGTTGTAGTTGAGTAATGATCGAACTAATATGGTTACCGAATGCTTTTATGAACTCATGTCAGATTTAAACATATCGAGAAAGTATATGTACTTGTAACATTACAATTCGTTCTTCAGATTATCCTTGTCAGTTTTATAAACCTACTATGGTGCGGCTTTGTTTGAATCCTATACAAATACTCTTAAGAAAATACACAAACACTTAAATTAGAGGGAACTTAATGATATCACGCGCAAGCGCGGTAATTAAAACTTTTCTCATTCATATGATACGATTCTGAATTTTCTCCGTTGCGCTTATAATAAGCCAATCACCAGAACTACATGAACTAGACCGACACTTTCAGACACTACAACGCACCTGACACGTCCGGCGGCTTTTTAATTAATTCAAATGCACACCGGTACCATCAAAGCTCAAGAGCATCCGGTATGGATTAAGGCACTTCCATTTATTAACTTTTAATACAATGGTCAGTAGCGGAACACTTTTACCAGCACATAGCGGTATACAGATCCCTGCACCGTGGATATCTGATATAACGAATCGCCTCATTATTATAGACAAGAAACTCGACAAAACTGACCAATTAGAAAAAAGCGTAAAATATCTGCATATAAGTCTAGCAGACATGGATTAGCCAGTCAAAACTATTGAAACTGTAAAGGATGATCAACAGACAGCAAACATTGTGAATCCTCCAAAGATAAGCAGCGAAGTTGAGCGACTGAGTTAGATAGACCGCAGAACATTAACTGGCAAGATTGGAAATAAACAGCTTAGGTAGCAAGGGACAGTTTCGCATAAAGTAAGTTCAATATTTTTAGTAAAAATGAGTGTAACTGTATTTGAAGGCCTGTATGTACTATGAAAATTAGTGAAATGATTATAGGTGATAATTTCATGTTAGCTTGGAGTCATTCCTGTATTTTGATGTAAAGCATGTAGGTCCCATAGTGTTATAAGGGGGTGCTTGGGAGTCAGATGCGAAACAGCGGCTGTTGATAGGTGTGTTCACTTTTCATGTAAGAAGAAAGTAGGGCAGACGGTAAGTGAAATAGTGTAAAAATGACATGGATGGGAGGTGGGGCGGTACAGACTGGCAGGGAGGGGACATGTTAGACTACAGATGGCACCATGTCCCGGGGGTCATCTCTCTGCAGGGAGCGCGGTAGGGTGGGGTCTAAATGGGGCAAAATGAGTAAAATTTTGACAGTACACGGGGGGCCAAATAGACGTTTAATCTTACCAGGTAAAGATATGGGTGTTATTTTGGGTGAATTTCTAACCTTAATGCCCTTCCTTAAGTCCAACATGTAGTTACAAGTCATTTTGGGCCAGGTGCAAATTATGAATTTCCCGCAACACAGTGGTTAATGGGGGAACCCCCACCCCACAATTTCATGCATCAAAAAAACTGTCCCCTGCTACCTTACTTCAATTTCACCTGTTAAGCAAAACATTTGAAATGGGCGGGCGACAAATTTACGCGGACGTCTGAGAAAACATTGGATTGAAACTTTAGTTATAGGAAGTGTATTTTCAATTCACCTCAGCGTTTCTATATTAATTAAAGGGATCGAATAACATTTTATTTAGTATCAGCAAAGCGATTGAAATACATTTTATTTCATCAATTAGTATATAATCAGCAAATATGAGAGGAGCCCAATACGGGAGAGAAGGCGCAAGGCAAAACATTGCCCGATGACTTCAGAGAATCAGTCTGAAATCAAGTGGGTCCATTGTTGAAACGGGGTTTATTCCCATAGGAGAATAATTCAAATTCCGATTTAATAATTTAAAATTATACCCAGATAAAAATTTTCCTTTTTTTCGCTAAAGTTTATGTATATACGAATAAATTAAAGCTGAGTGAAAATAACGTTAAAAACTACATTGTACAATGTTCCGCGGTCTTAATATCAGTAACAGAATTTTCATAAATATTCACATACCTCAGTAATCCTCAATAAGTCGATATAAGTGATTTTTTTTGGTTAGTGAATAGCTAGATAACAAATGAATGCGCATATATAATAATAAGTGAAATATAATTTAAAAAAAAGAATAACTTTCAAGAAAATTATTGGTATACTAGTAGCTGGACGATCGAAAGTTTTAAGAAAATTCACCAACATTGCACAGTTATCTGAAGTTTTAAACAATTATATCGGAATTACCAATACTTTCATATATTCGGTTCTTTAAATGACAGTTAGATGTATGGATATATTTAAAGCTGAAATCAGTTTATTTATACGTTTGTTAGAGGATTGTGCTTGCTAAGCAAACCATTTTAATCTTAAATTTTATTTTAGACTAATTTTATGCTAAAAACAATTAGTTTTAGGTCGTTATTTTGACGCTTGAGTGAATTTTTTTTTTAAATGAGATGTTTTCATACATTTCATTTGCAAAATAATTAAGAAATAGGGCAACTTTTAAGAATTATTTCCTGTGTATTGAATACTTATTTTAAAAATACATTAGATTTAGACAGATATCTTTTGATAACAAAAATCAAACTATATTGCTTCTCTTTGTATCAAATAAACTAATCAATAAAGAATACTTAAGCAGCAATGTTATCCCTTTCAATATTTTGGGATTAATTTCTATGGTTAGCTGGTTCAATATAGATGCATTTTTCATCGCTGGAGTTACTAGTATATAAATATGTAATCGGGAAAGGTCAAAAGTATATTGCCATGTTTGATTAAAATCATTCCTCAGTACGTCTCAAAACTAAAATGTTCGGTTACATTTGGTTCACGGTTTTTTCTCAATTACTTTTCTATTTTAATAATGTATTTGGGGGATGTGATACAGAAAAGGACTGCGTATTTCATTCTTGGATGCCATGGGAACCTTGCATTGGTCAGTGTGGTAATCAAAAACAATTAAGACAGCGAGAGTTTTGTTGCCCCAGATATGTGGCTTCAAAAACCCCAGAAAATTGTCTTTCAGCTTGCTTACTTCCTGTAGATGGTAACGGATTTGATGAATACAAGCCATGTTGTCTTTGTTACAATGGTTCATTGTTACCAAACAATACATGTAAATGTAATGATGGATATACGGGATCCTGTTGTCAAGGTTTGTCCGTTTATCATTCAACTTCACATGAAACACGTATTAACGTGTACTGATTTGTTTAATTTACAATACTATGCTCAGTTGCATAATTATATATAATGCTTAATTCCGACAATCATATAATAAATGCTGTTATATGTTACCCCATTTTTTTATATGATTGTCGGATAAATAACACTTTCTTCAAGTTGATGAAGGTAAATGCATACGGTTATATATATATTTTCAAAGATATAATGATAAACAAAAATAGGGGTTTTTTTTTTCAACCAAAGTATGGTGATCACAAATTCGTTAGCAATCTTATTTTTAAAAAAAATACGTGCTCTTTTTTTTTTTTTGGCTTTTTAGTTTTTATTTAGTCAAATTTGCTTATCTTTTAAATTGCTTAAATGTGTGCCATATTTTGGAATAAAACTTTTAGTTGTAGATAACTAAGACATTTAAACAGGAGGCCCATCGGGCCCATCGCTTACACGAGCAGCAGGAACAATATATCTGATCAAACCAGCTTTATAGTACATAAATCATTAACAATATAAATATCTTTAAAACTTTGAAGATTAGATTCTAATAAGAGTTTTTCTCCACAAATTATTGAGACGCCTTTGTTGTTTCATTTTTGAGAGAATTGTTTCTCTATTCCTATGTAAAATATCCTCCTCCCATTGTTGACCCACCCTTCTCCCGAAATCATGATTTGAACCAACTTGAATCTACACTACTTAATGGTGCTTCAACACAAGTTACAACTTTTCTAGCTAAACGGATTTTGAAAAGATTTTAAAAAAGATACAATGTTTTATAATTTAAATTATCTCCCTTTGAAGAGGGTGAGACGCCTTCTTTTTTTTTTTTTTTATCAAACTTAAGCCTCTTTTATCTTAAAATTTTTCGTGCCAAGTTTGGTTAAAATTAGCCTATCGATTTTTTAGAAGAAGTTAAGTATGTGAAAAGTTTACAGACAGTATGCTTTGCTGTGAATTCAGAATTCCACAATACGATTATTAGATATATCAGAAAATAATTCACGACTTGTTAACAAAAACACAACTCAACAATGCGATTATTTTTATGATAAGTTTCAACTAACCGCTCTACAGCACTGCTATTGTTTTGTTTGAAGAGAGTTTAACAGATACATAATGATCATAACTTGTAAATGATACTGGAATCCCGTAAAAAAAATTATTAGATTATTTATGATAACAGCGTTCTACTGTACATACATGTGTATATATGACCAGTTTTTATAGTGCTAAAAAACTATAATATCTTCACAACATATTATAATTAATATCATAATATATATTTTGTTTGACAACTCTTAATGGCAGTTACTTCCCATAAATCATTTTCTTAGAAGTTAATTAATCAATTGCAATTGTCATAATGAAGATATTGAACAAGTACAATTTTGAAAGTAATTACCTTGAAGATTTATATAGTGAACGGCCAATGTCGTCTGTCATCTTGTACTGCTTTTGTATCCCGAACTAAAAGTTTTTTGTTCATTTGGACATGTATATCTTATACCACAATGTAACTATATTTTTTAATTATGTTATAACTATAGTAAAACGTTGCAGTTAAATGATTACATGTATGCAACTTACAGTACACAAAGGTGTGCTTTAACCAACTGATCGACTTCTGGGGACGCATTACAGTTGGTCCCCAGAAGTCATTGGTTCATAAAGCTTGCATTAACTCATTTTTTAATTAACCTTATCAAGGTCTTTGAGTAATTTTGTTTGTTTTAAGCTACTTATCATTAATACAAGAATTTTGGCTAAACTTAAGGTTCTGAAAACAAATACTTATATTAATGTCATAAATGAGATGTGTCGAGCAAAACGTACTAGTTTTCTAGATAATAAAAATAAATGCAAAACTTAAAAGTAAACTACAAACGAGGATCATATATTTAATAGTAACTGTTTTGTCTTGTATTACTTTGAATTCAATTAATATTGACCATCAACAATGAAATATTTGTGTACATCATGTTTATTCGTCTCTAGATGGAGAATTTTGGACTAATCAAAACGCACACAACTGAGAAAAGAGGAGCAACTCGCCCATTTAAAAAATGGTGATTTTTTAATAAGAAGGGTTATCTTTCATTATCTCTATGACAAATACACCGCGTGTCAGTTAAATATCTTTTTTGAAGCATTTTTTATTAACCAAGATTTTTAAAACTGTAATAATATTGATCACTTCTTAGCATGTAATCACACTAGAGGTTTTTGAGATTTTCTTTTATTCTGGCATATTCCTCCTTAAAGATATGGACAGGCATATTAGCATATTCAATCGCAATTCAAAAGTGAACTGCGTTCTATAGAACGCATATAACCACTTTTGTTTTTAGTGTGTTAATTAATTTTTAAAGGTAAATATTTCACCTGTCAGGTAAAACACAATAAAAAAAAGTGGTTATATACTCTCTAGTCAATGGTCTATAATTTGGTATAGATGGATTTTTCCGAAACTGCATCTTAAGCGGGTGAAAAAATGTTACCTTGGCACTGGCATAATTATCCGGCACAGTGTTAGATCCCATTTTCTTTGTACTGTCTTTGTACATGCACATGTATTTTCTCCGTAATACCCCGGTACTGTATTCATAAAGGGCTTGTTTGAGATATGATGCGCACATATCAAAGTCAGAGATTATCGTCACATTGGAGTTCTTTCTTAAATATTCTTTTTTCCCGTATGTTGTTTATTAAAGCAGGCTCTTTTTGATAATAACAATATGAAGGATGTCTGGTTAAAAATTGATCATATCGGTGTACATATAACACCTTGGGTATTATATATTTCACCAATAGGATTGTTTTGGGTTAACTATTGTGAACTCTTTTCGGTTAATTGTCATTATCTGGCTTATTTCAAGTTAACTCTTAATCAAGGAATCAAGCATATCACGTTTATATTAATTTATCACGATACTAAGTTTAATACATATATCATGGCATGCACTAATAGAATATATAATATACATTAGAAGCCGTAAAATTTTTAATTGAAGGTCACTATATCTAGACGATCATGTTCTTTTAGGGTTTTACGGTTAATATTTAAAATGTCTTTTCTAAATGACAATTGGTAGCAAAATCAGTAATTCATTGCAATATTTGTCGTTAAGAAATTGTGGAGGATGAGAAAAATTGAAGACGAGAAATCTAAGTTAGTTTAAGTTTATCAGTTAAGATTCTTGTTTAAACACGAACATATTGGTTTAGCGGGAAAGCGTGCGTAAACCCGTTGTTATATTCGATTAAAATGTAAATATGCAAGGAGCATAACTCAAGTTGCTCGCAAGATAGCGCCACCGCATCACCGAGTTTTCGTAATAAGATCTGCCAAGGGTTTATGGGGAGCTGAGTGGACCGAAAAACCTTGGCTAGCGAAGATGCTAATGCCATATTCGCGTAGGTAGTCAGAAACACTCCTAGAAAAAAATCTTCTATTGCATAACGTGCTGTATGACAGTCAATATCATATTATCCATGCAGGGTTTTGATAACTTGGTCCACTTAGTTTTGCAGAGTGTGGGATAATCTTTTTATAAATAACATTATACTAATATTTGTTATAATTTGACCATATTTTTTTCCGTTTAAAGTAACTCTGAATTGGATAATCATTCTTTAATGTTATTGGTAATATGGTAATACTGTCAGCCTGTAAGTCTAAAGCAAATAAATAAAAGAATTTTTGTTCACCGTATAAGTATAATTCAAAATCCATTATTCTGTCTTGAAGTTCATGAAAAGAACTCTTTTTGACTGTTGCTAAGATACTTGTGTTAAAATAATACCCTATCATTCAATCATTTTTGCAAATAAAAAAAACAAACACCCCCCTTAAAAATAAATTAGTAAATAACTTACATACTTCAACCGATGGCTACAAAGGCATTTCAGATTACTGTTTTTAGTAACTTAACCATCTGCATTATAGAGTTTCTAATTGAATAAAATCATAGGTAATATATGAATGTTTATTGATAAGGTCCTATAGGTCATTCGCAATACCTAATTCACAATGTTAGGTAATGTCTGGTTATTTGCTCTTTCTTCGTCCATTTTATATAATTCAAAATTTGTGACTGGAAGCTGTAATTTGGCGAAAGATTGTGAGCTTCACTCTTGGCTGCCATGGCAGTCGTGCGTTGGTAATTGTGGCAGTCAAACGCAGTTGAGACAGCGAGAGTTTTGTTGCCCGCGATATGTAATACCCAAAACAATAGACAACTGCTTTGCAGCTTGTTCTCTTCCTGTGGTCGAACTTAATGAATACAAACCATGTCATTTATGTTACAATAATACACTGTCGTCAAACAATACCTGTACATGCAATTATGGATATAAGTGGCCATGCTGTAAAGGTTTGTCCTTTATTATCTTTTTTAATCAAATATATAACTTCAACAAAGAACTTCAAAAGCTTGTTTTGAATTAGGTTTGATAAGCATAAATATGATTGAAGATTGAAATGTGAAACCTAAAAAAACCCACCACAAACCATTAAATGTATTAATTGGCGGATGTAATATTATTCTGGAGGATGCTGATATGGCGGATTAATACCTATTTGGCAAAAAGTTTGAGAAATCAAAGTTTTAGGATGTGAAAATGTGAAATAAAAAATTTATACAATACATTTATACATTTATAGTGTAACAAACAAATGACGTGTTGGAAATTTAAACAGAATCCAATTACTTTTTTTTCGATATTGCATCTTTAGTAAATTTCGTTGTGTAATCATAGTATTTACCAATTGCGCATAATTTCACTAGTCTTATTATTAATGTATTCCGTTTCCAACGAAAACCTTATTCAGGTCTTCCGTTTCCAAAGGATGATCTTACTGGTTTTTCTTTGTTTCTTTTTACCAATTATTATTCTTGGGTTTTTTTCTTACGCATTTTTGTACAGGCAATTTCGCGGATATGGTTCAATCGATTTTCACGAAACTTTCAGATCCGATAGATGTTTATTCGAACTATATTTGAAGTCCAAATTTTCAGGAATTATAGACAAGAGATTGTAGAGATGTGCCAGTGGGCATTCATATTTGTCTGGCTCTAAAAGCTTTAAAGCTCGCATGGACCTGAAAATTGAGATGAAAAAAAGGTCTCGAATTATCGTGGTTTTCTTTGTTTATTTTCTTTTCATGAAAATATTTTGTGAGGACATGTAATGCAAATAAAGTTTATATTTACAAGAGCGTTCGTATGATATCAAGAAAAAGAGGACCGAGAGGGATCTAAAGTATTTCATCCTAGCGCTTTACTAAGGATTATTTTGTAATAGGTTATAACAGTAAAATTGTTTATCTTACAGTAATGTATCCAAACAACATATTAATGATTTCTTCATGTGTTGCGTAATTAGGAGTTTTAAGGAGCCAGATGTCCAAAACTTCTCTCACTTATATCTCAAAAAGAACAAATATTTTGAAAAAAATATATATGAAAAATGACAGTAACAAACTGTCAACAATCTCAAAAATCCATAAAACGAAATACAAATTCAAAGCAGAGCAACACGGACCTCTAAATAGATAGAGGTAGGATCAGGTGCCTAGGAGGAGTGAGCATCCTCGGCTGACCGGTCACATCCGCCGTGTGCTCATCGTCGTAATTTGGAAAAACCCCGGAAAAGTCCGTAGACAATTAGGTGATTAATTATGGTCTAACAATTACTGTAAACGTACTACATTTGGCTGTGTATTCTATTTAGCGCTTTTGGCGGAATGCGGCTTCCGCTAAATCAAGTACATCGCTAAATGTCATGCATATATGTATAAGAATAGTCACATTCAGGAATACGCTAATTCAAATCTACGCCAACTTGTTCAAAACGAAAAGATTACTTCAAAAGAGACTGTTGATATTCCTGTTTTATCAACTTGTTTGTCAGTAGCTTGCCTCGCCTTAGAAACTGTTCATACGAAGATATATTCATATTCATATTTAGATTGCATTCATCTATAGAAAAAGATGCTTATAATAATGTTTATTATGATAACAATATCCAACCATCATAATTTCGTTAAACGGCCCCGATAAGAAGATAAGGGGTCGGCCCCTAAATTTTCTTTCGCAGATAGCGCAAGAACGGTAAACAATTTCTAAACACTTGTTAAACAAAATGTGTTTAATATCTAAAGACCTTTCACTTTATATCAAGAAAAAGAAGCAGGACCCCCAAATTCGGAACTAAAAGGGCTCTAAAAGATTTTCTTTCATAACACTTTACTAAGACATTTTTTGTTACATGTTATAGAAGTAAAAATGTTTATCATACAGATATTTAACCATATATAATAAAAACATTATCATGCGTTACGTAATTAGGATTATCAAGAGGCCAAATGTCCAAAATTTTTATCACTCATATCTCAAAATTGACAAATATGTTTAAAGGCAACATAGAGAAGAAGATGCTTAGAACGATGTTCTATACAACATTCATCAACATTTCGTTAAACGACCCCGATAAGGAGATAAGGGATCGGCCCCTAAAACGGTATTTCCTAATTAATAAATAGCTCAAGAACGGTAACAAATTTCTAAACACTTGTTGTACAAAATGTATTTAATATCTAAAGACCTCAAATTAGGGGCCAAAAGGGCTTTAAATTCTTTCTTCCATAGCATTTTACTGAAAATTATTTTGTAATATATCATAGAGGCAAACATGTTCATCGTACAGTTGTTTAACCATACATAATAAACACTTTTTAATGCGTTACGTAATTTGGGGTTTTAAGGGGCCAGAAATCTGAATCTTCTATCACTTATTTCTCAAAAAGAACAAATATTTTGAATAGCAATATAGAGTAGAAGATGATTAGATTAGAATGATGTTCTAAATAACATTCAGCCATTAAAATTTCGTTAAACGGCCCTGATAACGAGATAAGGGGTCTGCTCCTAAAACGTTTATTCCCATATATCACAAGAGCGGTAACAAATTTCTAAGCACTTGTTGAACAAAATGTGTTAAGAATCAAAAGACCCTTAATTTGAAAGGGGTTTGCACCTTAAATTAGGGCCCAATAGGGGTCTTAAACTTTTCATTCCCAGCTCTCACTATTGACACTTAATAACCTCTGATATTTTGAATAAAGACTGTGCCCCCATTTTAGATCACGTTTGCTTGTCAAATATTTATGTCAAGGTTTTATTTCACACTCCGAAAATCGGAAGACCTCCTCGTTGCTCGCAACGAAATCGTGTCTAGTTATTATTATTTTTGCTGACGACTAATTAGCAGCTTTATGTCATTAGAATATACTGTATTATAAGCGGTTACTAAAAAAGCCCTGTTGACTCTGTTGCAAAGGTACATTGTGTCAAAAATAAAACTTTATCTTTCTGTCATGCGTTGCTAAAAAACGTGCATACTTCTACCGATGACTATGAGGATATATCTCTAACTGTATTTAGTAACTTAAACATTTGCATTGTAGAATCTTTGATTGAATCAATCTCAAGATTGTATGTGGATATTTATTGATGAAAGTCATATAGGTCATTATCAGTATTTGGTGTCACAATGTTCGGTCATGTTTGGCTGACTGCTATTTCTTCATTCCTTTTGTATCTTAATTCCGTAACTGGAGACTGTAATGTAACGGAAGATTGTGCCTTTCACTCTTGGCTGCCATGGCAGGCGTGCATCGGGGATTGTGGCAGTCAAACGCAGTTGAGACAGCGAGAGTTTTGTTGCCCGCATAGTGTATCAACCAAAACAATAGACACCTGCTTTGGAGCTTGTTCTATTCCTGTGGTCGGTAACGAACTTAATGAATACAGACCATGTCACTTCTGTTACAATGGTACACTGTCGACAAACAATACCTGTACATGCGACTTTGGATATAAGGGGCTATGCTGTAAAGGTTTGTCCTTAATGGGTTTTTTTTTTATTAAATATGAAATTTGTTACAATAAAGAACTTAAAAAACTAGGTTTTAAATGAATTTTATTACTCGTTTTGATAAGCATAACTATAATTGAAGATTAAAACGTGAAACTAATAGATAATTAAAAAGCAATCAATTTAGTTACTGGCGGACGAAATCTATTAATTTGACAAAATGTTTGAGGCTTTACAATGTGAAATAAAACAATCGTACAATGTTTACAAATGACGCGTTGCAATTTGAACAGAATCCAAATACTTTTTCCGTTAATGCATTATTATTGAATTCTGTTGAGTTTTAATACCGGTAGTACTCATCAATTGGGCTTATTTCATCGTTTTTTCTTGTGTATTTTTTTTTCATAAAATAAATATTTTATATCGTAATTATGGCTTCGAAGGAGACGGGAAGGATACCAGAATACTTTTTTATCCGTCTGTCTGTCTGACTATCTGTGTGACTGTAACAAAAATTCTGTCGCATTTTTCTAAGCAACTTTTTATTGCAGATGCTTGAAATTTAAACACTTTTTGTTTAGGCATGCCATATTGTGGGGTCCAATTTTGTACCAATCGGACGTCAACTTCCCGCTAACTGACGACTTTGTATTTTAAAAGCCTAAATTTTCAAAAAATTCTCGTCAAAGATTTCTTAAGAACTACTCGAAATTTAACACACTCGTTGTTTAGGCATGCCATATAGGGTTCATTTTTGTACTGGTCAATCGGACGTCAAAGTCTTGTTAAATGACGACTTTGATTATTTTAGCCTTAATCTTCAAACATATTATCGTCAAAGATTTCTCAGCAACTACATGTAATATGTTTTACGGTGCTACCGTTGTGGCGAGCGCAGCAAAAATTGCATCATTGTTAAATTAGTGATATTTTAACAGTTATCACTTATCAACTAACAATCACAGAAATTTTTTTGGAGAGAGAGAGAGAGAGAGAGAGAGAGAGAGAGAGAGAGAGAGAGAGAGAGAGAGAGAGAGAGAGACTAATATAATATTTCTAAGTTAAAAAGAAATTCTTACAAAATACATAGACTTGCTTCCCCTAAAACCGTTCTCTATATTTTTGGAGAAAATTGATCAGTCTGTAAAGAGTAAACACGGTATTAATTTTCTTTTGTACCTTCAGTTGTTGTTATATGACTTTTATTTTTTTCCCGTGGTACATATTTATTTTTCAACTGAAATTTGTTTATTTTGGCATACGTTGTATCCGTGCCCCGTTCCCTGTTTGTAAGTGTTCAATTTCCCATTGTCCAATTAAATGGTTTGACAATATGCAATATATGCAAATATTTTTTAACTGTTTATTTTTTCTCTTTATTTCTTTTATTTAGTTCAAAATGACTTCTTAATTTTTTTTAATTTCCTCCCTTCTTATACTTATTGTTCATGCACACAACATTAGCTTAACACTTGCTTGTATGTATAATTATATAATCTCTCTATCAAAATAAAAAAAACACTAAAATACCTACAAATCATCTAAGGCAGGTATCGAAGTTTATACTGATATAGCTATAGTACGCGCATTATAGATGTTTGATCCACCTCTAAATTTATCGCGGGAAATCTAGCGCGAGATCACTGTGACGTCACACGTTCAAATCTATATTACGTAAAAACTATCTGGACTCAATACGAAGGAATGAAAGCATCTGAAAAGTCTCTTGGGTCTCACCAAAGCTTGTGTGCTACTCAAAACGTGTCCTCAAACCTTAAAGCACCTTTAATTACGAGCTACATGTAAATGTTAGCCGTTTTTGGCATAACACCACGGGAGAAAACATTAGAGAGCAATATGGAGCGTAGACAACAAAATTTTCTTGATGAATCTGTTGGTTTAGTTTGTTCTTTTTCCCGCGCGCACTGGTAATTGGAGCTCGCTTCGCTCGCTCTTAATCGAAGATGCTTGAAATTTAAAACACTCATTGCTTAGGCGGCATGCGATGTTGTGGGATTCAATTTTGTACCAATCGGACGTCAACTTCCTGTTTAATGATGACTTTGAGTATTTTTATAGCCTATATTTTCAAAAAAATTTTCGTCAAAGATTTCTCAGCTACATGTACTATTGAACGCAGATGTTTGAAATTTTAACACACTCTTTGTTAAGGAATGTTATATTGAGGGGTCCAATTATGTACCAATCGGACGTCCACTTCATGTACATGTTAAATGATGCTTTTGTTTATTTTTAGCCTATATTTTCAAAACAAATTTTCGTCAAAGATTTCTCAGCTACTATTCATTGCAGATGTTAAAAGTTTTAACACACTCTTTGTTTGGGCATGCTATATAGTGGAATTCATTTCACCATTCGGACTTCGAATTAAAGTCGACTTTGCTTATTTTGTATATATTCACATCAGAGCATGGGTATTTCTAGAGAGCATTAGCTTACATATATCTTGTTAGTTATTTGGTTTTATATCAGTGTAATAACAAATTAACCTCGTTCTAATAATGATTGATGCAGTAAAGTCAGAAATTGTTGATAAAGTTTTGGAAATGTGATAATTTTAATTAAGCGACTGTCAGCGGCAACTCAGTCTCAACAACATTGAAAATTTAATGTTCAACCCCCCCCCCCGAAAAAATAAACCTTAACCAACAATGACACTGACAATGAACGTAATACTTTATTATCATAACTGAAGTTATAGTGTAGAGAAAAAACTTATGTGCGGTATGTACAGACTATACTATATTCTACTACAGTTATTGCCGAGATCAAAGAGATGCCGCGAACATTATTCTCCAATATACCACGAACGTCATCAGTAAATTATCATATCAGAAATACCTATTTGTCTCGCACTGATCATTTAAGTACAACTTCAAACTGTAAAAATTTTTAAAACCATGTCGATTTCACGTGTTAGTTCCAGTCAAAACGATGTCTATTGCCTCAAATGTTTATTTTTAAGAGATCAATGCAGCTGTTCCTAGGACCCCCCTAGCACATTTTCACTGCGTGTTTTTACATAAAATATATAACGTGTAGTAGTTATAATCGTATTAAATAGCCCTTAAAATATTAGGAATATGATTCAAATATAGTTTATAAATAATTGAAGAGTAATAAAAATCCAAAGTAAAAGTATGTCATCTGCATGTGATTCCTTTGATCGATACACATGTAAACATTACTAACAAAACCGCTGGGGTTACACGGAACAGCCGTCAAAATGACATTGATCGTCTCTCTATAGGAGACAATTGTAGAAATACTGGGCTGTTAGTAGAATAGAAATAAAGTTCTTGTTATCGTGAATGTTGCAGGATAACCTCCTCGGTCTCGAAATGTTGTTTGAAATATAAAAGCCTCGACTAACGCCTCGGCTTTTATATTTCAAAACAACACTTCTCGACCGCGGAGGTTATTCTGCAACATTCACGAAAACTCGTACTTTATTTCTTAAATAGGTGACAATGATTGGTACAAGCATGATGAAAGGATAACAGATATGACCATTTTAACAAGAGTTTGGACTTTGTGTCAAACGGCAATGTTACGTAGGTCTGTCTATTTCCTTGTAGGCCACTCGGCCATGGCTCTTTGAAATCAACAACATTTGTCTGGCTTTTGAGCTAAGACTACGCAATCGGTGTGTATTTCGCTTGAAACCAGCGTCATTTTTTACTTGTTTTGACGCAAGAAATAGAAAGTTACGTCCTACTGAAAGTCCAACTTTGCTGCTCTTATTTTTAAAACCTAATTAAGAAATGTTTTATATATAACATAATTTTGATTAAAAGGTTGTCGATCTGTTAACGTTCACAGTGTGTGTACTTAAAAATAATTTTCAATGAATCAAATGAAGATTGATTAGAAAAATCGATGACAAAAAATATTATACTTTAGAAATAAACAGCAATTTAAAAGGTTCACCGGGATTTGAAGTTGGTTGGTCACGTTATCAAATCCTGTGAAGCCCGAAGGGCTTCTCAGTAGATTTGATCACGTACCACCCAACTTCATATCCCGGTGAACTTCTTAACTTTGCTGTTTATTAATTATATTTACGTTTGAAAAAGACATATCGTTCAGAACTGATAAAATTACGAGATTTGTGTATACAATAATCCAAGCGATAAGCGCGTGATATGATAATTGTGACGTCAAAAAGTTCATACAGAATTGACGTTTTCGCTATTCTATAGGTTCATATAAGGAAACATATTTGCAAATGTAAATATAGATTAATAATATGTTGCCATGATTTTTTTTCTAAAAACTTAACCTTGTAACTCTTACTCAAATGATTTATATGCTTAATCATCATTTATCAAAACAACTATAGTACATGTAACTGTTGCTCATATACATGTATTATTCTTACAAAAATGCTGTTTACTTTAAGATAATGCAAAGTACATCAATTTTTATTTCCATTCTTTATTACATAAACTATCATAATGACTAAAAATCTCTGCCATTATTTTTTTTTACGAAAGATATCTTGCAAGCAAATTTATATTGTGGACATGCACTATTTTATTTTACCTGCAAACTTTGTATATATTGACAACCTAACGTTTTGATTCTCTATAAGTCAATATTAAATACACAAATAAAAAAATATCGACCGTGTTTTTCGAATTTGGAAAGTATCGTGTTTGCAAGAGCTAAAATGAGATTTTTGCTAAGAGTTGTTGTTGTTATTGTTGAGATACAAAAAAATGCTACAAAGGTGAATAGCTCTCACAATATATGTTGTGTAGATATAAAAAAGTTCATTCAAATGCATTAACCCATCACTTAAAAAGATATATAGATTTTCTGTCGTTATTGGATAAGTAGGAGAGAGCAAATATGAAGACCATCAACTGGTTTGACATTTAATAAGTGCCCTCTTTGTCTAGATTCATGAAGAATACGCAAATATAATTTTATTATTAAAATTTCTATTCATTTCTATGCCGATGTATATTCCTGTCGCAGGCGTTGTAGAAAACATGCATAGTCTGGGTCCCTTTGGGATACCAATATTTTTCTTTATTTTTACTTTATTGTATTGATAAACAACAAATCAAATACTATTGTGTTTAAGATGTCCTTGAATAAACATCATTGCCCATATTCTTGTTTCTAATAAGTCCATTTCAAACTAGAAATCATTTCATAAGCGTTTATTTATAAATATTTAAAATTGATTTGTTATTATTTAATTTTTTCTATATTTACATATTTTACTTGCTTTGATGACACTCTTAAGGATAAAACTACTGGAAAGTTGAAGTATTTTTGAGTTTTGCACAATTTACTCCATTCCGGAACATGTCTACCATACGCCAAAAGACAAACAGGTTAATAAATTATTTCCAACCTGAATCACATCTACGACGGATAGAGAGTAGCCGCGTAGCATGGGCTCGAATAGATAGGGTGAGATTAGTTTTGATGACAGTGAGATTAAAATGTTTGTACTATCGTACCGAAGTTTTTCTCAAATTAAGCAGATGATTGATAGATTTGGCAATGGTCAGTTTTATACTCCCTTTTACGTTATCGCAGGGTAATGAAATATCAATAACTTCATGAAGTATAAAAGTCTTAGATAAACCATTTCAAAAAGCAGAATATTTCTTAAGAACTCTTAGTATACTTGAAATAATAGTTGAAATTTATTTAAATGTCCTTTTTTATTTGGAGAAGATATACGAAAATCCCGATATAGTATGCATATCGCGTTCATGTATTAGCGTTTTACCACTGTGGCAACGTACTGAAAACATAGCAGGTTGATCAAGTTGAGTGCGTACAGATGTATACGATATTTCTCCTTTTTCGACCGCTCTTCGTCACAGTTGAATGCACAATTCTTTAAACTGAAATTTTGATCCAAACTCTTTTGTTTGGTACAACTCTCCCGCGCAGTTACTCAGGCGAACCGGAAGTGAAACAGTGTTTGAACCTAAGCACAAATCAACACCGCTGACATTTAGTTCTTGAAAATAATCGATACATTCGATGTAATGTATTCTAAAGCATTGTTTTTCAAGGAAACGTATTTATAGATATCTTGTAAATAGTCAGCTTTTATATGGTACGAACAATTTAGATAATTTTTTGTAGTCGTACATTGTATGTATTCCTACGCCAGAGTTCAATATAGTCTCGTTCAACCAGACGCTCGGCTGTCTCTGTAAATCTCCGACAAGCAGAGAGTCTCTTTTGCCTTGTAGGGGATTAACGGAGACAACCGAGCGTCGATCTGGTTGAACGAGACTAGAGTTCAATATTGCTTGGATCCATACAATTTTTCAGAACTATTTCGATTACTGATACGAACTATTTTGATAACTGATACGAAGTTTGATGGAAAAGAAGTTTTTAGAAAATGTTGCAATTTTTTTAATAAATATTAACGAGATACTAGCCATAATTTGAAAATGAAGATTTATATATGCATATTCATAAACGATTAACGTTTGAGGTGGATTTGCGCAGGCGCTCGGGAATAGTAATTCAGAAAAGCAGCATGCAGAACGAGGTAATACAACAAGTTTGTTTACAGTTGTGTGAATTCATATAAACAAGTTTTTGTGCTGTTAACAGAAAACATATCAGATATTGTTACACATATCTGCATTTTATGAGGATAGCTGCGTATCGGTGTCGATGACAATCGTTGAGAGCTCTTTTTTAGTTTATTTTCATACATTTGACAACATATATAATTATAAAATACAACGTCGAATTATCCCTTTTAAGACCCCTCGACTCAAAACATATACAAGTTATAGATTTTAAGTATTCGAGTGATAGCTATACAAGTTGTATCATATTCAGATAATGAATATCGTACCATACACGTACGTATAAGCTTCTTTTCCTTTATGAGTAAATATCTTGTTAAACAAAGAAATCACACCGCTGTGTGACCCACCTGTCTCTAGCAAAAAGCCGGCAAGCCCATAGTTAAACATGAAGTTTCTAACACGTATCCACTACTCAAAGTGGTCTCCAATATAGATTCTCATTTTACAACTTTCTCTGTCAAACTGTTTCTTTATTTCTTTTCTCGTCGAACGCGTTATTTCACTGCCAACGGACCGACCACGTTTTCGCGTGGACCTCTTATGTACATTCTAAAATTAGCTTGTCACATCACGTGCTTATGAATATTTCAAAGTTGGGCGTTTACTGACCGGCCCGGTCAGTAAATGAATTATATAGAATTTATATTTAATACTTTAAAATGCGTTTGATTTAAGCTTTATAATTTGCAGCAAGTTTATAACTTTTCTAGCTAATGGAAAAACGCAAAGATTTCTTTCTTTTAAAATTTTTATTTCAAACGGCGTATATACCTTTAATATTTTATAAGTTGATGGCGAGCAGGGTTATTTGAAGAACTTGTACACTTGTTTTAAACGTGCATTAAATTTGAAGCGGCAACTAAGGTCTTGGCGATTACCAATTTCAATTTTATTCTGGTTCAAATTCCGGATTTTTGTATTTTTTTTAATGATAATTAATTTATTATGAGAGGTAAAACCAAGTGATATCTTAATCTGAAATAAGTAGAATTGATTTTAAAAATATCTATATAGACTCTAATTGTGAAAGCCATAATCAACATCTTTTTTGCAGTAATCTTTCTTAGAATATGGAACCTGTAGCTTTGGATTTAAGATAAAAATAACAGCTGCGTGGATGACTTTATGATGGTATATTTGTTACCTGCAACCGAAGATCAGTTTCGCAAGTAAATAACGTTTTACTTACAACATAAAATGACTTGGCAGCTGTGAACCAATTCTTTATTAATTTTTTGGGGAAAAAAAGAAATGATTGATTATAATTAAAGCAAGATCTTCTAAGACCTACGTATAAGTATTAAGGATATATAAGTGAAAACCAAATAAATCATATGGCTACGTAGTCCTGCAATTTTAGTTCTTACTTTTTTAAGCCAGTCTGTAATATTAGACGGCATTGATACAGTTTTGCACAGCTAAGTTCAACAATTATGACTTGATAACAGATCAAAAACAGTAACAACACTTAGTTAACGTCTAAACATTTTAGTCATCATTGTTTTGATGCTGTGTTCTAATGAATTATTAATTGATACGTTTGAAATAATATTGTTTAATTACGGCTTTAATCTTGTTAGTGTTTTTTTAAACCAGAAATTATTTATATGGTATGCTGATCTTAAATAGCAACAATTGATAACGAAATGTTTTTGCATATAATTGCATATTGTAATCTATTACTTAATATCTGCAATTTAAACTTCCTCATTGCAAACAATTTTGTCAGAGCATTTACATTTGAAAAAGTCTACTTCAATCACAGATAAAACTGTGAAATGTGCTCGGTGTACCTGCTTGTACACATTGTTTTATATTGTTACATGTATTAAGAGTTTTTTTTATGATCATGCTTTAATGAGATGATAGTTTGGAAGGTATACCGTTGTAATGGAGGATTTTTGTTATAACGAAATGAAAGAATGAATCAAACGTTATTCATGTATTGCATTTTATGAAGTGAAATTTGATAAAAGGGGTACGTTGATAACAAGAACACCAAAACACCAAACACCTTAAGGGATCATTTCCAATTATGGACAGCATTTTGGTCATAAAATCACGAGCCCTTAAAAATTGGCTTACGTGTATTATAATACGACGCTAACGTATGACTTGCAGTATTTGTAAAGTATAGCTTTAAAAAAAATCTTTAAAATTTTTTTTTTCTGTTTTATTATCAAAAAAATCAATTTTAGAAGAAATTAAGTAATTTTTGGTCATAATTGACTACGGGCGACTGTTTGCCGATAAATTAGCTTTTTCAAACTGCGATGATCGATAATTCCTAAACAGAAAGGATAATGATGCCGGTTTCGATATTACTGCATGAAGTGAATTATATCTAAATCTTAAGATTACCATTAAATGTCATTTGATCCAAGAGCTAAAGGTAAGTGTTTTATCTTAACCTAAATTTGACATGAAATATTTGAAACCCCTTACGCCATGGAACTTTTAGTAGGGATTGTAATCATTTGTGAAATTTCCAAATATGGTCTTGCCGATGTAGATTGTACCAATATCCCCGATTGCAGGGTATTTGACTGGGAACCTTGGTCTGTTTGCTCGGGAAACTGTGGTTTCCAGTCACAGAATCGAGAACGCTACATGTGTTGCGATGTGGAGGTTAAACCACATACTAAAGAACATTGCTTACTACATTGTAACATGGACGCAGATTTTCTATTTAATATGTCTAGGCCATGTCGTAAATGTGAAAATGGTGGACGACTTAATTCGTCGTCGCTGTCATGTCAGTGTGATGAGTATCACGGAGGTGGATGCTGTCAAGGTAAGAGACTGGGAATTTACTCAATGGTGTTTGTGCGCTTAAAGGTCTGGTACATAATTATTATTCCTGATACAGGGTTTGAAGTACGCCCATTATGTAGTTCTGTCGCCCTCATACACACACTGTCAATCCGTCATTACATGTTAATTTGTGGATTAGCAATGATTAGGTGTTGTTCTGGTATAAGACAATTAACACTACAATTGAAAACCCCCCAAACAATAACGTATCAATGAAGCTCAATGTGAACCCTGTTGTTGATGACCAAGTATGTTTGAAGAAACGGCAATATTATACTGAAAAAGGGGGTTTCTTTATATCAAAAGAGTATATTAAAAATAAAAGAATAAAAACAATTTTCGTTTGATTTTAAATTTCTGTTCTTGTTAGTAAAATTTACTGTTAATAACACTGTGCCGGATAACTATGCCAGTGCCAAGGTGGCATTTTTGCACCCGCTTAAGATGCAGTTTCGGAAAAATCCATATATACCAAATGATATACCATTGTGTAGAGAGCATAATAACCACTTTTGTTTTTGGTGTGTTTCACCTGACAGGTGAGATATTTACCTTTAAAAATTAATATCCCATAGGAAAATGATAATTCCCATAGGAGAAATGATTCTCCTACAGGAAATATTGACAATCCTTTAGGATGTTCTAAAACTCCAATAGGAATTATATTTCTAATAGGAGAACGGTATTTCCTGTAGGAATTTGATTCAGACATGTAGTTTCCTATATAGATAATTTAAATTTCCTATCGAATCTTATCAAATCCTATCGGAATTGAAATTCCTATAGGAAATTCTTGTATTCCGATAGGTGAAATACAATGATAACAAAGGTGGTTGTAAACTCTTTAAGTTATGGTCTATGATGTGGCATATTTTAATTTTTCGATATATGCAGCTTAGACGGGTGCAAAAATGCCACCTTGGCACTGGAATAATTATCCGGCACTGTGTTTAATATTAATTCATCAGATTCAAGTGTACATACTTTGATACTAATACGAATAAAGAAGCTGTACGAGATGTAGTTATAAGTAATGATATCATAGATAACTAATAACAGGTATGTTTTGAATGTTTCAAAGTAAGAAAACATTTTTACATCAAGCAGATTTTGTCAAAGAGATGAAAAAAGAAACAACAGGATTTTTCCTGTTTTAATAATGCAGCTTTATATTAATTGCTTAAGTCGCAAAACTGTGTTTCATACCCCTAACTTCATTAATTCAGAAATGCAAAAAAATATCATATTACTAACAAAAAGCAAAATGTTAACCCTAAAATCCCGTTAATGTGTAAAATTTATTTTTGAAAACCATAGAAAGTGCCGCTTGTCTCCGCCACATTTAATGAATAATTTGAGAATGACCAAAAGTATTTTATCAAATACAGGTGAATATAGGTGAATCAATATAAAGATATGCTATTTGCAGTCCACGTTACATGCCAGAAATAAAAACCCTGCTGAGAAAACCTACTTTAAATAGAAAGTTAATAGAAACCTTCATCGATTTTTTTAGTAAGAGTTGCTAGCTGATATTTACGTCATCAAAAGATAATTTGACAAAACAATGCTGTGTTACATTAGAGATAGAATTATTTAAGCTAAGGTAATACTTGCTGATAGCGTGCTAACTAAAAATGGGAATAAGTTTGTTTGCTATATTTATGGTGATATCGATTCTTTATTTTTTTTCATTATAACTCAAGTGTAAGATCTGTTAGAAAGTAAACCTTTCAACGAATTGACATGCTTGTTTATAACAAAATGTCTATTTATTATAGGTCTATGACACCCGTGACTTTTCTTTAACATCACAACATGGGCCGTACTACCCAAAGTTAAATACTTTCTGAATAAACATATTTACGCAAATAGAAATTTCCTATAGAGAAAATCTTGTTAAAAAAAATTGAGAATAAATAATAACAGTTAAAAATTCAATGTAATTGCCAAAATTATCAAACTGAATGTTTTGAAGTATTTAATTACTTTTCAAATTATTGGTCCCAACCCTGAAAATAAAATGTTTGATTTTTTTAGCTTGGATCTTTTTTTTTCATGCGTAAATTTGTTTACATTTCGTAGTTAATGTGTTAATACGGCTCACATTTATCATGTTTATATAAAAGATCGTAGTTTAACAAAAGACAGGTTGAAAACATGAGATAAAAAGAATCCTTCAGAATCTTATCCATATTAATATAGGCTTTTTACCCGGCTTATTTTTACATCAGGCCCTGAGGCCATAGAAGTTAGACGAGCTCGCTTTTGATCTCAGTCTCACTTTTTCATAAAGAATATATTGAGTGAAAGTGAGACTGAGATCAAATGTGAGCTCGTCTAATTTTTATGGCCCTCGGGCCAAGTAGTCCGCAAAGGTATATACCCTCGTACTTTCATTAAGCTCTATCTCATCAACTCACAACCGCTCTCAGTTAAGATGTACATGTATACAGTCGTCAATGCTCGGAGATAAAACATCCAACACCTTAAATAAAAATCAGATAGCATTGAAAATCAAAGGTCGTATATTTCATACACCTACCATTGACTTTTTCCATATGCTAAATTCCAAACTTTTCAAATTTTAACTTGTGTATGCGTACCAGAATCTTCATGATCAAATAGTGTTATTTTTGTTTAAAAAAACATCATTGCCCTTTTTATAAGCTCCATAATTTAGTTATAGTCTAAGGAAGGTCTCATGGAAAAAACAACTAATTTAAATGTGCAAATAATTGGTACGATAACCAACTGTACTTTAGAAATATTATTTTGTATCCAAACTTGTGCATTCAATTTGAATAATATTTTGTTGTGACTTAAATGGCTTAGTGAATAGATCACAAGATCAGAGATACAATGTAACCTGATATTAGAAAATAAATTTTTAGGTCGAGCATTCGAGACCACAAAATCTCGTGGCTATTAGTTTATTTGTTTTTCTTCGTTTATGTTAAAATATTTTAAAATGAATATAGTTGCATGTTGTTGATGTTCTTTTGCTCGGTGTGTAAAGACCATCGTATGGAAATACGATCAGTATTTCTATCACCGCTGATACATGTATAGGTAATTCAGTAGGAATTAACTTCAAAGACGGCGAGGCTAAGCTTTAACATTTTTGCTGCACTCTTGTTCACTTTCAGTGTCTTGTTGCTTTTTAATTTTAACGACTCTTTTCTCCGCAGAGGTTTAAGTAAATCTCAACGTTGCTGTTTTAATCTGCTTAAAACAAAACAAAGTGAAGTCATTCAAATATAGTCTAATGTTTAATCTAAAAGTCATTTCAAAGAGCATCTACTCAATTGTACTTTCAAAGGGCAACTACTTCACATAAAATGAATTGATAAGGAACGCCGTTTCTGTAGGAAATAATATTAAATGTCGAGATAAGTATTCGAAACGTCGGCTATACTACCGATGATAAGTTCTTACCAGCAGACATAATTTTTTTGGCCTCGGACTAGAATGACGTTCTGGCATTGGATAAGACCCGTCACGTGCACGGCATACATGTATCAATATCTTTAAACAGGAAGCGTCAAAATTTAGATGGAAACATGCGGACGTTCCGTATTTTGAAATGAATGTTTACACAAACATACCACTTTACACTTAATTTTTAAGCTCTAAGGTAGCAATGGACAGTTTCGGATAAAGTACTCAATATTTTTTTTAAATTTGAGAGTTGCTGTACTTGAGTTCTAAGAGTTTTTCTACAATTCATGAAATGATTTTAATGATTATCATTTGTTAAAGGGATGTTTCTTGTTGATATTAATATGCTATATGTAGCTCCTAATATTAAGTACATGAGAATCAGAAGTAAAATGCAAAACTTGAGGCTATGACTGTTACCTTACACAGTGAAAATGCAAGTTACAGACGGGAGGTAAAATAATACGAAATGAAGGTGAATGTGACATAGTATACTATACACCGATAGGTTTCTGACATGTGATTGTGCAATACGCATACGGTACAAATGGTCAATCCTTTGCAAGGAATTAGCTGGGGGATGTCTAAAAAGCTGAACAATCATGAAAATTCGAGAAATATAAAATGGTCGAAATCGTAGAAAGACCGCTTTGTAGAAAATATTACAAATTCTGATCAGTCCTTTTCCTCAGAAATTGGTGATTGGCCTTTTAAGGAGTGAATTAAAGATACTTGTGCTGAATGGAAACCGGAGAAATTCTAGTTACAGAGTTCCGCAGACTCTCATCCTAAGGTAATGTCTTGTTAAATCTTTTATCGTCAAGAGTAAAGAATCCCATTGAGATTCATTTTAAAAGGAACTAGATGAATCATTGTCTGTTCTTGCCGAATTGAATCAAAGGTCGTAACAAAGTGTCAGTTTTTTAATGTCATCTGGTATGTTTGTTACAGCTTGTCTAATTCAGCATCACTGTGATGGGAATTGTTCTGGCGATTGTCATATCTTTTTACGGAGATCCTGGGATAGTTGTAACGGTGATTGTGGGCATCAAGCTCGAAGTAGAGAACGTTATTTCTGTAGCAATAAAAATGTACAACCTCGCACTATTGAGAATTGTATTGAACTTTTTCCAGTGATTTTGCTGTTCATAAAAACTAAACATAATACAAAAACGAATATATCCTTAATAATGAGCTATATTCTGTTTTGGGTTTACCTTTAAATTTCATTAAAAGCTATATTTGACGTATTCAACACCAATTTTGCAATGTGGATTTGAGTAAGTTAGAAGTAAATTAAAATAAAAACAGCGTGGAGTAAATGGCTTTACAGCAAATTCGTTTACAAAATGAAGAGCTTTCCTTTCGATTGAAAGGATTTTAACAATATCAATAATCATAAAAAACATTAAAGCCCCTTAGATTACCCTTACAATGACATTTCTTGCAGGAGACATAGTTACCAGATAAAACTTAAACCTTTAAAAGTAAGAAATTACGTGTCAAGTGTTTTTAAAAAACCCACTAACGCCATGAAAATTTTACAGTTGATCCTTGTCATCGGGCATCTTTTCAAATATGGTTTTGCATACTTTTATTGTACATCTGCTTCCGATTGTAAGGTATCAAACTGGGAATCTTGGTCTGCTTGCTCAGGACTCTGTGATTCACAGTCACAGATTAGAGAACGTTACATGTGTTGTGATAATGATGTTATACCACACACTCAGGAAAACTGCCTAGCACATTGCAACTTGACCGCAAATTTTCAATTTACAATGTCTAGTCCATGTCGTATTTGTGAAAATGGTGGACGTCTTAGTTCGTCGTTTTTGAGATGTCAATGTGATATATATCATGAAGGTAGTTGCTGTTAAGGTAAGAAATGTGAATTCAGCTTCTGATAAACATACATGTATGTGTTCCTGTAACAAATTACCAGGTTACAGATTCAATGTGTCATGCTAGCCCAAATGATTAATGATCTGCAAATTTTGGTCCTTACCTGTTCACAATGATCTTATACGATCTTTAAGCTACTTTTTAGTCGCCTTTAAGATAAGGCTTATAGGTCCTTAATGTCAGAACTCCTTAAAATCACATTTAAACCACCTTTAGTTATCTTTAAGTGGCATTTACGCTCCTTTTAAGTTGTCTTTTAAGTTCGTCATCTCCCAAATCAGCCTATTTCAGTTGATTCTTAGTCAAACGCATGCTAGAATTCCATATCTTTAAATGATTTAAACTGTTGGGATGGTATGCGAAACTATTACCAAATATGTGGAAGACCCTTAAATGTGAGTTTTCTCTTTGATCTTTAAGTACCGGAACTTGCCTAAACAAACCTCAGTTGTACAGGAAATCAATATGCTTTGCCTTTTAACTATACAAATTTGATTCCAATTAAATCGTTGGATTCTCTCAAAAAGATCTCTACGATCCAAGATCTATTGATCTGATTTTATTTACACTGACTACCTGATATTAAAATAGTAACAAATTTATAGAATAAAAAACATAGTTGTAAGTGTGAAGCATTCATCGCTGTTTCAAGAATTCTTTTTTCATAAATTGATAAGAATATGTGTGAAAATGAAATGTTTGTTTGTTTAGCGTGGAACTTTGTTTTTCATGCCTAAAATTGTTGACATTTCGTTGTTAATGTGTTAATGCTGCTCACATTTATCATGTTTATATTGCATCGTAGATTAACAAAATACAAGATGAAAACATGTGATAAAATATTCTTTTAAGAATCTTATCCATATTGATTTATACATTTTACCCGGCTTATTACCTTACTCAGCAAAGGTATGCACATGTACCCTCGTACTCTGTTGTGATGTGTGCAATCGCCGAATGAATGCTCTTGGATATAAACACCAAACGCATTAGATAAAAATTAGATATTATTGTTTATCATCAGAGATTGTAAATAACTCACACCTACCACTGACTTTTACTTTATGCTAAATTCCGAAATTTTGAAATTTGCAACTGGTGTAAACGTACCAGAATCTTCATATTCAAAGAGTGTCATTCTCGTTTAAAAACGTCAGTGCTTTTTTTTTATAGGGTGGGTCTATGATCATATTTTAGTAATAGTATAAATAAGGTCTATTGGAAAACAAACCAATTTTATTGTGCAAAACATTGGTGCGATAACCAGATAACCAATCATCAGATAACATAATAATTGAACATGTTTTTATGTCGAGGGGTCGAAGACCACCAATTACCGTGACTTTTAGTTTTTTTCGTTTTTCTTCGTTTATGTTAAAATATTTTAAATGAATATTATTGCATGTAGTTGATGTGATTTTACTCGGTGTGTAAAGACAATCGTATGGAAATACAATTATTGTCTCTATACCAGCTAACTGAAGTAATTTAATAGGTATAAATTTCATAGACGGCAAGATTAAACTTTCTTTGCTGCACTTTATCTTCACTGTTTTGTAACTTTTTAAGTTAAACGTCTCTTTTACCCGCAAAGGTTTTAGCAAATCTCAACGCTGCCTTTTAAGGAAGGAGTCTTCTGGTTTTCGACTTGTCAAAAGTACATTTGAATAAATGGTCATTAAATCAAGATGAAAGGAAATTAATATATCATATTTTTTCTTTCTTTTTTATAATCATACAAATTGGGATAGAAATTGTAATCAAAGTTTAGAATCTAACAAGGACTATATTTTTGGCGAGACATTGGCGTTGGAAAACATCACAAGTTTTTGCCAATTCAGAATTGCTGTATTTTCATGATTTTTTTTTTTTTTTACATTTTTTAAACAATAACATTGATGTTGGATTTTTTCAACTAATGTCAACTAATGATAAGGTACTTGGGTTTCAGAATATGTTTTTAAAATATGATATGCCTATCAATTTACATTTTTGCGTTTTAAACGCTCATTCTATAGATATATGTGTGTGAAAAAAATCACTAAAATCGGATTTTCTCTCTTATTAAATGGTCAATATATTAGCTTTTCTGTCAATTTATATCTTTATGTAAGGTTTTCATAATATGTAAAAATCAGAAATATTTTAATATTGGAAGCATAAGAAAATAATCAAAATATCTTTAAAATGTAAAAAAATTAGAGAAAATGCGGGCTAAGCAATACCAATTTTAGTTTAAATATTAATTCCAATTAAGTAGTATAAGCTGATAGACATTTTGATATTCTATCATTGCATCGAAGAATAGAAACTCCACATCTTAAACAGATATTTACAAAACTGCAGATAACTACATTTATTTTTATTATCCTTTAAAGTAGTGACCTTTACCTGACCTTGATGCTGAAACAAAAAGGTCAAATTTGATTAAACTGATAGAATCATTTGGTTGTATGATCTGTTTGACTGTGTCAAAATTTTATGAATTTCCTATAAAAGGAGGATGTCTGATAACGAGAAGACTCCTTCCTTAAATTAATCTGATTCAGACACAACAAAGTTTAATTTTAAACTAATCTAATAAATGTTTAAATTTAAATGTCATTTTAAAGAGTATTTACTCAATTTTTGAAGTCATTTCAACTTCTCTGTATAAAAACAAATACGGAACGCGATTTCTATAGTAAATAATTTGAAATGTCGAAATAAGCCGGACAGGAAATCTGTTTTGTCTCGGACTAAAATGATGTTTTGTCATCTCCCGAGACAGCAATTATCTCCCGATGCTGCTGTCCGCCACCAAAATAACGCTCTCCATGAAATTCAAAATGTCGATTTTAAGTCGGCAGACTGTAATCAATGAGCTATCTGATGATTTCGGGAGACAGGAAATCACGTGAACCGAATCGTCAATTTCCGTAAACAGGCCCAACCTTTAACCAGTTTCCGTGTTAAGAAAATGCTGCGTTACCATACACAACCGTACAAATAATAAAAAAATAATTGTTTTCTTGTAAAGCAAAATTGTGAAAATTGTGTTACATTGTTAAGCTATTAGCATTCCAATTCTTATAGGCTGTTAATAAATAAATGTAAAACTTGTATCTTTTCATTTGTTTGTTTACATTTCAAAGTTACGGTCCTCGACAAAACAAAACACTTATTCCAAGCATTCTAAGGACTTTAACAGCCCTATAAACTGTAAACAGTCAATAATAAACCAAAAAACCAAAAAAGTAATAATACCCGACAGTCACGCACCTTTGTTTGAACCAATGAAAGTATGACATTTCAGTCCGAGAGAAAACATAGAATTATTACATCTTATATTGTTTGAAAGTAAAAAGTGGACTTTACAATTATGCATTATAAGTTTAAATCACTCATCAATTTTTTAAAATGAAAAAAAAATGTTTAGCTCAAATGGCGGTGTTCTTTTTTAATTCTTAATTAAAAATAATACACTCATAAACAAAACGGCACTGAGAATCCTCAAGAGTAATATTAAAGTTGTTTATGAAAGTGAACAACTTATTTTATTGAAAATCAAATGGCTGTATAAATAAAATTTCTGGTAAATATGAATTTAAAATCCAAAATATAAACTGATGATGGATGTCAATCAATACCACTTTCGATGTGAGAAAAAAAACCTTTTAATTTGATAAAGACTACTGTTTGTTTTCAAAGACAGACATAAGTTAATTTATTGCTCATTTTATGATGTAAAATCAATTATGTCTCTAATTTGTTTGACAAAGTCATTTGACATTTATAGATCTTCTAATATAAAGAGTACAGAATCTCATATTTATCCTTAAAAAAGGAACTAAATGGATCTGTGTCTGTTTGATTGAAAATGAATTGAGTCTGTAACACTGGTAACAATATTATTATTTTTTTCTTGTCATATGGGATGCTTGTTACTCTTCTCAAATTCAGGAACGCTGTGATACGATTGGATCTGATCATTAAGGTCTTCCGTTTCCAACGGAAGACCTTATTGTTTTTCCTAGGTTTCTTTTTCCCTATTATTATTATTTTTTTTTTCTTACCGATTTTGTGCACGCGATTTCTCAGAAACGGCTCAACCGATTTACGTCAAATTTTCAGATCTGATAGGTATTGATCTGAACCTTGTTGGAAATTTTTTTTGTTGATGACGTCACTTCCTGTCTTGAGATATTGTGGATTTATCGTTTTTTATAGGGGTATTTTGTCACAAGAACTCCTCTTTTACTATTTAAGATATGACGTTGAACTTTTCAGGGCTGATAGACGAAAGACTGAAATAGTGTCTAATGGTCATTAATCATATTTATCTCTAAAAGCGCCGGAGCTCGCCCGAGCTCGAAAATTAAGATTAAAAAGGCGTCATGATTTTTCTTGGTTTTCTTTGAATATCTCTTTTGTCGAAAGCATTTTGTTAATTACCATATCTTTTCATGCAGATCATGGAGTATTTGTAATGGTGTTTATGGACATCAATCACGAAGCAGAGAACGGGTGTTCTGTTGCAATAAAAGTGTTTAATTTCGCACTATTGATCATATAAAACGTATAAAACATTGCAATTTTTCCAGTGATTTTGAAACTATCTATAAACGAACGTATTATTTGTGAGCTTGGTGACAATTTGTCCTCCCATGCATTTACATGTAAGTGCAGCTAAAAAGGTGGCTGCTCTTAGGGTAGGAGTCATTTATTGCAAACTGTTTTGACCTTTTAAAACACTTATTTATAACTGATGTTAGAATTCATACACTTGATTACAAAACATCATTTTGAACTAAACCTCTTGTAATGCCTCTAAGCTTACTAGTATTTAATAGTTATTAGACATTAATGGTGGATGCCATATTCCTCAGCAATTTACGAGTAATTTCTGTTTGATTACAAATCGGCAGCTGACTCGAAGGAAGTTTTGCGAGAGATAATGATTGCACGCGACAAGAATAGTTGCAACAAGTAGAATGTTACCGGTATTTTACATAATATGACCCACAAAAAAGGTAAACGACATCTACGTAACCTTTTTATATACATATGTACTTTTTATTATAGAAACAATCACAAAGGTCTAGAAGTTAATCCCCTCGCCCCTAAAAACCTCAATTGGCTTAAGAATATTGCAATTTTTACTGTTTCTTGTCAGTCTGTCATATTTGAAATTATTATTACAATTTTTACACATTAAATGAATACACATATAAATCACTTCATATATATTTTTGTTGTATTTTAATCGTATTACATGTAATTATCATTATATCGATGATGCCAACAAAATGTACTCATAAAGGAAAGATCTTGTTTGCAATTTTCATTTAGCGTTTCATAAGAATTAGTTTTATGGATTATTTATCTAAACGGCAAATAGTAACGAATCAAATATGACCTTTTTGGGAGCTCATCAATTAAAAATCTCATTCATTTCATAATATATTTTTCTTTCTTTAGCCTCCGAATGCGTTTGTCCACTACCAAATCTTGCTCATATACTTAAAAGCTTGTAACATCGCATGACTATGAATATTCAAATACTTCACTCGAGGCGTTTACTATCCGTTTCGATTCGCTTTTTACTTTTAAATTTGAATTTGATTTGAATATAATTTAATAATTCCATATAAAGTTTATATATTTTATGCAGTCTAGAGAAAATCCTTACCACAAATTTCCTTGTTTTAAAAAATTCTAAGTTAATGAGGCATACATATTATTGATAGTATGAGAGTGGTTACCTAAAATTAACTAATTTTTTTGCCGCCCTTATCATTGATAATTGAGCATTCACCCAATTATTAGCCTTTAATAAATATATTTGCCAGGATTTATAATTCTAGTTTGTAACATTATCGTAGAAGATTCCTATTTTATGGATTTCGTTTTTCATACATGCAAAACGTTCAATTTTCAAGGTCAAAACTTGACACAAGGTCATGACCCTTTGGTGGTGTCTGTTCGTCGATATAAAAGTGCTTCCCACCGAGATTTAAGGTAGCAATATTTGATACAAGTTTCGATATCTTCCAGTACGAAAATAAGTAATAAGCCTTAGATTAACCTTACCATGACATTTCTCGCAAAAGCGAAAGATACGAGATAAAATTTAAACGTTATTTCTGACAAAAAATAACGTGTTAAGTGATAGAATCCACTTGAGCCATGAAATATTTACTAGTGATCCTTGTCATCGGCCAATTTTTCAAATATGGTTTTGCATACTTTTATTGTACATCTGATTCCGATTGTAAGGTATCGAACTGGGAATCTTGGTCTGTTTGCTCAGGACTCTGTGGTTCACAGTCACAGAAAAGAGAACGTTACATGTGTTGTGATAATGATGTTATACCACATACCATAGAAAACTGCCTAATGCATTGCAACTTGACCGAAAGTTTTCCACTTACAATGTCTAGGCCATGCCGTATATGTGAAAATGGTGGACGACTTAATTCGTCGTCGTTGTCATGCCAATGTGATATATATCACAAAGGCGGATGCTGTCAAGGTAAGAAATGTAAACTAAACATCTGATGTACATGTGTCCTAGTTTACCAGATTTACATTGATGTTAGCCTAAATGATTGAATATATGCAATACTTTCGTCCTCACATGTTCTCACTGCCCTTATAGGACCAAAACAATATCTTATGTCTAAGACAACAAAAACGAATAATCGAAAAGAATAATGAATAAGGTTTTAATTTAGATGATGTTTATCCTCTTGTTGATGATTTGCAACAAAAGTACCCCGAAACAGGGCCAAAAATCATTTCCTTAGTAAAGTTTTTAAAAATTTACAGTATTTTGTATTTAATTTAATTTGTATTATTATTTTGCTGACAGAATAATATAAAATTCCTTAATTCAACTATATACTTTAGTACTAATACAAAATCGGAATCTGCCTTACTTGTCTATGATTGTATGTATTTCATAATCAACGACGAAACTACAGAAAGGTTTATACCAATAAAAAATACATGTATTTTCATTTTTAAAAAGTTTTTGTCTGGAAGTTACAAAATAAAACCAAATTAAATTAAAACAATGGCCAATTTATGTTTCATATTTCTAACTTTAAAATAAGAAAAAAAAAATTAATGTTCCTCATTAGGGAACTAAATGCAACACGCAAAAACTCATGATTATTTCACGTGTTGCTTGTAAACATTATGAATTGGATGAAAACAAATATATGTAAAATATTATGAAAATATTAAAACACAAGTACACTATCAATATACAATATGAGATGTTGTACCATTGCATTGTGTGTTTTCCTTTGATAACAGCAATGCTTTCATTTTTGACACACTACAGAAAACCGTGCTTTAAAAATAATTGGCACAGCGAGGTTTCGATAAATTCAGGATGATGCGATTCAATTGTCTGATCCATAATGACCGCTCCGGACAAATATCTAAAAATAACTAAATAGAAATTATCTAAGAAAAATAAAAGAAATATATATTGAATCCAATTTTTACTTTCAATCAACAAATTATTATAAATATTAGCGATCTACTCATAAGAGAAATATTATCGCTGAATTAACATATTTGCTTATCATAATATGTCTATGCTTTAAGTGAAAGACTCGTGAAAAAAAAAATGACAAAAAAAAAACCGCCAACCATCTCAAAAATCCATAAAACGAAATACAAATTCAAAGCAGAGCAACACGGACCTCCAAGATAGAGGTAGGATCAGGTGCCATGGAGGAGTGATCATCTTCTGCTGACCGGTCACACCCGCCGTGTGCTCTTTGTCGTAATCAGGAAAATAAGTTTAATGCACGTATCTTATAGAACTTAAACTTGCATATACAAATCTAAATCTAAAAACGGAAATACACGTTGTTTAGAATACGTATATTTTTAGCTATTATGATTACCTGTTGACCGTCGTCCGTATGTAAACTTTTCACATTTTTGACTTCTTCTCTAAAACAACTGGGCCAAATTTAACCAAAGCATTTTTATTGGACGGGGATTCTTAGAATACGTTTATTTTTAGCTATTATGATTACCTGTTGACCGTCGTCCGTCTGTAAACTTTTCACATTTTTGACTTCTTCTCTAAAACAACTGGGCCAAATTCAACCAAAGCATTTTTATTGGACGGGGATTCTTAGAATTCGTTTATTTTTAGCTATTATGATTACCTGTTAACCGTCGTCCGTCTGTAAACTTTTCACATTTTTGACTTCTTCTCTAAAACATCTGGGCCAAATTTAACCAAAGCATTTTTATTGGAAGGGGATTCTTAATTGTTTAAATAAAGGGCTAAACCCTTGTTTAAAAGGGAGATAAATGCTAAACAATCAAATATGGTGTGTGTCTTTAAAATATAAAGAAAATGTTTAAAAATCCTCTTCTCAAGAACTACAATGCAACAGTTTGCAGTTTGAAATAGTACTACGCATACATCCTAAGATAGAGTATATTCTAAATTGTAAAAGCCAACCATAAAGCACGGACCAATTACTTGGGACCCCAAAAAGGGGTTCACAGTTTAAAATAGAACTAGCATATGGTCTAAAATAGAATGTTACAAGGAACGGTTGTTCAGGTGAGCGATATGGTTCATGGGCCTCTTGTTATCTTTCTCGCGTAATCTAATAAAAATCAAATCCCCTTTCGAAGGCCAACACAATCTACATGAGCAGACCCATGGTTTTAATCACACTGTCCACAAAGAGTAATTACTGTCAGCTTATTATTGGATTACCGAAAAAAAATCGTTTATTTGTCGTTGCTGCAATCTTAGCTTTCATGCTTGCATGGTTCAAATATCAACAACACTTGGGAAAATATATTAAATATAATTTAAACGTAAACCTTTTATCGACTTTATTCCATATGCTAAATTAAGAATTGCAAACTCTTAAATTCAAATCAAAAGGGAATCAGTAATGCGATTCTAAGTGGATGAGATATATAGGGTGCAGTATTAAGTGTATAATTGTATATTTGCTGCTTACGCATTTCATGTTTAGGTCTTTCCTCCTTTCAAGTGAAAGACCTTTTGTTTCTCTTCTGTTTTTTAAAATTATTATAAGGTCTTTCTACCTTTCAGGTGAAAGCCCTTTTGTTTTTCTTCTGTTTTTTATTAGGTCTTTCCACCCTTCAGGTGAAACACCTTTTGTTTTTTTATGTTTCTTCTTCTTCATCTTCTTTTTTTTCTTCTCTTCTTCGATTTATCTCGGGGTGACTTTTTTATCATTAGGGTTATCCAAACAATTTAAATTTTATGTAATTGGTCATCAAAAGTAATGATACCAATTGACCCTGTGTCTAAAAACTCCCTGAACTTACAGAGTCATTGGCTTTTGTGGATGAAGTTATCGCTACTCTTCTGAAACCATAAGAGGTAGAGCCTTGGAACTTTTACTAATGTCTGTAGTTCACTTAGACGCTTCTTCAATCTATTCATACTGAAAGGATCAAAGGCCCCCTTCTTTCAGTTATTACCCCTGAAAGTATTTAATTTACCATAAAATCCCTTTTCATTTTTTACTATTCCTCATAGACTTCGGATCACTTGGGATGGGAGCGTCTACATTGGCCGATAAAAATGACATAACATAAAAGACAAAGGTCAAGGTCATTTGATAATCTGTGTTTTCATGAGTTTTCGTATCTCTTTTGTTCACGGTGGTATAGAGAAACTTTATCAAGGATGTAGTATTACTTCTTTTCAATCATTTCAAAATGTAGCCCTTCAACCCCCCCCCCTCCCACCTTGAAATAGTTAGTGAATTATTGCCCCTATTGTACGAAATGCTTGTTATCGCTACTCCTCTGAAACCATAAGAGATAGAGACTTGAAACTTTTACCAATGTCTTCCGTACACTTAGAAGTTTCTTCAATCTATAAATCCTAAAAGTATCCAACGCCCCCCTCTAGCAGTAATTCCCCTTTGAATTTTATAGATTTCACAAACACATACAAAAGCATACACACCACCCACCCACTCCCCAAATATTTTTATGGGTGACCTTTGACCTTGACCTTTGGCCGTAACATCTGACCTTGACCTCTGATCTCTAACTCGGAACTGAAGTGTTATAAGTATATGCAACATATATATCAGATTCATTAATATGTACAAGTACATATAGCTCTCTTCCCCCTTCCCTTCTTTTGTACAAAGATTGAAATCTTATATTAACTTGACCCTCGCTATTTGAATTTGAAATTTAATATTTCTTTTTAAAATAACATCCAGCAAAGTGTTACAACTGTTTGTCAGAATTTTAAAGTCAGAAACTCTGACTGCGATTTTACTCCAGACCGCGTTTTAGACTTCGTACTATTGGTGTTTCGGATTTCCAATATGTAGTTCCAAAAATAATACAATTTTTCAATTTAAAATAAAATCTTTATAGCCTGCTAATTTAGTAACTTTGGGAATACTGATGTGCTTGTCTAAAAATGTCCAATTTTAAGAAATATCTTTAAAGCATGTAATGGTTCATTTTAAAATCAGATTTCTGTCTTACTGAGCTATTTGGTTTTGCGAAATCCCCCTCATTTCTTTGCAACAAGCTTTCAAATTGTTTAAGTTTTTAATTATCGTATTTGTTTTTTAGTTAGTTTTCCGGAACTTATTTTCCTGCGTGTTGATAGAAAAGACAATTACTTCTTAAACGATTGACAAAGATTTTTATAAAGTTACAGTGCTCAAAAATCTTATATAAACAAGGATGGTTCCATGTTTTTCTTGATTGTCCCCTTCTTGGCACTTACAAGGAAAACTTAATTCATCGTCCATTTTATGATGTAAAATCTATAATATACTTTATTTGTTTGACAAGGTAATAGACTTGTTAAATCCTCTACAAAATTAATGAATCCCATATTATTCCTTTTAAAGAAATTCGTGTTTTATCTTTGGTTCTTTTGGAATTAAACTACGAAGTCGTGACGATGACGGATAGAATATCGTTCGTTCTCTTTATGTCTTTTGGGATGCTGGTTGCAGTTTATCAAGTTTAGGAAAACTGTAGTACAAATAGATATGAGGATTGTCATATCTTTTTTTATGGAGATCATTGGGTAGTTGAAACGGTGTTTGTGGACATCAAATACAAAGCAGAGAACGTATGCTCTGCTGTAGCCTAAATGTACGTCCACACAATATTTAGGATTGTTTAAAACATAGCATTTTAACCAATGATTTTGAATTGCATCAAAACTGAACATGTATTACTTGTGAGCATGGGGGAACGTTGTCCTTTCTTGCATTTACATGTAACTGCAACTTGCACTACAAAGACGAGTGTTGTCCAGGTAGGAAACACTTTTTTAATTTTTTAAAAATATTTTTCTATACAAGTTTACTTACTTAAGAATAAATTTCAAACGGTTATAAAACTTTTTTTCTCATTGCATTAGCGAAATTATACGTGATTATAGAATAATACATTCTTGACATACTAACATTTAAATTGACAGAAAAATCTTGTAAAATATAAGTATATTGTATCATTGTTTTATTGTGCAAAGTCGATTCTGATCCTGGTAGATTCCATTTGATTTGCGATCTTTATCGTTAGTCTTACTATACTGGTAAAAAATAAATTCTTTGATGATATGATCGTTATCTTATTCTCAAAAGAGCTCCAAAACAAATATGTCTTATAAAAGCTATAAAATTTACTTCATGTAATGGCCTCCCCTTGATATGTGGTACAGACAGATAAGATAAAGTTTATACGAACACAAAGATAATCAATTAAATGTTTTCACCGTATATCAATGACCATCAACTTCGGAAATCACAAGGCGATCCGTCTTAAGTGAAAGTTGACCGACAGTTCTTCTGTGTGGTGTTCGGTCTTCCCTATCGTGAGAATAATAAATACCATCTGTCTTTTTGCATTTATTGCTTGGAAGAAAAAGAAAATGATTCGAGTACTAACAATGATTTTGATTTCTATTACAAATTGTCTGCTTGTAACAGCAGAGCAATGCAAATTAGATGGATCTGACGAATGCCATATTTTTACATGGAGATCCTGGGAAAGTTGTAATGGCGTTTGTGGACACCAAAAACAAATTCGAGAACGCGTGTTCTGTTGTAGTTCTAATGTGACGCCTCACAATATTGACAATTGTTTAAAGCATTGCAATTTTTCACACAACTTCGAAAGACTTCAAAATAAAACATGTCGTGTTTGTGAACATGGGGGTAAGCTGATATCCGTATCATCTCCATGTAAATGCAGTTTACGTTACAAAGGTGATTGTTGTCAAGGTAGGAACAATTGTACAATTTCTTTCATATCGGTAGTTGTATGGTGTTTCATTTGAAATAAGAATGCTTTCTTTCTTTCAACCAAGGGTTTAATCTTTTATCCATTCACGGGACTCTTTGTACAGTTTTTCAACATCATCCCGGTACTTTTCATGTCGTTTGCTATGCTAAATCCCTGAAGACCTTTTATTTTCGGTTGTGTATTGAAAACTGAAGCGATAGAGGGGATGTTTCAAAACAGAAAACCCGGAATTTTTGCTTCAGTGAATAAATTAATATAAGCACAAAGGTATTTATTATTTTTGATATACATGTATTAGGCAAAGTTATAATGAAGTTAGTACATTCCTTTTAACGAATAGATAACATTCAATTTGATTTGGGGAAATGAGTATCTCTGTAGCTAATGTGAATACATGTATAATTTAAAATATTTTTTCGATAAGGCATACCAAATGACACTTTGTTTTACTTTGCGTGTCTAAACATACCGATTCTTTTGTATTTAACACTATTATTTAATACTAGTATTTCTTTAGTCGAAAATTGATGGCAATATTTCAATTAAAGAGTTTTAAACATACCAGTAAATCAAATGCCTTTTATGTATCTATTGTCTTTATTAAACCTGTATTTATTGAAAGTGTTTATATCTTTGATAGCATTATAAAACGTTAGCCACTAAGTGTTCTTCCTGATCCACCTATACATGAAGTAATGATTCTTAAGTGTCATTACATACATATTGATATATTTGGTAGTCTGCAGATAAGCACCGGTTAAACAACCTGGTGGACATACCCCAATCTCTATAGAACACCCTTTAAATTAAACGAAAAAAGCCGATCTCTAAAGTTGAAAGTCTTTTTGTAAATATTCAGATTTATTTTATTTCCTCCACGTAAACGATGATATATGGACGTTGAAGAACAGTTTGCACGTTCATTTAAGATTCTATCCCCCCGACACATTACTATCGTTATTGGTATGTACAAATATGTTCTAGCTTTCTTTCACAACTACACATGAGTGAAACAAGACAAACCAAATATACAGGAAAATGAAATTATTAGAGCCCCTTCATAAACATACACTTGCGCACTTTGAAGGATAAACTAAATCATAGGATTGGCAGATTTATTTCTTATCCCACTAAATTGAAAAAGAAAATCATTGTTCATGTCCCATAACGATCAATTCCGTTACGTTTTACAGATTTTAAAATCTATTTTTAGTTTCATTACAATAAGAACCTTATTAATATATTATCAAATAACTCTACAACAGCCTTTTACATTCAGTTTCTTTAAATGTTAAGAAGAAGAATCTATCATGAAAGTAAATAACAAAGGATAGTAACCGGTATTTATTTTATTCAGATTTAAAATAAAGAAAATAAATATCAAAAAAATTAAATGTTGCACATTTGATATGAACATTTTTTGTATATACTTTGAACTCCTGTCTCTCAAATCGAGCTGTGCATTCTCTATATAAGCTTTATATTAGTTTTGACGACTTTCAAATGAAGTGAATAAGCATTCCATTTTGATTTCCTTTATTCTTTCAAAACACATCTGAAATCAATGATATAGAGGAATAAACTAAATATATAATACTTATTATAAGAAAATATTATATATATATATATATATATATATATATATATATATATATATATATATATGAAAATGAAGTGAATAAGGAATTCCATTTTGATTCAATTATTTTGGTTCTTAAATTATGCAACTGTTTAATTGATTAATTTTATGGGAACTTTTGACTTTTGACAATATTGATTTGTTGCAACTTATCATACCTTATATATTATGTCTTGTTGGCTTTATTGACCTTTTTATCATTTCTTATCAAAAAGCATGTTTATTGAACAAATTATTACGTGATTAAGTATAGTCTATTTCTAGAGCTTGGATCATGCAAATCTAGAGCTTGGATCTAGAGCTTGGAAAATTCAAATTTCTTCACTTTACATAGTAAAGTTACCAAAAAAAGGCTTAGCTCTCCCCCCTCGACAAACATAGATATGCCTTGGAAACCCCCCTCCAGCCCACACAATTTTCTGGATCCGCACATATATCAGCACCAATTATGTCCGCGTAAATTTGATATAACTTATCAGTCTCTGTTACACTTCAAAGACGTTTAAAAATCCTGAAATGGATTTCCGTGAATCATGTGGTTTATAGCCCATAATATTATATCAGTTGTTTCTAACTTACAACTTGTAATTGATCATTAAAGCTGAAGAACGATATTTCTTTAATGGCAAACCTATCTAATTAATTTACTTAATGTTAATTATCAAATCACGTCAGAAACAGGTATATATACCCAACTTTTGACTATGTAAACAATGAAGTTACCCTTCGACACTCCATTGAACATAAATCGCCGTTATCATCGCCGCTCCAATTAATACAGATCACCGTTATTAAATTTCAATTCGGTCTTATTTTTTTTCAGAATTCATTTTTTGGCAAAATTAATAGGGCGGCGACCGCCTCTGCCGCCCCTGTTCTAACACCCTTGAAATATCAGTGACTAGTACATGTATAACACTGAGGTGTTATCATTTGAAGGAAAAACGACACTCTAGGAAAGGGGTACCTTGATCACAGACCCTCTCCCCCTTCATCATCTATATCATTGCCAGATCAGATAGTCTTATAAATTGCTCATCAAAAATGCTGTTTATATAAATATAACTTATTCGTCCGAACAAATAGCTAATTCGTCCGAACAAACCCTAATTCGTCCGAACAAATCCTAATTCGTCCGAACAAATAACTTATTCGTCCGAACAAATAGCTAATTCGTCCGAACAAATAACTTATTTGTCCGAACAAATCCTAGTTCGTCCGAACAAATCGTAATTCGTCCGAACAAATAACTTATTCGTCCGAACAAATAAATTTTTTTTTTCACCTGCCTCTTCCACGCCGCCGTAAAAATAAGCAAAAACAGCAGCAGGCTAATCTCCCCAAAAGTCTGCAAGAAACGCATACCATAGTTTCTTGTTGGTTGCTCTTCACCGCAAGTTTTTTACTGAGGAAAGTGTAAAGACCTGAGAACATTTAAAACATGGTAGGAAATACTAATCGTGGGATTTCTGGACAAGAGTCATTATCTTGATCAAGGAGGATAAAAATATCGATACTATTGCCGGGTTTCCCCGTAGATCCAAAATATTTTGTTCCAATTTACGACACATCAAAAAATGTAAACAAAGTACGTTGGAAACATCATTCGTTTACACTATTAATCAAAGCATTTTGGTATAAATTATTTTTATGCAAACGTACACTTGATCTTGGATAGCCATTTAGAAAATGCTAGAAAACATTTTTGCAGGTGATTTTATAAAAACCCACAAATTAATAAAGATGTTGAGAATATTTATTTAGTTTGCATGAATGTCATGCTTAACACACGTGTCAATTTACATTTTCAAACAAAACATTTTTGTGTTTTGTTTTTTATGTTGGTAATTTAAGATTCTGTTGTATTATACATCCACTAACCATCGACCTATATGAAATGGGGCAATGTTTTGTATTTCATGTTAAGTTGGTCTGAAAATTTTTACTGAAATCTTTCGAATTAATATGCAATTTCTGTATGGATATAGATATGACTAAACAGCACTACGTAGAACCACAAAGTACTGCGATGTTTAACTAAACCGAGTTTCTAAAAGCATGTAAATGTGATGCAAAAAATATTCAATCATTGATTGTCACATGGTTTTGTTTTAGATGAGGTGAAATGCAGCGACAATCCGTGTAAACATGGAACTTGCTCTGACCATCCCTCCTCCTTTGTCTGCACGTGTGATCCTGGATACAAAGGCATAGACTGTGACACTCGTAAGTATATTTTGTTTGGTAAAATACTTTATAAATTTGTAATTGGTTTTGTCTAAAGAAGTATAAAGATAATTTTCATAGGCAATGTTTGCTGTCTAAAGTACTGAAACAGTCGTCAAAGGTGCGATTTATAAAAAAAGCGACATATGAACGACTACTATACATTTAGATTGTATATCCACATTTATTCTTATTGTAACTCACTTAAACTTGGGATATTCTCCTTAAAAAAATTGAGTTTTAAAAACGATAATATCTATAAAATATAGAGAAAAAATTACCAAAATTTAATAATTTCCTTTAGAAAATTATATTCTTAAATGACTTGACCTAAATTTGAAAATCATACAGGACACTTTAAATATCATGTAGGAAAACAAATAATCCATCGTGATTTTCATTTATCTATGGGGTTTAATATTTAAAGGATTTTAAAAAAAAATGTTGAAATGCACAGTTAGAAAAGATATATCATATGGCAAATATGTTTAATATTTAGAAATTTGCACCTGAAATGGATGCAAAACTAACATTTGGCACATAATTACCTGGCAAAGACTTCGTAGTCCAATACTAATACTATGTTTATTGGCATTACTGACATACCAGCAATTTCAAATCAAATAATTGTAATATAATAATTAAAGTACGCGAATTTTGAAAAACAAAAACAAAACAATGACGATACTTACTTATTGTCTAAATCTCAAACTAGGTAAGACATGCAGCGAAGGAATCACTTGTCAAAACGGTGGTACTTGCCAGGACGGATCGAATGGATTCCAATGTCAATGCTCGAATAAGTTTTTGGGAGAGTTCTGTGAAAAGGGTAGGCTGAACAATACTATCTAGTGTAATCCCACTCAAAACCATAAATAAATATTCAATCATGTAATAATTTCTGACTAAGAGTTTGTTTTAATTTTGAAGCTATAACATGCAGTGACTCCCCATGTCAAAATGGAGGATCGTGTACCAATACAGGAAGTTCGTTTCAGTGCAAATGCCCTCCTACCTATACAGGAAATTTATGTGAAAAAGGTATTTAGTTTAGATATAAACCGTAAAACCTTTTTTAAAGTAGTCATTCGTTAAAAACACTACAACGGGGTGTTTAATTTAGATCACGTTATGTGTATCAGATAAATGATAACATCTGTCACATTTTTATTCAACTTAAAACAAAAAGATATCATGCCAATATTTGTTGATCAGTCTGAGTTCATTAGTAGGTTGGCAGTCAGCCGTGTTACGACTAGGTAATGGATAACTTACAAGTCATCGGTAACGACTTGGAATTGATTATTATCAGTTGTTCTTCTTCACATAACACCTTTCCAACGACATTAAAACCATGGAATTTTTATGCTTGTATGCCTTTGGCTTATAAAACATTAATACCCTTTAAGAGTATGATAAATGACAGTAAACAATCATTAACTTCACATATAAGTAAAAGTTATATACGTTTAAGATTACAGACTATATAATTGAAATTACCAAGTCACAATTTTTGCACCTGAGAAAAAATAGGTGTTTTAACTAAAATATTATGACTTTTAAACAGTTCCGGCATGTTTGGCATATAAAAAGAAGACCAAAACATTTTAACAACTTCTAAAACTCAGAAAAGAAGGCGCTAAAGCCCCTTCTTTTTTTCATTTGTTCGGCAGCAACGGTTCCCTTTGATCTCTTGAAGTTCACTTTTAATTAAGATCTTTTTATCATTTAAAGACCGATAATGAAATAAAATTACATATTAAAATATTGCTTCATTAAAAAAATTAATATTTTAGTGGCATGTATATATATATATCAAGAATTAAAATAAAGTAATAAGTAAATATGAGTTTTGTCCCAAACAAAATCTGCAACTTTTCTAAAAATTCAACTATCTTAGCAGTGGGTGGGGGGAGGGGGGTAGCGCGCTAACCGCTTTCGATACATCAAAACTAATACGCGCTGTCCAATACTTCACGATATTAAAGTATTGCTACGATTCTCTCAAGTTGACGTTCAACCGTAGTTCACCTCTTAATCTATCTTACAGACTGTTTAATGAGCAACGTGTTAAGTTTTCAGTAGTTCTAGCAAGCAAGTTGTTTCGTTTTTTAAGATGGACGAATTGTAGGCGTGCTGTATTAACACGTCTAGGAAAGTGAGTTATAATGCACATGTCTTTAGTTCAAATTCCGGAAGAAGCAAATTGACTCTTCAAATGATGAATTTTTGTGTGTGTTCAACATATATATAAATAATTTATTTGAATTATTGTCATCTTTTATACGAACAATGTCAACACACTATGGTTTATTAACACTGCTTTCTTTTAATACAGTTATCAAATGTGTAGACACCCCGTGCGTTCATGGTTCTTGTCAGGACACGAGTACAGGATTCACCTGTAAATGCGACCCAAAATTTTCCGGATTTACTTGTGACACGTGTAAGATCTTAATTGTATTAATAAGAAATGAATAATTAACAATCGATAATTCGATTTTTCGTATTTTCTTAATATGTGGTTCGTGTTGTTAAAAAATATATCCAAATAATACATTTTTTAAAGAAAACTTAATGTAAAGTATTTTTAAGAAATTGACCATCTGCATAAAAGATATTTTATTCAAGCTATCAAATGCACATCTAATCCGTGTATCCATGGAACCTGCTCCGATACCCAACTGGGATACAATTGTCACTGTGAGGAAAAGTACACAGGGACCAAATGTGACAGTTGTATGTATAAATTTTCTTTAAAGTATTTTCTTATATGGTACTCTATCAAAATGGCCCACGTTCATCGGTTTCATGATCCTCATCATAGATTGAACGAAAACAACCCAGCAACTGTCGACGGTTTTTTCCTATGTGATCGTATTTTGAAAAAGGAAAAAAATTAAACTTAATTGCATAAACAGATGAATTTCATAGTTAGCAACATTTTTGTGCGGAAGGTTTTCCTGAAGGGATCATGTTAACTGAGAACAAAGCAAATTATTTAATAACTCACACTATAATGCATTTAATTTGATCTTTTTGTGACAATTGGGTGCTGATATCAGTTCCAATCAATTGCCTTTAAACGTAGGCTATTCAAATACTTGGATTTAAACCTAAGAGTTACCACACTTGCTCTAAAAAGCACAGACAAGAAATAACATAAAGAAATGAAAAATACTGACCCTATCTTTTAGCGGTTTTAAAGTCCATAACCTGATTTGAATGTTGTTCTCTACATCTTGGGAAAACAATTCTAGTAAACAATGCATGCAAATATATATCTAAAGTTATTTTGATTATACATAGGATATATAAAAATATAGATGTTTGAAGTTGTATATTACTTGATTTTAGTGATACTGTGTTCGTCTCATCCTTGCCTGCATGGAACCTGTACTGACACTTCGTCTGGATTCAGTTGTGCTTGTGATGTAAAGTATACAGGTGCTAAATGTGATCAACGTACGTATACTTGATACCCTTCAGGAACATCTTTAGTTGATGTACTTGATACTTACACTTGAAATGAAAAATGAAATGCATTTAATAAAAAGGCAGATAATTACACAAACAACAAAATACTAAAATAATTCTATAAAATATGCAATAAAAAATTACTATTATAACTTACATGTTTTATTGCAGTGATAATGTGTTCGTCTCATCCTTGCCTACATGGAACCTGTACAGACACTCCGTCAGGATTCAGTTGTGCTTGTGATGTGAAGTATACAGGTGCTAAATGTGATCAACGTACGTATACTTGATACCCTTCAGGAACATCTTAATTTATAAAATTGATACTTACATTTGACTACTGGTAGGTAAAGAGGCATGGTCACGATTTTAGCCATACTTAATTGTTCTATTTTAATTGTTTTCAATGCTTTAGAAATCCATTGATAATGAGCAACCAAAATTCAAGTGTCAGTCGTCGAGTTATAAGCTGGATACTGAACTCACAATCCTATGTTGTGTAAACAAGGCGAAATTTTTGTTCAATTTACCGGTAAAGGTATTTTTCAAGCTGATTTTTTTTCCATTTGCTAATTCGATTTGAACATAAATAAACAGTTCCAGTTTTTACATGCATATTAGGATAAAACTTATTTTTTTCAACATACAAAATGTAAAAAAAAAAAAAACAAAAAAAAAAAAACACCATCACCTGAGCTTGTTTATATAACAAAGACTTGAGAGCTCTGTATCTTGCTAATAACTCGACGACTGACACTGAAATTTTGGTCGACTATTAGAAATTCCTTTCTGAAGCATTGCTATCATTAAATACAGGAGAGTGCATTTCATGATCAAAATCGTGATCATGCACCTTTATTTAAGGATTTGCTTAAATTTCTTTATTTTTACATTAACGCTTCTAAAATTGTCACCAAAGTAACAGATTTAATGCATTTTAATGTGCATTATATCAACTCATATTTCACTCTATAATTATTGTATTTTATATTGTAGTTCCACTTTGAAAAAAACCTGTGCAAAATATAAAACTTTGTTATTATTTTAGAAAATCAGTGTTAATTATATGTTCGTTTGTATGGACTCAGCATTCTTTTTTTAAAAATTAAGTCCTAAATATAATCAAATGTGTATTTTGCAGTGGTAAAGTGTACATCTACCCCCTGTGTCCACGGAACTTGTTCTGAAACACCGTCAGGATTCCAATGCTTATGTGATATACACTACACTGGTATCAAATGCGATAAAAGTATGTAGACTCTTCCAGTCAATTAAGTCACTTTTCCAATCCTTTCGCAAGGTGTGAAAAGTAATTACGTGTTTGTTAGGACATCAATAAAATCCGTGATATTAATTTTTTTAATATGTATTAAGATTTTGTTTTAAAATTTCTTCAGATTTGCGAAGAATTTTAAGAATTAAGGTATCAATTTTTAATGTATATCGTGATATAAATACAAGCTGGTCGCGTGATTTAACCCCATAAAGCCGAAAGGGTTGATTACCTGACCAACCCGTATTTATATCCTGATTTACATTTCGAAATAATACCTTATTTCTTATATTTACATTTATATTAAACATTTTTGGCAGTACTATTATATCAAAAGTAAAGATTTTATTTGTTAGTCCCTATATTTTTGCCTATTTACTGTTGGCAGGTAATATCTCACTTATTTCTTTAATAACCCTATGGTGAACACGAAATTTCAGTGATATTGCATTTGCGATTTTGATTGAGACTTGTTATAAGAGACAGAAATGAACTATAACTGATTTAATTACTTTGACAAATGCGATTGTAATTTTTAAGAACGCTTTGTTACGATGTCGATCTATAAACATCATCTTACGTAAATCTAAAGCCATGATCATGTATCCCCGCAATTAATGTTATATTGTAAAAAAAAAAAGAATAATACTTCGTATTACAAAATACATACAAGTGGATTTTTTTCTTTATGCCTAAAATTTTGTTTTCATTACGACTTTAGGCCCTAGGTGTGTTTTAGCGTAAGTCGATTAGTGTTTGAATACATAGAAAAAGTAGTGACCTAAATTATTCATGCGCTACTTTGACCTCTTGACCCAGGCTGATGTTATGCACGAAAAACAGCGGATTGCGCAAAAAGTCTTGCATGTTTTTAAGGGAAATTATTTGCAAGTGTGAATATACAACATTATGTAACAATTCTATTTCCTTAGTTAAAGGTATCAAAAAGGCGGCTTTAATCTAAAATATAGGTTTACAAATATGTGAATGACTGTTTCTCAGTCGTCCTATACAGAAAACAGTTGGTTTTTTTTTTAATTTTGGAACAAATAATATGTAATAATGCCTTTGTAAGGTAATTTATAAACTAACATGTATTTAATGTTTGATAGCATGTACTAGTACATGTAGCCCGTTTTTGTTCATTTTTAGTAATTAAATGTGTGAACAGTCCGTGTGTACATGGTTCTTGCCAGGACAGGAATACGGGATTTACCTGTAACTGCGACCAAAAATTCGCTGGAATCACTTGTAACACTCGTAAGATTATATACAGTTGATTGATGCAATTCATTATTTTATAATCTTTATGATCGTTTTACAATGTACAAAATTCAACTTAAAATGCAACCCAAAAATTGTGCCGCCTTATTTGTGACATTTATAAGATCTTATTTGTTTTCATTACTCAAGTTATTCATTGTAGTTTTTTCCTGCGAAAAAAAAGTTTTAATTTTCATCTGATTTTTTTTTACTTCAATGATGAAAACTAAATTCGTAATATTCATTAATTTAAGGAAATGATTAATCACAATGAATGTATATGAAATAAAATAATCATTAAAGAAAAAATATAAAGGTAATTATTTTTTATCTTTAAAGAAAATATATATAAGTAAATATTATCAAAATAACAATTAAAATCTGAATTGTATCATTTCAGCCATCAAATGCACATCTAATCCATGTGTCCATGGTACCTGTTCCGATACCTCGTCGGGATACAACTGTCACTGTGAGGAAATGTACACAGGGGCCAATTGCGACAGGCGTATGCTTATATGTTCGTTCAAATAATAGTGATAGTAGTCAAGTTACCATTTTATCTCAGTTTCATGCCATTCATATGCTCCTAATATTTTTGTAAGTTGTTCGAAATTGAAAAAGACAAAACTAACCTAAGACCTTATATGATATGCTAAAAAGATATTTTAAGAATGATACTTGAGGAAATGAATTCGAAGTGCTTGATTTCAGTGAAATTGTGTTCGTCTCATCCTTGCCTGCATGGAACCTGTACAGACACTGCGTCCGGATTCAGTTGTTCGTGTGATGAAAGGCATACAGGTGCTAAATGTGATCAACGTAAGTATACTAAACTCTATAACTCTAAAAGCTATATAACACCACGAAGGTTCAATTTTAAAATATTTTAACAATAGTTTTGTGTGATCTTAAAATGTAAAAATGTAAATTAATATTTTGTTTGTATGGATTTGCTATTAAAATTAGTTAAGCACTACATGTGTATCATGTAATATGCTGAAAAAAAACCCACAGAAATTTAAGCTAAGATAACAATCAAATGAATTAACCAGTGTATAAAAGCATTTCTGCCTTCCCATGATTTTTTTTGCAATACCTGATTTGGATTTTTGTAGTAGTTAAATGCCACTCAAACCCCTGTGTCCATGGAACATGTACTGATACAGCGACTGGATTTCAATGCTCATGTGATACACTCTACACAGGAATCAAATGCGATAAAAGTATGCGTTATAAAATTTGCTAATTTTGATTCTCACAAGGTGCATCTCTTAAAAAATAAAATCAACTGATCATCTTCGCAAGTTTTTTTTAATTCCTTTAAATTATTACACTAAATATATGATTGATATAAATATCCGGACGGGTTTATTTGAACAAAAATGGAGGAAGTGTTCTTGTTGATTCGAGATAAAACTTAGTTTTTTATCATATTTATATAGTTTGGTTACTGTAATGCAATTATTACCTTTGTTATCAAAGGGTTAGTCACTAGCATTTAGAAGTATTTAAATATATGGTATTATTTACCGAATCTTATTGTTTTTTCGCCTTTATAGGCAAAACATGTTCTTCCATGCCTTGCATTCATGGAACATGCATTGATACAGCCTCTGGATTTAAATGCAACTGTGACGTTGCTTATACAGGTGCACTTTGTGACACATGTAAGTCAAATAAGCTTTTAATTAAAATTGTGAATGTAATATTTTGGCCAAATGTACTTTGGCGTCCAAATCATGTACACCTCCCATTGTAATCGTTGAGATTGGTCCCCAAATAGCTTTGAATCTTGCTGTAAACGAGACAATCCTTCTACCAATGCAGTCCTACTAACTCGAAATGTTTTGAGTATTGTGTGAAAAGGGCCATTTTCATTACATTCTGTGAGCAAAATGAAAAAAAATGAAACAAAAAAGGGAGTCTTTTCGTGAACATCACAGAAGCAGCTTGTTTAAAGCATTTTCTTTTAATGCAAAGCAAAAAATGATATTTGAATAGATACAACAAAATTTGGCCAAGAGGGGTGAAATAATTGTCAAAATACGAATTTCGAAGAAATCTGCTATGCTTCTAGGTCACATACTGTACTAAAATGCTCTCTGTATTTGGAATATGGACCCATTTGAGCCAAAATGTCATAAAATATGTCACAAAAGTTATGTTTGACGGACAAACGGACTGACAGACTGAAAACTTTTAGATGCCAAGAGAGCGATTCCTTCCTAAAAGACAAAATATTGCCTTATCATATTCAATATTTTTCATCATTTTATTATACAGTTATTTATTGTATTTCTGTGTGCATTTCCTGTTACATGCATATTGCCTTTTTACAGTAATAAAGTGTTCATCAAACCCATGTGTCCATGGAACTTGCACCGATACACCATCAGGATTTCATTGTGCATGTGATACACTCTACACGGGAACAACATGTGATACACGTAAGTATAATAAATACTTCATAATCTATTTATCAGCTACGTTTTTATTATATCTCCTTAAAAAATAAGCATTTGATCGAAACATATTTAAAACAAATAAATTTTTATTTCAATTAGGGAAAACATGTGCTTCCCATCCATGCATTCATGGAACATGTAGTGATTCAACCTCAGGTTTTAAATGCGAATGTGACGTCACTTATACCGGTACACTGTGTGATACAGGTAAGTTACGTTGTGATACAGGTAAGTTACGTTTTTAATTCGTAAATCAAGTGACCTGTTTATTCTGGTTATGCTTTATTTATCCATTTAATCCACAGATGTAGTTACTAATGTATGCTATAAAAATCGTCAAATTTTTACTTGAAGCTATTTCCAAATCTTGAGAATAAAATCAATTGAAATTGTTACAGTTGATTTATGATATTTCTTGAAAAGTCATTTATATATGGGGACCTTACATATATTAAAACAGGACCGACACTACATTTACAAATCAATTATCATCTAGTCAGTCTGACACGTTGCATGTTAATGAAACTAATAAGTAGTTAATGCAATCCCAAGTTAAAAAAACACTTCAATAAACTCATTAATGAAAACTTATTTTGATTTAATGTTGTTCAATTATTTTCGCACCTACTACTGCTGAATCAGTGGTATGGATCCGTGCACATTTATGATTAAATTAACATGTAAGTAATGATTAGGTAAGAATGATAAAATCTGAAACGATGAATTGTTTGAACTTTACGATAGGACATGCGAAATTAAATTGTGGGTGAAAGTAAAAGCTTTTTATGAACATATAAACATATTTCATTATATTTATTGTGATCTCAGCATTTTCTTACAATTGTCTAAAGGTGGTATGGGTCATCTGTCGATATTAATATTAATGTGGCTTAAAGTACATAACAATGAAATACCGGTTTAGAATTTTTAAATTTTACAGTATTTAGCCGTAAAATACATTTTAAAATCTTTGGAAAGATAAAGGTTTTAAACACCCCAGCGGGATTCGAACTCAAGACTTAAAGATTCGAAGCGAACCCTCTAACCCACTGCAATACGCTGTTAGTGTTCTATTTTGGTAAAGAAACTGTTTATAAAATTACACTTGATTTTATTGTTTACTAGTATTTCGATAAACAGTACGGCTCAATATGGAAGTGTCCCATATCACCTTAATATCTTTTGAAAAAATGAGTATCACGCAGAAAGGAAATCGTACATCAATCCGCATTTTTACATTAACGTTATGTAACTGGATAACAAAATTCTTATTTGTATTTCACTTGAATATTTTTTTTATAAATAACTTGATGAAACAATTTAAATGTTTTTATCGTTGCCTCTACAGTGATTACTTGTGCCTCCACTCCTTGTCAGCACGGAACATGCACTGATTTTCCAACCGGGTTTGTGTGTACTTGTGATAGTTCCTACACAGGTATCAGGTGTGACACAGGTAAATATTTCTAAGCGTTAGAAACCTAAATATGCATTAAAAACAATGTTCCAGATGTGCAAAAGGTCTACCTCCATGTACGTGATTTACGAAAAACCATAAATGAAAAAAGGCATATTTTTTAAGATAAAGGTTACGTAAAAAGAATTAATGTTTTTTTTCAACACGAAAGGTTTAAAGGCATTAATAAGTAAGCATTTGATTAAGAATTTCTTGAATTTTTTTTTAAGATCATGATTTATTATTATCTTTTCGTTTTTAAGCTTTAGCTATAGAGGAGCCACAGGAACTTCTTTTGCCAACATGGTTTCCTTATTTAGAATATGCCCTATTAAGCCTTGCGTCACTCACTGGTGTAATGGCTATGGGTTGTATCTGTATGAAATGCTGTCGAGCATTCGGTATCATCAGAGATGATGATGACGACGATGATGAAGATCGGGATGAAAAAGACTTCAGAAGATATAAAAGGGATTCTATATATCCACTTGATACCCCAAAGCCGCCATCGTATAAGAAACGGAATGGGCTAGATTTTTGACGTGATGTAAGAATAAAAAACGGGACTGTACTGTTCGGTTTATGTGTTGAAATGTTGACGTGTTAAACCATTTTGCATTTTATTGATTGAAATATTTTCGGAGTCATTTTTCTTATATTAGAATAAAGATAAAAATTAAATTCGTGTACATCGAAATTAACAAGGGTCTTTTAGATTCTTTTGACCCCTTTCTCTTATTCCTGAAGGCTTTGTTTGACTTGATTTTTATATCATGAAAAGAGACAAGTAGTATATAATGATGTAATACCTTTTAATTGTCGACTTTGCGGTGTGGTAATTGTTCTTAACTATAATTTATAAAATCCAATCTAAATTTCCGAACGCTTTTATGATCTGTCCTCTTTAATACATGTAATATATAAATCTAGTGTTTATGATTGAAAATCTTTGCACTGTGTATTTGATAACTTATTTTAGACATTTAAATTTTGATTAATGTGACAAGGTGTATATATTGCTGATCACTAGTAACTAGTTCTTGATTAATGCAATTTTCACGTATATGCTGTTGGTTTTTATTGCAACTGTTTGTGAAAATTTTCCTTGTTGGCTTTACAGAAATATTGATTAAACAAATGTTCAGTTTTCTCTTCTTCATTTTATGAAATCTAAAAGAAACACTATACAATATTCATTTTCAGAGTCTGCATTTAAAATACGTATTTGATGAATATTATTTTTTAACCTCAATACTTGTTCTTAATAATTTCTTGCAAAGAAATGTAATCCTTAATTAAGAAATAAAGTACGAGTGTTCGTGAATGTTGCAGAATAAACTCCGAGGTCGAGAAATGTTGTTTTGAAATATAAAAGCCGAGGCGACAACCGAGGCTTTTATATTTCAAACAACATTGATACGTGTAATTCCTACTAAGAAAATCCTACAGTAAAATTATTTTGACCTGAATAGAATTATTCCTCAATTAAAAAAAATTAAAAGTGTTTCACACAATGTGTAAATAGGATTTATTAATTCAATTGAAGAATTATATTTTTTATTGAAAAACGTTGTCATTATTTATTCCTGTAACAGCTACTATTATTCTATAAGAATCAAATTACAATCGGAGTTTTAAAAATGTATTACCGAATTTTCTAAATGTCTTCTAGGAATTACATTTTTCTCATTTTAATCCTCATTTTCCTGTGAGATTAGACATTTTGAGGGTAAACATTTCAACTGTCAAGTGGGATACACGAAAAACAGAAGTGGCCAAGTACTCTTAATTCAACTGTTTATCATAACTTATAACTTTTAAAATTACTGTGGAATTGTTCCTTAAGGATTAATTAATATCGATGGATTTCTTGGGTCCTCCTAAGCCGTAAATTTACATTCCATGATCGTGTTTTCAATCTTGAATAATGTAAATTCCGCTTTAATCATTTTTTTTTGTGTGTAAAGACAACTGGCTGTAAACTCATGCTATTAAAAAAAAACCCTGCTTAAAACAGTATTGAGTTGCATTATTTCCGGGTATTTTCGCTTTCAAATGCTTTAAAGATTTTGTTTTATCACCATGCTTTCAAGTTAGGGGCTTTTTATAGGCAGTGTTCATAAAAAGTGACTATATTCAGAAAATATCTGTTTATTCTTAAACGATCTACTCGTACTTGGGTTTTGAAATTGTCTTTAAGTAAATTAATCGTTCTTTTTAAGCTTTATCTTTGGAAAAAAATATAAAGGTTTTCAAACAGGCGTAATTAGCTGTAAATAATTACAGAAAAAAGTTGATTAAGAATTGTTTTGATTATATTCTGGACTAATTCTTTGTTTTCCTGTGAGAAACTGTAGACTGAAAGTACGAAATTGAAAATAAATCCAAAAATAACTTTAAAGTACGTTATCAAATTTACCGAAAGTATGTTTTAAAAACTGAGAGAGTTTAAACGGGATATGGTCACGACTTTACATGTAATCAAAAGTTATTCTTTCATTTCTTATACATGGATTAGCAATGCTTCTTTAAGGCATTTTTTATAGTCAATCAAAATTTGAGTGTCGGTCATCGAGTTATGAGCGAGATAGAGATCTTACAATTCCTTGTCAATAAAGCTGTGATCATCTTCTTGTTTCCATTGTGAATGTTGAAAAGAAAATTCTGGTTTAGGCCAAAATGAATATACCAAACGCTAGAAATAGTTCAAAAGTAAGTAGTAGGTAGACAAATCAACTTTAAAAGGAACTTTCACTGGATTATTGAACCAAATGAATGTAAACAAAAACATGACACGAATTTGACTTACTGCGTTCAGTTTGAACAGTTTATTTTATCTCTTTGGTAGTAGTTTACACAGAGAATACATAGAGAATATTACAAACATATAGACGATTTACACTTTATGCGTGAGTAGAATGAAAAGAAAATAATCAATCATAATGGTTCTGTACATAATATATATGAAATATAAACGTACATTTTTTTTGTAGATAAATATATAGGTGTATTAATAATCAGGAGGTTTAGCCTTCTTGTTAACACTACTGATAAATTACATAACTTGCTTAATAAGCTCACATTGTTGGAGGAAAAAAGCTCCTTAAATTTGACAATATTTGGTCTCAAAAGATAAAATTTTGGTATTTACTTTTCTCTTTCGATTTTCAACACGGTGCCACAAAAATATAGTGAAATTCACGACCGCATGTAGACTGCAAGCCCCGGAGGCTTTCACATCTCTATTAAATAAGCCCCGCCCTCGCCTGAGATATACCACCCGGTAAAAATGTTCGCCCTTTAAATTACGGTTAATCATTAAAACTATATTACTAAAGCATTGTAAACAATAACAAATAGAGAGAAAAAATACCAAAAATCTTGACCATGCCCCCTTGAGCATTAATTAATTCAGAAAATTATCCTATCTTAATCATTTTCGTTGAACTGACTTAGTAGACTTTGGCATCAATGACAATTTTTCCCCAAAAAATTATAATGTCACGAAAAGTGGGTAAGATGCCTATATCGACAGTTGTGCTTCAGACTGAAACAAAAACGGGTCACTTCGTAACTTGCAAGCGATTACATTCTTCGAAGCGGTAGTATTTTACTTTTATCTTAACTATTATTGCTTTGCGTAAACAAAATATTTAAACGAATAATATTCATTACACGTGTGTGGTACATGTAAACCCTGATTTATTTGGATGCGGTCTGTGTACACAATTGATTGGATATACACCAAAATATGCAAGAGTTAGGTCTATAGTTAATAGGGTCTGTGAAACGTTTACAGTTTTAAAAAGCTTATAAATCTGCCGATTACTCAAATTAAGATTAAAAACTGTCAATTTGCTTCCAGTACTTAAGTCACAAATGAAATGAAAATTACCCGACAGCATTTTCACTATGCAAATTTCCTTCACTGAGGTCAGCGAGGACTTAAATTTAATAATTTTATTAATATATATTGATATTTCCTCTTTAAATTTTGTATTTGATAACTTATATATTGCTGATGTTGATTGTAAGGTAGCTTCATTTTTTGTTTTGTACATTGCAAAGCGACACTTCAAACTTCTAAGAACACGCGAGGTGATTCGAAATACCCCAAATGACGGTATATTTTAATGTAAAAAAAGATAGCAGAAACGTTAATTCGTCACAAGTAGGATATATTTTTTTACGTTTAAACTTTTTATACGACAATCATTGTTTTGTCTGTGTTAGGAATTAAATCAATGTGGGTTTTTTTTATTACTTTCTACGTGCTCATTTTATAGGTCAAACTAAAATAAGGTGCTCAAAGGACATTGTTATAAAAAACGCTGTAACTGTTTAATCGGTAAATTTTTTTATTCGTATTGTAAAGTCAACCATCAATAATTAGCCATTTAATAAGCTTTGAATTCACAGGTAAAAAAGGAATGTACAAATATTTGATTGGTCCGAGCAATACGAATCGTATACATATACCTTGTATCTCTGCAATATTGTTCAGAGATTTTATTTTTCGTCAATCAATAAATATATCTAAAAAAAATCGAAAGCATTATCTTCTCACTCTATTCAGAAAAAGGTGAATAATTGTTCAGGAAACATGGGATTTCTGACAATATTATTGCTTTTGTGCTACTTATCCCAAAGAACACAATCAAAAGAAAACTGTGATGTGGAACCAGAGTGTCACGTTTTTGAATGGCAATCATGGTCCAATTGTTTAGGTCATTGCGGATTACAGTCACACAATAGAGTACGTCATATGTGTTGTCAAATGAACGTTATTCCCCACACGGCAGAGCATTGTTTACAACACTGTAATAAAAGCTCAGATTTTAAGCTGGAAGTTTCGCAAACTTGTCGTGTATGTGAAAATGGCGGAACGCTAAAAACGTCTATCCTGTGTGAATGTGATATTCATCACAAAGGCGAATGTTGTCAAGGAGAGAATAATTAATTTGTACAAAATATTCATAAGAAATTATTTGACTTGCCTTTCCTTTGACTTTTTTAAATTTAAACGTTTGCAATATTTATATATATATATATATATATATATATATATATATATATATATATATATATATATATATATATATATATATATATGCATATGTTAGCTTTAAATGAAACCAATCATTGATGCGATCAGTATTACATTTCAGTGTTAATAAACGTATTACAATACAATTCCATATCTTTGAACTTGGACATAAGAAAAAAAATACATGGGATAAAAACCACGAAAACAAAACATACTACTACAACTAAGACTACGAAAGTAACTTTAAAAGAAACAGCAACTTTATTTTTTTAATAATTTAGAGTGTTAATGTTTGAGAAGGTGTTGGCCATGTGGCCGATCGCTCTGGAGTAATCAATCGACTATCATCTTTACTCCTGATTAGGTTAATTAAGCTACATGTAATTAAAATGTAAGATGCCTAGTGTTGTTGATTTTTTGTGACGTTTCATAATTCATTTTGTTTTCCTACAGAAATGTTATTTTTAATTACAGATCAACTTATATCTTTAACAGTAAAACTTCAAGTTACTTTCCTCAAACTTACTCCTGACAAATAAATATCAAAAAGCTATCACAAAGTTGAGAATGCCAAGAATATTACGCTTTCTTCCATAGATATGATACCTATTCAATTTCTTTAGCATATTTAACTATTTGATACATTTTTGTATTATTTTTATTATTTATATTTTTAATTTAAGTATTTTGAAACTGATAGTAGTCGAAATAATAACAGAAAGAGTTCAGAATAAAAAAATCCTAAATTCACCCAACGTGCAACCAGTACATATAAATTCAAAAAGAAAGCATCTTGATTTGACATTTATGCACACGGACACAATATGGGATTGCTTAACTGTACAAAGTAAGTTGCTTTATTTGAAAGTTTTTTATAATGTTTGCCTTGATGTATAAATCATGAAGCGTATGCAGTTAAAAGTTGCTGCACGACATGCCGTGTAATAAGGTAAAGATTAATTATTCTGCTTCGTGGAGGTAAAGTAAGAAAAAATTCACAAGAATTTCACGATGCGTAATATCATTGCACAGATATAAGACATTTTCATACCATAAGCGAGATATTAAAAGCGTGCACTTATTTAAATATATTATTAGAAATATTACACCGTAATCATTTATTTAAATCTATTCATTTTGAAGATTTTCAGTTACGTAATTTTTCTTAAATCAATGTAGTTTAAATCTATTGCAATTCACACCTTTTCACATTGTACACGAGGAAGGTAAATAATTACATACTTGAAAATGTGGCTTCTGAGAATAATCTTACTTCAGGACTTCATTTGCCAATAATACTTTCAAAAGAAAACTGTGATGTGGAACCTGAGTGTCACGTTTTTGAATGGCAATCATGGTCAAATTGGTTAGGTCATTGTGGACAACAGTCACACAATAGAGTACGTCATATGTGTTGTCAAATGAACGTTATTCCTCACACTACAGAACATTGTTTACAGTACTGTAATAAAAGCTTAGATTTTAAGCTGGAAGTTTCGCAACCTTGCCGATGTGAAAATGGCGGAACGCTAAAAACGTCTCTCTTATGTGGATGTGATATTCATCACAAAGGTGATTGCTGTCAAGGTAAGGTGATTTACATTTTATGAGCAAAACGACAACACAATTCGTTGCACTCAACATATGATTTAGAGTTTTTAATCTGAAAATAGTTGTTATTAATTTCTATATGTGACCTCTGACATTTGCAGATATAAATATTAAAGTTTGAATACTAGTAATAATCATACGTTGTGTACAATATTTAAAAAAAATTATATTCCTCCTAATTGGTTTTTTACAATTTTTCAAAAAAAAAAAAACAACTAAAAAACAAAAAAACTTTCATTTTCAGGTCATAGCTTTTCGACCTTCGATGTCAAAGGTTACAATTTTAGATTACATCTGCTAGACAACTAGAAAACAATTTAACATGAGTAATTGAATAGTTCTATTATTTTTCCACTGGAAACTCGCCCGAATACCAGAAACCTTGATTCTTTGGCTCTCAGACAAACAGGCACTGTGGAAGACTTCTCGCTTATTGTAGTATTCATGTACAAATTTACAAAAGAAATGTCCGATTAATCTCGTAGTAGAGTAGAAGAAAGTAATGGTTATTCACTATATGAAAACTAAAGCCCCGTTCAAACACCAGAACGCCTGACTCTGGTATCATGACTTTTACATTTCTATTAAAACCTTCTTGATGATAATAACCAGTTTAGTTTGTCTGCTTTGTATCCTGTTGTTGAAAGGATGAGATTTTTAATTTCAAAGTTGAGCTTTCAAAGTTTAACGAAAGAAAGTATGTCCAGAGGGTAAGAGTCTGTGGTTTCTACATTCTTGCCCTAACCATTTATGAATGTCACATACCACATTTGGTCATGATAAATCTAACAGTTTAGATTGAAAGGCTTCAAAGGCTCAACTTATAATAAACAACGCATGCCGGTCGAAAACAGATAGCAATAGGTAATATGAGTGACTCAGAACCTAAGGACATCATCTATGTCATTGACAAGTCAAAAACAGAAGATAAATTTACAAAAGCAATCTTCATGCACTTATATACATGTTGCCTGTCTTACATGTACTTCCTCGTGGTGATTTCGCTACGGCTATCGGTCTATGCTCGTATAGTCGTATATCTATCAACATTGTTATTGCAAGACATCGAATGAACTTTTGATTGAACTTCCTTGTTTATCCATTCATCTAGAACCTAATGTCATTTTAATGTTGAACTGTTTTCTCGATTAAAGTTCAATTAAGCCTTTAAGCTTTAATAATCATAATAAATGAAATTCCCGCTGATGGTGTTGACAAATCATCTATTTGATATTATAAACCTCCGATTGTAGTTTATCTTCGCTATCAAAAAACTAGGTTAATTACCTACATCAAAGCCACTGGCTGTAGAATTTTTTTGAATAGTTTAAAATATCCGTCAACATTAACAAGGTCTTTGGCATGAATAAGCCAGATTCAGTAAAGGAAGTGCGTTGCAATTCCCAGTTATGGAAATTTGCTTTTTTAGGAATCAGTATTACAAATGTTTAAAATTAATGTTGAAAACACTCAACAATTTTAGTCTAAAATTTCTGAAATAGTCCTGATTAAAATCATATGATGTCAACGATAAAAAATTATAGAAACATGCTGTCTATTGTTTTTAAGTATTTTTCACTTTTTCAAATTGCGTTTCATATAGTGGTTTACTGGGATGAGCAGGAGAAAAAAGACAACTGAGTCACAACATCATGTTGCCTAACAGATCAAAACCTATTTTTTGCTAATGTAAAGGATCTGAGTTAACTTCATTCTTATATAAGGATAATAAGAATTGAACACAAGGCATTATACTCAGCGTCTGGTAAATAAATATTGAATTTTGAAACCTAAATATAAGCTTAAATAAAATTTACAAGTGCATTTTATTATTAATGCCCAATGTTTTTTTAAAAATAAAGTTCCCTGTGTGTCACCGCATGTTATAAAAAAGACTTTTTTAAAATTTTATGGAGCTTATGCTTTTCAGATAGATATGAATGGACGTAGACACGATTTGAAATTTTCATTTTGTTCCCCATTAGTAATGTCTTCAGTGGTTAACATGGGTATTCTAAATGCTTAATCAAAATGACTTGAGCTTTGTTTACAAACAATAAATTCTAACATCTGTATCTCGATTGTAATTTGACCTCTAATATTTAGATATTAATGTTGGTGAATCATTCAAAATGCATTAATAAGTGATTCTATGGATTATCATGAATTTTGTATTTTGATTTTTGATGTCCACGTCCCTATCACAAATAAAGCGAATTTTTAATTAATAATTGCTTAGATATCTTCTTAATATCAAATAAAATTACCTCTTATTGTAGATGCTTTCAGCCAAATGTTGTTAAAATCGACCCATGCTAATGTTAAGAAGAGCTTGAATATATTAAGACATATAGACGAACAAAATTATCCAAAAAAAAAAATTAACTTGGGTTTTTCCATCCGGTAAGCTTAAAACCTATTTTCCTTATTTTGACTGTTAAATGATGTAGAAGATTTACTTTGAATAAGTTGTGCAATGCTTTATCTTAAAAAAAGTTAGTCAACTTTCATTGATATGTGCGATCAATGCAGTATACCAATAGAGACTGCAGATAATGTCTATTTACATTTGAAACGTTTGAAAAGACAATACTGCAGGAAAGCAACGCTGTATTGGTCTATTTCGTAACTTGCTAATCAGCAAGCTGATGTTTGACGTCATGTAAAGACTATCCTGCCGGAAGTCTTGCTGTGATACTTTAAAGAAATAAAATTAATTCACAAAGATACTTGTCTAATTTAGATCATATTGGGTCATAGTATTTTAGTACAATAAGTCTTTTTCTGACGATTATGGAAAAGTGCATTGATTTGTTTTAAAATACACTTGTCGCCTCGTTAAAAATTTGTTATTTGCGTATCATCTTTTGTTCCCTGATTTACGATTTCTCAGATTTCCCAGTTCCTAATTTGATATAAAACAAACCCTTTCTCCCAAATGCTTAAAAACATTCAAAAAATATTCTCTAAGTACGTATGTATCAATTTTTAGATAATTAACCTTTATCCTGACATGAAGTGTATTTCATTCATTAATAAAACTACATATATTCATCATCGAGATAGTGACCTTCTCAAATGGTCCCACGCTCAATAAATGATATAGATTTGAAAACAATTTGGAGGACTCTGCTTTACCTTAACCTCCAACTTAAATATATTTCTAGATCTTAAAACATCCGATATATCCGACTGGCCTGGTGTGATAGTTGGCAGATAAAATCAAGAGGGAAACATTAGGTTCTGGAAAAGGGGTTTTCACAGAGGTCTGATATCACCTTCACCTTATTCAAGATCACTTCACACTCTTAACTACAGGCAATCTTAAAGTAATGTCGGAGCAAGATTGGATTAGAGGAAGATACAATTAAAATGTCCCAAAACTAGATTTCAAAGAGAAGTGGTATGACCTATCTTTTGATCAAAAAACTTGGTTCAATGTCACTGCACATTCTTTACACACCCTTTAATTACCCTCTACAAGCCCTATATACAGTAAGAACCAGATAGGATCAATGGTAAAGAACAAATTGTCTAGAAAAGGAATTTACTCGTAGGTCGGCTATGATCTTGACCGTTCACCTAGAAACTTAGTTCAATGTCACTGCACATCCTTTTTCCAAAGACTCTCTGTGTGTGAAGTATGAACAAATTGGACCAAGGGGAGATAATATTTGACAAGAATTTCCACATAGGTTATTTATGACTATAACATTAGACCTAGAAACTCAAGAAATTTTTTTTTAAAAGTAGCCTATAATATTATGATTTTTTTCTTTATACAAATTATATAATTTATGTCACTGTCTTTGAAATTGCATTTATTACCTTTTACAATACCTTATTACATTATTTAAGTACTCTAAATAATGCGTTAAGTAAGTAATAAATGTAGCTTTCAATGAGTGGAAATTTCTTTCAGTCTTAGGAATTTATATATGTACATGTACATACATTTTCGTTTTTTTATATAATTTTGCAATTGTGGTAAAAGAAAGATCTTCCTAATTATATGCACGTTATGATAGAATATTTACAAAATAAAATTGAATTGTGTTTTCGAAATTTTGCTTTGTTATTGCACCGTCTGATTTGATAACACAGGTGCATGTATGAAAGGCCCATTTATTGCATTTTATTAAAGGAAAGATAAAAACTATTTAAAGAAGTTCCAAGAGTATAAGACAAGCATTGATATAATCAATTTTTTTACAAAGACAAGCTTTGTAGTTCACATTAAAAGATATCGTACGAAAAACGTGACACTTGAAAAGCATTTGGGAAATAAACAAAATCACCGGATCAGCGCTACTTACGTTTTCCTTGTCAAAAAACTTGTCTTTATATTTTGAAAATGGATAATTGGGTTTGTTTGACAATGTGTTTGATATGGCTCTTTTTATATCTATAAGAAAAGAAATGAATGACTTGTGTCGTTTTTAAGTCATTTTTTAAAAGAAGATCAGTTAAAAGTATATTTTATGGCGTTTTACACCTTTTTAATTCTATTAAGGGATAATGATGTATATTTTTGTCGTCCTATACTAAAATGTAGTTATCCCAAAAATATTGTTGTCAATCTCTATGGCATCAAAATATTTACAGAATGCACAAAAATAATCTTTTCTTGCATAAATGTTGTCTATTTATCGTCGGGTTTTTTATTTCATATATTGTTATCTGAAGTTCAGCAGAGAAAAATTAAAAAATAGACAGAGAAAATGGTCGTTTTATTAGTTTAAGAAATGTTACATAAAAAGGACCTTGTGTTTGATTAATATTAGTTTATATCAGTATGAAAAGTGCAAAAACATGTCACTTCATCTTTATATATATGTCAAATTATCATGTAGGAACTAAAATTTAAATAGGCTTTAACCTAATATCAGCAGAAATATGACAATTAAGACAAATACATGTATATGTAAATAATATCAGCAAACCTGTTGTCATTAAATAGTTCTTTGTTTAACTTTTTGTACGAATACCACATGTCTAAGCATATTTTTAGAAAGTTTTTCTTCTTACCAGATTGAATTCAATAACATCAGTCTGTGTGCTAATAATCATTCTTTCTATTGCAGGCATTCATCTCTTATTCGCTAATCTTCGAATGGAACCAATATTTTGAACAAAATTAGTATAATAGACAAATTTATTTTCTTGATCCTTTATTATCCCATGATTCTTGTTTTTTTTTTAGCAACATATATACCTATGCTAGTTTTTTTAGCTTTATTAGTTAAAAATTTATATTCTTTGAATCACCTAATACAAGGTTGCTTTATACTTAGGTAACCGTTAAGGCCACTGTGTCCTTTAATTTTTATGGAGGTTTAAAATGTATTAAAATGTAAAGCACCTTTTTCAATGTTAGTGCGTAAACGATATAAATTAGGTACATAATGTAGAAGATTTCAATAGTTTAATATTAAGTAACAGTCCATATTGTTCAAGAGTTTAATATTTTAATATCAAGCATTTCATTTTAGTAATAGTACATAAAAATTCCACATCATTTAATGATTGATACGTTTTCCTCTTCTTTTACCAAGCATTCCAGAATATATAACAAAAGGCACATGGGCCACATCGCACACCTGAACAGCAGTTCCTTGTAACATTCTATTTCGTAGCATATGCTATTTCTTTTTTAAACTTTGAACCCCTTTCTGGGGCCCCAGTATTGGCCCGAGGTTTATGGTTGGCTTTAACAATTTATAATTTACACTTTTTGAGGATTCATGCATAGTAATCTCACAAACTGTAGCATTATAGTTCTCGAGGAAAACTTTTTAAAAACATTTTCCATATATATTTTTTTCAAACTTTGAACCCCTCTTGGGGCCCCAGTATTAGTCCAGTGGTCACAGCTTTATTAATTTAGAATCTACATTATTAAAGGATGCATGCATAGTAATCTCACAAATTGAACCATTGTAGTTCTCTAGAAAAAGATTTTAAAACATTTATCCTCCAAATTTCTATGTTAAACTTTAAACCCCTCTTGGGGCCCCAGTATTAGATCGAAAGTCACGAATTTGATAACTTAGAATCTACACTATTTGAGGGTGCTTGCGTAGTTATCTGACAAATTGAAGCATTGTAATTCTGTCGAAGAAGATATTTAAACATTTTCCATATATACTTCTAATATCTTGTAAATAGTCAGATTTTATATGGTACAAACAATTTAGATAATTTTTTGTAGTCGTACATTGTATGCATTCCTACGCCAGAGTTCAATATAGTCTCGTTCAATCAGACGCTCGGCTGTCTCCGTAAATCTCCGACAAGCAGAGTGTCTCTTTTGCCTTGTCGGGGATTAACGGAGACAGCCGAGCGTCGATCTGGTTGAACGAGACTAGAGTTCAATATTGCTTGGATCCATACAATTTCTCAGAACTATTTCGATTACTGATCCGAACTATTTTGATTACTGATACGAAGTTTGATGGAAAAGAAGTTTTTAGAAAATGTTGCAATTTTTTGATAAATAATAACGAGGTACTAGCCATAATTTGAAAATGAAGATTTACCTATGCATATTCATAAACGATTAACGTTTGAGGTGGATTTGCACAGGTGCGCGGGAACAGTAATTCAGAAAAGCAGCATACAGAACGAGGTAATACAACAGGTTTGTTTACAGTTGTCTGAATTCATATAAACAAGTTTCTGTGCTGTTAACAGAAAACATATCAGATATTGTTACACGTACCTGCATTCTATGAGGATAGCTGCGTATCGGTGTCGATGACAATCGTTGAGAGCTCTTTTTAGCTCACCTGAGCTGAAAGCTCAAGTGAGCTTTTCTGATCAAAATTTGTCCGTTGTCTGTCGTCATTGGCGTTGACGTTGGCGTCGGCGTCGGCGTTGCTGTCGTTGTAAACTTTTCTCATTTTCATCTTCTTCTCCAGAACCACTGGGCAGATTTTAACCAAACTTGGCACAAAGCATCACAGGGTAAAGGGGATTCAAGTTTGTTCAAATGAAGGGCCACACCCTTTTAAAAAGGGAGATAATTTAGAATTATTTAAAATTTGTAGGTATTTTCAAAAATCTTCTCAGAAACTTTTAGGCCAGAAATTCTGTAACTTGTATGGAAGCATCCTCAGGTGGTGTAGATTCAAGTTTGTTCAAATCATGGTCCCCGGGGGTAGGGTGGGGCCACAATGAGAAAAGGAATCAATAGAGTAAATCTTTAAAAATCTTCTTTTGAAAACTATTAGGCCAGAAAAGCTCAAATTGGAGTGGAAGCATCCTCAGATAGTGTAGATTCAAGTTTGTTTAAATCATGGTCCCCGGGGGTAGGGTGGGGCCACCATGGGAGGATGAATTTCTACATAGGAATATATAGGGAAAATCATTAAAAATCTTCTTCTCAAAAACTATTAGGCCAGAAAAGCTCAAATTAAAGTTGAAGCATCCTCAGATAGTGTAGATTCAAGTTTGTTTAAATCATGGTCCCCGGGGGTAGGGTGGGGCCACAATGGGGGATGAATTTTTACATAGGAATATATAGAGAAAATTTATACAAATCCTCTTCTCAAAAACTATTTGACCAGAAAAGTTCAAATTGGAGCAGAAGCATCCTCAGATAGTGTAGATTCAAGTTTGCTTAAATCATGGTCCCTGGGGGTAGGGTGGGGCCACAATGAGGGATGAATTTTTACATAGGAATATATAGAGTAAATCTTTAAAAATCTTCTTCTCAAAAACTATTAGGCCAGAAAAGCTCCAATTGGAGTGGAAGCATCCTCAGATAGTGTAGATTCAAGTTTGTTCAAATCATGGTCCCCAGGGGTAGGGTGGGTCCACAATGGGGGGATGAATTTTTACATAGGAATATATAGAGAAAATCTTTAAAAATCTTCTTCGTAAAAACTATTAGGCCAGGAAGGCTCAAATTTGAGTGGAAGCATCCTCAGATAGTGTAGATTCAATTATGGTTAAATCATGGTCCCCAGGGGTAGGGTGGGGGCCACAATGGGGGATGAATTTTTACATAGGAATATATAGAGAAAATCTTTAAAAATCTTCTTCTCAAAAACTATTGGTCCAAAAAAGCTCAAATTGTAGTGGAAGCATCCACAGATAGTGGAGATTCAAGTGTGTTTAAATCATGGTCCCCAGGGGTAGGGTGGGGCCACAATGGGAGGATGAATTTTTACATAGGAATATATAGAGAAAATCTTTAAAAATCTTCTTAAAAACTATTTGGCCAGAAAAGCTCAAACTTGTGTGGAGGCATCCTCAGATAGTGTAGATTTAAGTTTGTTTAAATCATGGTCCCCGGGGGGTAGGGCGGGGCCACATTGGGGAGATCAATTTTTACATAGGAATATATAGAGAAAATCTTTAAAAATATTCTCGGAAAGTTTTCAGTCCAAAAAGCAGTAACTTGTGTGAAAGCACGGGTTGTGCAGATTAAAGTTTGATGAAACCATGATTCCCTAGAATAAAGTGGGGCCACAAAGAGGGGGGAGGGTTATATAGGAATAGAGAAAAATCTTACAGGTACAACAACAAAAGGGGCTTGGTATTTACCATAAAAATATGTGGATTAAAATCGGCAGATATTTTAAATTTTTTGAGCAATTTCTACTGTACTTAGTTGTCAAGATATTTTGATTTTGATACTGTAATGATAATTTGATCAGAGTTAAGGCTATTGTTCCTCAGGTGAGCGATGTGGCCCCTGGGCCTCTTGTTTAGTTTATTTTCATATATTTGACAACATATATAATTATAAAATACAACGTCAACTTATCCCTTCTAAGACCCCTCGACTCAAAACATATACAAGTATTCGAGTGATAGCTATACAAGTTGTTTCATATTTAGATAATGAATATCGTACCATACACATATAAGCTTCTTTTCCTTTTTTAAGTAAATATCTTGTTAAACAAAGAAATCACACCGCTGTGTGACCCACCTGTCTCTAGCAAGAAGCCGGCAAGCCCATAGTTAAACATGAAGTCTCTAACACGTATCCACTGCTCAAAGTGGTCTCCAATATAGATTCTCATTTTACAACGTTCTCAGTCAAACTGTTTCTTTATTTCTTTCTCTTCGAACGCGTTATTTCACTGCCAACGGACCGACCACGTTTTCGCGCCGACCTCTTGTGTACATTCTAAGATTAGATTGTTACATCACGTGCTTATGAATATTTCAAAGTTGGGTGTTTACTGACGGTCAGCAAATAAATTATTTAGAATTTATAATTAAGACTTTAAAATGCGTTTGATTTAAACTTTATAATTTGCAGCAAGTTAATAACTTTACTAGCTTAATGGAAAAACGCAAACATTTCTTTTCTTTTGAAATTTTCATTTCAAACGGTGTATATACCTGTAATATTTTGTAAGTTGATGGTGAGCAGGATTATTTGAAGAACTTGTACACTTGTTTTTAACGTGCATTTAAATTTGAAGCGGCAACTAAGGCAACTTGGCGATTACCAATTTTAAATTTCATTCTGGTTCAAATTCCGGATTTTTGTATTTATTTTTGATGATAATTAATTTATTATGAGAGGTAAAACCAAGTGATATCTCAAATAAGTAGAATTGATTTTAAAAACATCTATATAGACCTTTATTGTGAAAGCCATAATCAACACCTTTTTTGCAGTAATCTTTCTTAAAATATAAAACCTTTAGCTTTGGATAGAAGATAAAAAAAAAAACAGGTGCGTGGATGACTTTGTGATGGTATATTTGTTACCTGCAACGGGTGATAAGTTTTCGCGAGTAATTAACGTTTTACTTACAACATATGAGCCTAAAATTAAAAATTGTTATGATATTCTATGTACCAAATAATGATGGGATATATAGATTGTTTGAACTGATATCAGTAACTAAAGACATATAGTCCTCTTTAAAACTGACTAAAACACTGACGTCGCCGGACGTCACGGCGCAACGAAAAGTATAAACAGTATGGATCTAACTCGGGAAAAAGCCGATAAAAATTATGAAAATGCTCAATTATTATTCCTGATACAGGGGTTCTGTAGTTCTGTTGCCCTCATACACACACTGTCAATCCGTTACTACACGTTAATTTATGGATTAGCAATGATTAGGTGTTGTTCTGGTATAAGACAATTAACACTACAATTGAAAAAACCCAAACAATAACGTATCAATGAAGTTCAATGTGAACCCTGTTGTTGATGACCAAGTATGTTTGAAGAAACGGCAATATTATACTGAAAATGGGGGTTTCTTTATATCAAAAGAGTATATTAAAAATAAAAGAATAAAAAAAAAATTTGTTTGATTTTAAATTTCTGTTCTTGTTAGTAAAATTTACTGTTAATAACACTGTGCCGGATAACTATGCCAGTGCCAAGGTGGCATTTTTGCACCCGCTTAAGATGCAGTTTCGGAAAAATCCATATATACCAAATGATATACCATTGTATAGAGAGCATAATAACCACTTTTGTTTTTGGTGTGTTTCACCTGACAGGTGAGATATTTACCTTTAAAAATTAATATCCCATAGGAAAATGATAATTCCCATAGGAGAAATGATTCTCCTACAGGAAATATTGACAATCCTATAGGATTTTCTAAAAATCCTATAGGAATTATATTTCTAATAGGAGAATGGTATTTCCTGTAGGAATTTGATTCAGACAGGTAGTTTCCTATATAGATAATTTAGATTTCCTATCGGATCTTATCAAATCCTATCGGAATTGAAATTCCTATAGGAAGTTCTTGTATTCCGATAGGTGAAATACAATGATAACAAAGGTGGTTGTAAACTCTTTAAGTTATGGTCTATGATGTGGCATATTTTAATTTTTCGATATATGCAGCTTAGACGGGTGCAAAAATGCCACCTTGGCACTGGCATAATTATCCGGCACAGTGTTTAATATTAATTCATCAGATTCAAGTGTACATACTTTGATACTAATACGAATAAAGAAGCTGTACGAGATGTAGTTATAAGTAATGATATCATAGATAACTAATAACAGGTATGTTTTAAATGTTTCAAAGTAAGAAAACATTTTTACGTCAAGCAGACTTTGTCATAGAGATGAAAAAAGAAACAACAGGATTTTTCCTGTTTTAATAATGCAGCTTTATATTAATTGCTTAAGTCGCAAAACTGTGTTTCATGTCCCTAACTTCATTAATTCAGAAATGCAAAAAAATATCATATTACTAACAAAAAGCAAAATGTTAACCGTAAAATCCCGTTAATGTGTAAAATTTATTTTTGAAAACCATAGAAAATGCCGCTTGTCTCCGCCACATTTAATGAATAATTTGAGAATGACCAAAAGTATTTTATCAAATACAGGTGAATATAGGTGAATCAATATAAAGATATGCTATTTGCAGTCCACGTTACATGCCAGAAATAAAAACCCTGCTGAGGAAACCTACTTTAAATAGAAAGTTAATGGAAACCTTCATCGATTTTTTTAATAAGAGTTGCTAGCTGATATTTACGTCATCAAAAGATAATTTGACCAAAAAATGCTATGTTACATTAGATATAGAATTATCTAAGCTAAGGTAATACTTGCTGATAGCGTGCTAACTAAAAGTGGGAATAAGTTTGTTTGCTATATTTATGGTGATATCGATTCTTAATTTTTTTTTCATTATAACTCAAGTGTAAGATCTGTTAAAAAGTAAACCTTTCAACAAATTGACATGCTTGCTTATAACAAAATGTCTATTCATTATAGGTCTTTGACACCCGTGACTTTTCTTTAACATCACAACATGGGCCATACTACCCAAAGTTAAATACTTTCTGAATAAACATATTTATGCAAATAGAAATTTCCTATAGAGAAAATCTTGTTAAAAAAATTGAGAATAAATAATTACAGTTAAAAATTCAATGTAATTGCAAAAATTATCAAACTGAATGTTTTGAAGTATTTAATTACTTTTCAAATTATTGGTCCCAACCCTGAAAATAAAATGATTGATTTTTTTAGCTTGGATCTTTTTTTTCATGCGTAAATTTGTTTACATTTCGTAGTTAATGTGTGTTAATACGGCTCACATTTATCATGTTTATATAAAAGATCGTAGTTTAACAAAAGACAGGTTGAAAACATGAGATAAAAAGAATCCTTCAGAATCTTATCCATAATAATATAGGCTTTTTACCCGGCTTATTTGCACATCAGGCCCTGAGGCCATATACGAGGGTTGTTCGGAAATTATTGAGACATTTACTCTTACTCCCTTGAGAAAAAAGGTGAACCATTGAAATTTCAGTAATAAGTTAACCAGGGTACAATTTATTAATGTGAAAATTTTCCAGTCAATGGCATCATTATATCATTTCTGGTGAGCTGACAAACTTGCTTATGTCCAGTGACCCGGCGCAACCCAAAACTCATCGCAACGTCATTTTAACGCGTTTCCTTGCTCCTATGTTTTAAACGTCTTACAAACAAACGGAAAACACGAACTATTCTTAATTTTTGATCTATTTTGTTCATTTTAAGATATCAACGTTTAAGTATCTTCTCTATTCTTGACTGTTTTGTGAAAAAATCGAGTTATTCCTACCCAAAAGTCAACTTTCTCTGAAACGTCTGTTAAAGTCATTCTGTATACATATTTAAGAACTGTTGACATCAGTTTTTGTTTAAAAAGGAGTAGATCTTTAGTCTATTTGTTTTAATTCTAGTTAAAAAGTTAGTTTAAAAAATCCGATAAAATGAAGCTCTTGACTCCTTTATACTTAATAGTTTGTGTTTAAGCAATTACTTGGCCTGTAAAGGTCTACTTCCGTGTTTCCGACCAATTTGATGTATATTCGCTGCGCCGCCTTGATGTCAAAATTCAATAAACCGTCGTGGCCAGATTTCTATTGCCTGGTACATATATTTGTACTATCTCCGTATTTCAACTCGAACACTAGTGAAACTTGCGCACAAGTTAGTCACAATAAATAGCAAAATGAACATATATAATTTGATTTTCTTTCCTATTAATTATTGGTCCACCGACACTAAGTAAGTAATTGTTTAAGTTTAATTAATCTCCGAGTTCATGACTGCGCCGTGTACCCCTACCACCGACTTGTTTATGTACCGTCGTAAACAAAATATTAAAGATTTTTTAATATTACTTTGTTTAATTATTTGTTTAGGTTTCTTCAAAGTTTATGCCAATTTTCACCCTGATTCGTCACTTAGAAAGGAAAATATTTGTGTTGTCTCAAAAATTTCCGAACAACCCTCATAAGTTAGACGAGCTCGCTTTTGATCTCAGTCTCACTTTTTCATAAAGAATATATTTAGTAAAAGTGAGACTGAGATCAAATGTGAGCTCGTCTAACTTTTATGGCCCCCAGACCAAGAAGTCCGCAAAGGTATATACCTTGTACTTTCGTTAAGCTCTATATCATCAACTCACAACCGCTCTCAGTTGTGATGTACATGAATACAGTAGTCAATGCTCGGAGATACAACATACAAAACCTTAAATAAAAATCAGAAAGCATTGAAAATCATGAAAGGTCGTTTATTTCTTACACCTACCATTTACTTTTTTCATTTGCTGAATTCCAATTTTTTGAAATTTTAATTTAACTTTGTATGCGTAACAGAATCTTCATGATCAAATAGTGTTATTTTTATTTAAAAACATCAGTGCCCCTTTTATAAGCTCCATAATTTAGTAATAGTCTAAGGAAGGTCTAATGGAAAATCAACTAATTTAAATGTGCAAATAATTGGTACGATAACCAACTGTACTTTAGAAATATTATTTTGTCTCCAAACTTGTGCATTCAATTTGAATAATATTTTGTTGTGGCTTAAATGGCTTAGTGAATAGATCACAGATCAGATCAGAGATAATCTAATATTAGAAAATGAATTTTTAGGTCGAGCATTCGAGACCACAAAATCTCGTGGCTATTAGTTTATTTGTTTTTCTTCGTTTATGTTAAAATATTTTAAAATGATGAAAGTGGCATGTAGTTGATGTTCTTTTGCTCGCTGTGTAAAGAACATCGTATGGAAATATGAGTATTTCTATCACCGCTGATACATGTATAGGTAATTCAGTAGGAATTAATTTCACAGGCGGCGAGACTAAGTTTTAACATTTTTGCTGCACTCTTGTTCACTTTCAGTGTCTTGTTGCTTTTTAATTTTAACGACTCTTTCCTCCGCAAAGGTTTGAGCAAATCTCAACATTGCCGTTTTTATCTGCTTAAGACACAACAAAGTGAAGTAATTCAAATATAGTCTAATGTTTAATCAAAAAGTCATTTCAAAGAGCATCTACTCAATTGTACTTTCAAAGGGAAACTACTTCACATAAAATGAAATGATAAGGAACGCTGTTTCTGTAGGAAATAATATTAAATGTCGAGATAAGAATTCGAAACGTCGGCTATACTGCCGATGATATTAAGTTCTTACCAGCAGACATTTAATTTTTTTGGCATCGGACTAGAATGACGTTCTGGCATTGGATAAGACCCGTCACGTTCATGGCATACATGTATCAATATTTTATTTTATTTTAAACAGGTAGCGTCAAAATTTAGATGGAAACATGCGGACGTTCCGTATTTTGAAATGAATGTTTACACAAACGTACCACTATACATTTAATTTTTAAGCTCTAAGGTAGCAATGGACAGTTTCGGATAAAGTACTCAATATTTGTTTTAAAATTGAGAGTTGCTGTACTTGAGTTCTAAGAGTTTTTCTACAATTCATGAAATGATTTTAATGATTATCATTTGTTAAAGGGATGTTTCTTGTTAATATTGATATGCTATATGTAGCTCCTACTATTAAGTTCATGATAATCAGAAGTAAAATGCAAAACTTGAGGCTATGACTGTTACCTTACACAGTGAAAATGCAAGTTACAGACGGGAGGTAAAATACTACGAAATATGGTGAATGTGACATAGTATACTATACACCGATAGGTTTCTGACATGTCATTGTGCAATACGCATACGGTACAAATGGTCAATCCTTTGCAAGGTATTAGCTGGGGGATGTCTAAAAAGCTGAACAATCATGAAAATTCGAGAAATATAAACTGGTCGAAATCGTAGAAAGACCACTTTGTAGAAAATATTACAAATTCTGATCAGTCCTTTTCCTCAGAAATAATTATTGGTGATTGGCCTTTTAAGGAGTGAATTAAAGATACTTGTGCTGAATGGGAACCGGAGAAATTCTAGTTACAGAGTTCCGTAGACTCTCATCCTAAGTTAATGTCTTGTTAAATCTTCTATCGTCAAGAGTAAAGAATCCCATTCAGATTCATTTTAAAAGGAACTAGATTAATCATTGTCTGTTCTTGCCGAATTGAATCAAAGGTCGTAACAAAGTGTCAGTTTTTTAATGTCATCTGGTATGTTTGTTACAGCTTGTCTAATTCAGCATCACTGTGATGGGAATTGTTCTGACGATTGTCATATCTTTTTATGGAGATCCTGGGGTAGTTGTAACGGTGATTGTGGGCATCAAGCTCGAAGTAGAGAACGTTATTTCTGTAGCAATAAAAATGTACAACCTCGCACTATTGAGAATTGTATTGAACTTTTTCCAGTGATTTTGCTGTTCATAAAAACTAAACATCATACAAAAACGAATATATCCTTAATAATGAGCTATATTCTGTTTTGGGTTTACCTTTAAATTTCATTAAAAGCTATATTTGACGTATTCAACACCAATTTTGCAATGTGGATTTGAGTAAGTTAGAAGTAAATTAAAATAAAAACAGCGTGGAGTAAATGGCTTGACAGCAAATTCGTTTACAAAATGAAGAGCTTTCCTTTCGATTGAAAGGATTTTAACAATATCAATAATCATATAAAAAATTAAAGCCCCTTAGATTACCCTTACAATGACATTTCTTGCAGGAGCCATAGTTACCAGATAAATCTTAAACCTTTATAAGTAAGAAATTACGTGTCAAGTGTTTTTAAAAAACCCACTAACGCCATGAAAATTTTACAGTTGATCCTTGTCATCGGGCATCTTTTCAAATATGGTTTTGCAGACTTTTATTGTACATCTGCTTCCGATTGTAAGGTATCAAACTGGGAATCTTGGTCTGCTTGTTCAGGACTCTGTGATTCACAGTCACAGATTAGAGAACGTTACATGTGTTGTGATACTGATGTTATACCACACACTCAGGAAAACTGCCTAGCACATTGCAACTTGACCGCAAATTTTCAATTTACAATGTCTAGGCCATGTCGTATTTGTGAAAATGGTGGACGTCTTAGTTCGTCGTTTTTGAGATGTCAATGTGATATATATCATGAAGGTAGTTGCTGTCAAGGTAAGAAATGTGAATTCAGCTTCTGATAAACATATGTGTTCCTGTAACAAATTACCAGATTACAGATTCAATGTGTCATGCTAGCCCAAGTGATTAATGATCTGCAAATTTTTGTCCTTGCATGTTCACAATGATCTTATACGATTTTTAAGCTACTTTTTAGTCGCCTTTAAGATAAGGCTTATAGGTCCTTAATGTCAAAACTCCTTAAAATCACATTTAAACCACCTTTAGTTATCTTTAAGTGGCATTTACGCTCCTTTTAAGTTGTCTTTTAAGTTCGTCATCTCCCAAATCAGCCTTTTTCAGTCGATTCTTAGTCAAACGCATGCTAGAATTCCATATCTTTAAATGATTTAAACTGTTGGGATGGTATGCGAAACTATTACCAAATATGTGGAAGACCCTTAAATGTGAGTTTTCTCTTTGATCTTTTAGTACCGGAACTTGCCTAAACAAACCTCAGTTGTACAGGAAATTAATATGCTTTGCCTTTTAACTATACAAATTTGATTCCAATTAAATCGTTGGATTCTCTCAAAAAGATCTCTACGATCCAAGATCTATTGATCTGATTTTATTAACACTGACTATCTGATATTAAAAAAGTAACGAATTTATAGGAAAAAAACATAAATGTAAGTGTGAAGCATTCATCGCTGTTTCAAGAATTCTTTTTTCATAAATTGATAAGAATATGTGTGAAAATGAAATGTTTGTTTGTTTAGCGTGGAACTTTGTTTTTCATGCCTAAAATTGTTGACATTTCGTTGTTAATGTGTTAATGCTGCTCACATTTATCATGTTTATATTGCATCGTAGATTAACAAAATACAAGATGAAAACATGTGATAAAATATTCTTTTAAGAATCTTATCCATATTGATTTATACATTTTACCCGGCTTATTACCTTACTCAGCAAAGGTATGCACATGTACCCTCGTACTCTGTTGTGATGTGTGCAATCGCCGAATGAATGCTCTTGGATATAAACACCAAACGCATTAGATAAAAATTAGATATTATTGTTTATCATCAGAGATTGTAAATAACTCACACCTACCACTGACTTTTACTTTATGCTAAATTCCGAAATTTTGAAATTTGCAACTGGTGTAAACGTACCAGAATCTTCATATTCAAAGAGTGTCATTCTCGTTTAAAAACGTCAGTGCTTTTTTTTTATAGGGTGGGTCTATGATCATATTTTAGTAATAGTATAAATAAGGTCTATTGGAAAACAAACCAATTTTATTGTGCAAAACATTGGTGCGATAACCAGATAACCAATCATCAGATAACATAATAATTGAACATGTTTTTATGTCGAGGGGTCGAAGACCACCAATTACCGTGACTTTTAGTTTTTTTCGTTTTTCTTCGTTTATGTTAAAATATTTTAAATGAATATTATTGCATGTAGTTGATGTGATTTTACTCGGTGTGTAAAGACAATCGTATGGAAATACAATCATTGTCTCTATACCAGCTAACTGAAGTAATTTAATAGGTATAAATTTCATAGACGGCAAGATTAAACTTTCTTTGCTGCACTTTATCTTCACTGTTTTGTAACTTTTTAAGTTAAACGTCTCTTTTACCCGCAAAGGTTTTAGCAAATCTCAACGCTGCCTTTTAAGGAAGGAGTCTTCTGGTTTTCGACTTGTCAAAAGTACATTTGAATAAATGGTCATTAAATCAAGATGAAAGGAAATTAATATATCATATTTTTTCTTTCTTTTTTATAATCATACAAATTGGGATAGAAATTGTAATCAAAGTTTAGAATCTAACAAGGACTATATTTTTGGCGAGACATTGGCGTTGGAAAACATCACAAGTTTTTGCCAATTCAGAATTGCTGTATTTTCATGATTTTTTTTTTTTTTTACATTTTTTAAACAATAACATTGATGTTGGATTTTTTCAACTAATGTCAACTAATGATAAGGTACTTGGGTTTCAGAATATGTTTTTAAAATATGATATGCCTATCAATTTACATTTTTGCGTTTTAAACGCTCATTCTATAGATATATTTGTGTGAAAAAAATCACTAAAATCGGATTTTCTCTCTTATTAAATGGTCAATATATTAGCTTTTCTGTCAATTTATATCTTTATGTAAGGTTTTCATAATATGTAAAAATCAGAAATATTTTAATATTGGAAGCATAAGAAAATAATCAAAATATCTTTAAAATGTAAAAAAATTAGAGAAAATGCGGGCTAAGCAATACCAATTTTAGTTTAAATATTAATTCCAATTAAGTAGTATAAGCTGATAGACATTTTGATATTCTATCATTGCATCGAAGAATAGAAACTCCACATCTTAAACAGATATTTACAAAACTGCAGATAACTACATTTATTTTTATTATCCTTTAAAGTAGTGACCTTTACCTGACCTTGATGCTGAAACAAAAAGGTCAAATTTGATTAAACTGATAGAATCATTTGGTTGTATGATCTGTTTGACTGTGTCAAAATTTTATGAATTTCCTATAAAAGGAGGATGTCTGATAACGAGAAGACTCCTTCCTTAAATTAATCTGATTCAGACACAACAAAGTTTAATTTTAAACTAATCTAATAAATGTTTAAATTTAAATGTCATTTTAAAGAGTATTTACTCAATTTTTGAAGTCATTTCAACTTCTCTGTATAAAAACAAATACGGAACGCGATTTCTATAGTAAATAATTTGAAATGTCGAAATAAGTTCTCACCAGCCGGACAGGAAATCTGTTTTGTCTCGGACTAAAATGATGTTTTTTCATCTCCCGAGACAGCAATTATCTCCCGATGCTACTGTCCGCCACCAAAATAACGCTCTCCATGAAATTCAAAATGTCGATTTTAAGTCGGCAGACAATAATCAATGAGCTATCTGATGATTTCGGGAGACAGGAAATCACGTGAACCGAATCGTCAATTTCCGTAAACAGGCCCAACCTTTAACCAGTTTCCGTGTTAAGAAAATGCTGCGTTACCATACACAACCGTACAAATAATAAAAAAAAAATTGTTTTCTTGTAAAGCAAAATTGTTAAAATTGTGTTACATTGTTAAGCTATCAGCATTCCAATTCTTATAGGCTGTTAATAAATAAATGTAAAACTTGTATCTTTTCTTTTGTTTGTTTACATTTCAAAGTTACGGTCCTCGACAAAACAAAACACTTATTCCAAGCATTCTAAGGACTTTAACAGCCCTATAAACTGTAAACAGTCAATAATAAACCAAAAAACCAAAAAAGTAATAATACCCGACAGTCACGCACCTTTGTTTGAACCAATGAAAGTATGACATTTCAGTCCGAGAGAAAACATAGAATTATTACATCTTATATTGTTTGAAAGTAAAAAGCGGACATTACAATTGTGCATTATAAGTTTAAATCACTCATCAATTTTTTAAAATGAAAAAAAATGTTTAGCTCAAATGCCGGTGTTCTTATTTAATTCTTAAATAAAAATAATACACTCATAAACAAAACGGCACTGAGAATCCTCAAGAGTAATATTAAAGTTGTTTATGAAAGTGAACAACTTATTTTATTGAAAATCAAATGGCTGTATAAATAAAGGTTCTGGTAAATATGAATTTAAAATCCAAAATATAAACAGATAATGGATGTCAATCAATACCACTTTCGATGTGAGAAAAAAACCCTTTTAATTTGATAAAGGTTACTGTTTGTTTTCAAAGGAAGACACAAGTTAATTTATTGCTCATTATGATGTAAAATCAATTATGTCTCTAATTTGTTTGACAAAGTCATTTGTCATTTATAGAACTTCTAATATAAAGAGTACAGAATCTCATATTTATCCTTAAAAAAGGAACTAAATGGATCTGTGTCTGTTTGATTGAAAATGAATTGAGTCTGTAAAACTGGTAACAATATTATTATTTTTTTCTTGTCATATGGGATGCTTGTTACTCTTCTCAAATTCAGGAACGCTGTGATACGATTGGATCTGACCATTACCATATCTTTTCATGCAGATCATGGAGTATTTGTAATGGTGTTTATGGACATCAATCACGAAGCAGAGAACGGGTGTTCTGTTGCAATAAAAGTGTTTAATTTCGCACTATTGATCATATAAAACGTATAAAACATTGCAATTTTTCCAGTGATTTTGAAACTATCCATAAACGAGCGTATTATTTGTGAGCTTGGTGACAATTTGTCCTCCCATGCATTTACATGTAAGTGCAGCTAAAAAGGTGGCTGCTCTTAGGGTAGGAGTCATTTATTGGAAACTGTCTTTATATTGTTATTTTGACCTTTTAAAACACTTATTTATAACTGATGTTAGAATTCATACAATTTCACTTGATTACAAAACATCATTTTGAACTAAACCTCTTGTAATGCCTCTAAGCTTACTAGTATTTAAAAGCTATTAGACACTAATGGTAGATGCCATATTCCTCAGCAATTTACGAGTAATTTCTCTTTGATTACAAATCGGCAGCTGACTCGAAGGAAGTTTTGCGAGAGATAATGATTGCACGCGACAAGAATAGTTGCAACAAGTAGAATGTTACCGGTATTTTACATAATATGACCCACAAAAAAGGTAAACGACATCTACGTAACCTTTTTATATACATGTGTATTTTTTTATTATAGAAACAATCACAAAGGTCTAGAAGTTAATCCCCTCGCCCCAAAAAAACCTCAATTAGCTTAAGAATATTGCAATTTTTACTGTTTCTTGTCAGTCTGTCATATTTGAAATTATTTTTACAATTTTTACACATTACATGAATACACATACATGTATAAATCACTTCATATATATTTTTGTTGTATTTTAATCGTATTACATGTACTTATCATTATATCGATGATGCCAACAAAATGTACTCATAAAAGAAAGATCTTGTTTGCAATTTTCATTTTGCGTTTCATAAGAATTAGTTTTATGGATTATTTATCTAAACGACAAATAGTAACGAATCAAATATGACCTTTTTGGGAGCTCATCAACTAAAAATCTCATTCATCTCATAATATATTTTTCTTTCTTTAGCCTCCGAATGCGTTTGTCCACTACCAAATCTTGCTCATATACTTAAAAGCTCGTAACATCGCATGACTATGAATATTCAAATACTTCAGTCGAGGTGTTTACTATCCGTTTCGATTCGCTTTTTACTTTTAAATGGATTTGAATATAATTTAATAATTCCATATAAAGTTTATATATTTTATGCAGTCTAGAGAAAATCCTAACCACAAATTTCCTTGTTTTAAAAAATTCTAAGTTAATGAGGCATACATATTATTGATAGTATGAGAGTGGTTACCTATAATTAACTATTTTTTTTTGCCGCCCTTATCATGATAATTGAGCATTCACCCAATTATTAGCCTTTGATAAATATATTTGCCAGGATTTGTAATTCTAGTTTGTAACATTATCGTAGAAGATTCCTATTTTATGGATTTCGTTTTTCATATATGCAAAACGTTCATTTTTCAAGGTCAAAAATTGACACAAGGTCATGACCCTTTGGTGGTGTCTGTTCGTCGATATAAAAGTGCTTCCCACCGAGATTTAAGGTAGCAATATTTGATACAAGTTTCGATATCTTCCAGTACGAAAATAAGTAATAAGCCTTAGATTAACCTTACCATGACATTTCTCGCAAAAGCGAAAGATACGAGATAAAATTTAAACGTTATTTCTGACAAAAAATAACGTGTTAAGTGATAGAATCCACTTGAGCCATGAAATTTTTACTAGTGATCCTTGTCATCGGCCAATTTTTCAAATTTGGTTTTGCATACTTTTATTGTACATCTGATTCCGATTGTAAGGTATCGAACTGGGAATCTTGGTCTGTTTGCTCAGGACTCTGTGGTTCACAGTCACAGAAAAGAGAACGTTACATGTGTTGTGATAATGATGTTATACCACATACCATAGAAAACTGCCTAATGCATTGCAACTTGACCGAAAGCTTTCCACTTATAATGTCTAGACCATGCCGTATATGTGAAAATGGCGGACGACTTAATTCGTCGTCGTTGTCATGCCAATGTGATGTATATCACAAAGGTGGATGCTGTCAAGGTAAGAAATGTAAACTAAACATCTGATGTACATGTGCCCTAGTTTACCAGATTTACATTGATGTTAGCCTAAATGATCGATTATCTGCAATACTTTCGTCCTCACATGTTCGCGCTGCCCTTATAGGACCAAAACAATAGCTTATGTCTAAGACAACAAAAACGAATAATTGAAAAGAATAATGAATAACGTTTTAATTTAGATGATGTTTATCCTCTTGTTGATGAAAAGTACCCTGAAACAGTGCCAAAAATAATTTCCTAAGTAAAGTTTTTAAAAATTTACAGTATTTTGTAATTTATTTAATTTGTATTATTATTTTGTTGACAGAATAATATAAAATTCCTTAATTCAACTATATACTATAGTACTATTACAAAATCGGAATATGCCTTACTTGTCCATGATTGTATGTATTTCATAATCTACGAAGAAACTACAGAAAGGTTTAAACCAATAACAAATACATGTATTTTCATTTTTTAAAAGTTTTTTGTCTGGAAGTTACAAATTGTGCATCTTCTGTTACCAGTCTTGTAGGATCTGTCACATCGACTACTGGTAGTGTTATACTACACTCGTTCAATGGTTCTCTAAGTATTATGCAATGTAAAGATGTCCCAAAAAAGATCAACATTCCGCTCAGAAAGTCTACATTAAATAAAACCATGCATGCAACACTGCATTGATCTTTTTCGTACTACTGTACTTAAAAGCTGATATTTACGTCTTTTTTATGATTATCATACTTAATGAAAAATGACAATAACAACCTGTCAACTATCTCAAAAATCACTAAAACGAAAATTAATACCTTGCTGGGTAATTTTAAAGATTAAAACCCTAGACAAGAAGTTTCGCAGCACTGTTAAGGCTTACTATGAAAATATCAACGGATTTAAACGTTCATAAAACGATGCATCTATTTTTACAAAATATTTATGTAATGTTATTTTATCATAATATAAATTTGATACTAAAAGAAACAGCATAGTAAATGCCACTTTGTATGACACTTAGTGTGGTCCTCTGAAAGGACAGTCACGTGAGATGTGTTGATGATTCTCCCGAATGGAGGTCATAAACAAATTTCAATATTACAAGGGCATACCCTTATTTGAATTCAAAATTTAAATGATAATTAAATTCTACTTATCTAGTAGATTCTGAAAAGTGCTGCTGCTTTGTATAGAGTTCATCTTTTATTAGAATAAATATCAAATAAATGAGCTTCGGTTGAAATTTATGTGACCTTCGCTTAATATTTTACGTATTTATTAATTCATTCTATAGATTTCATCGAAGCAGCTGCACTTTGTAATAAATTAAACATTCCCTTAATTTATATCCAAAAGATCGTAATTATCTGTTAAGTGTATGCCCTTGTAAAGAGCGGATTTAGATAGGCTTCCCGATGTCAAACACATCGAACTTGTACATTAAACACTCTAGAAAAGAAAAAAATACACGCTCTAAAAAATTAATAAATACTGGATTAAAACAAGCATAATAAATAGGATTTAATGGTATAATAATTGTTTTGAGATTATGCTCCGTTCATTTATAAAATGCATTTGCCCATGTTAAAAAATTGATTGATCCGCCTCTATCTACACATAATATGCGTCAAAATTTACAGTATGACGTAACATCGAGAAGTGCATCGCGATCAGTCAGTTGTTTATATTTAACGTTGTTGGACTCATTTGACTACAAAGTTGCACGCAGGGGTAATTTTTAATGTAGTTTAATATTTCGTACCCATAACAATCGGGAATTACTTTATTTTTTAGCATTGTTGATGACTTGATGTTTTGTGTGATGTAATAATTTCCCGTACTTTTTGGTCGGCGCGACCACAAAGTAGACCTTAACAGTGCTGCGTTGCTTAAGGTCTGCTAATTTAAGGGAGACATAAGTTTTTGTTGTAACGAATTTTTATTTCTTTAATTTAAGTATTATTATCAATAGTTGTGATCTACTCATAAGAAAAATATTATCGCTGAATTAACATATTTGTTTATCATAATATGTCTATGCTTTAAGCGAAAGATTCGTCAGTTTAATGCACGTATCTTATAGAACGTAAACTTGCATATACAAATCTAAATTTAAAACGGAAATACACATTGTTGTTTAGAATACGTATATTTTTAGCTAACCTGAACCGAAGGTTCAGGTGAGCTATTATGATTACCTGTTGTCCGTCGTCCGTCTGTCCGTCTGTAAACTTTTACATTTTTGACTTCTTTAAAACAACTGGGCCAAATTTAACCAAAGCATTTTTATTGGAAGGGGATTCTTAATTGTTTAAATAAAGGGCTAAACCATTTTTTTAAAGGGAGATAAATGCATAACAATGCGAATATGGTGTGTGTCTTTAACATATAAAGAAAATGTTTAAAAATCCTCTTCTCAAGAACTACAATGCAACAGTTTGGAATAGTACTATGCATACATCCTAAGATAGAGTATTTTCTAAATTGTAAAAACCAACCATAAAGCACGGACCAATACTGGGACCCCAGAAAGGGGTTCAAAGTTTAAAATAGAACTAGCATATGCTAAAAAATAGAATGTTACAAGGAACGGTTGGTCAGGTGAGCGATATGGTCCATGGGCCTCTTGTTTTCTTTCTCGCGTAATCTAATAAAAATCAAATCCCCTTTCGAAGGCAAATACAATCTACATGAGCAGACCCATGGTTTTAATCACACTGTCCACAAAGAGTAATTACTGTCAGCTTATTATTGGATCACCGAAAAAAATCGTTTATTCGTCTTTGCTGCAATCTTAGCGTTCATGTTTGCATGGTTCAGAAATCAACAACACTTCGGAAAATATATTACATATCATTTAAACGTTACCCTTTTATTGACTTTATTCCATATGCTAAATTAAGAATTGCCAACTCTTAAATTCACATCAAAAGGGAATCAGTAATGCGATTCTAAGTGGATGAGAAAGGACGCAGTGTATAATTGTATATTTGCTGCTTACGCATTTCATGTTTAGGTCTTTCCTCCTTTCAGGTGAAAGACCTTTTGTTTCTCTTCTGTTTTTTTATTCCTATTAGGTCTTTCTACCTTTCAGGTGAAAGACCTTTTGTTTTTCCTATGTTTTTAGGTCTTTCAATCTTTCAGGTGAAAGACCTTTTGTTTTTCTTTTGTTTTTATTAGGTCTTTTCACCTTTCTGGTGAAATACCTTTTGTTTTTCTTCTGTTTTTTATTAGGTCTTTCCACCTTTCAGGTGAAAAATCTTTTGTTATTTTTATGTTTCTTCTTCTTCTTCTTCTTCTTCTTCTATTCTATTTATCTCGGGGTGACTTTTTTATTATTAGGGTTATCCAAACAATTTAAATGTTATGTAATTGGTCATCAAAAGTAATGGTACCAATTGACCATGTGTCTAAAAACTCCCTGAACTTACAGAGTCATTGGCCTTTGTGTATGAAGTTATCGCTACTCTTCTAAAACCATAAGAGATAGAGATAGAGCCTTGAAACTTTTACTAATGTCTGTAGTTCACTTAGACGCTTCTTCAATCTATTCATACTGAAAGGGTCCAAGGCCCCCGTCTATCAGTTATTGCCCCTGAAAGTATTTACATTTCCATAAAATCACTTCCCATTTTTTACTATTCTTCATAGACTTCGGACCGCTTGGGATGGGAGCGTCTACATTGGCCGATCAAAATGACATAACATAAAGGTCAAGGGTCAAGGTCATTTTGGTCTGTGTATTCATGAGTTTTGTATCTCTTTTGTTTACGGTGGTATAGAGAAACTTTATAAAGGATGTAGTACTACTTTTTAAGCCATTTCAAAATGTAGCCCTTCAGCCCCCCTCCCCACCTTGAAACAGTGAGTTATTGCCCCTATTGTACGTAATGCTTGTTATCGCTACTCATCTGAAACCATAAAAAATAGAGACTTAAAACTTTTAACAATGTCTTTAGTACACTTAGAAGTTTCTTCAATCTATTAATCCCAAAAAGATCCAACGTCCCCCTCTAGCAGTAATTCCCCTTTGAATTTCATAGATTTCCCAAACACTACAAAAGCATACACACCACCCACCCACTCCCCAAATTTTTTAATGTGTGACCTTTGACCTTGACCCTTGACCTTATCCTCTGACCTTGACCTCTGATCTCTAACTCGGAACTGAATTGTTATAAGTCTATGCAACATATATTTTAGATTCATTTATATGTACAATTACATGTACATGTAGCTCTCTTCCCCCTTCCCTTCTTTTGTACAAAGATTGAAATCTTATATTAACTTGACCCTCGATATTTGAATTTGAAATTTAATATTTTTTTTTAAAATAACATCCAGCAAAGTGTTACAACTGTTTGTCAGAATTTTAAAGTCAGAAACTCTGACTGCGATTTTACTCCAGACCGCGTTTTAGATTTCGTACTATTGGTGTTTCGGATTTCCAATATGTCGTTCCAAGTATAATACAAATTTTTCAATTTAAAAAAAAACTTTATAGCCTGCTAATTTAGTAACTTTGGGAATACTGTTGTGCTTTGTAAATGTCCAATTTAAAAAAAAATATTTTTAAAGCATGTAATGGTTCATTGATCAGATTTCTCTCTTACTGAGCTATTTGGGTTTACGAAATCCCCCTCATTTCTTTGCAACAAAGTTTCAAATTGTTAAAGTTGTTTTTGATTATTTGCATGCTTTTTTGTATTTGTTTTTTTAGTTAGTTTTCCGGTACTTATTTTACTGCGTGATTAGTAGAAAAGACGATTACTTCTTGAACGATTGACAAAGATTTTTATTAAGTTACAGTGCTCAAAAATTTTACATAAACAAGGTTGGTTCTATGTTTTTCTTGATTGTCCCCTTCTTGGCACTTACAAGAAAAACTTACTTCATCGTTCATTTTATGATGTAAAATCTATAATATACTTTTTTTGTTTACCAAGGTAATAGACTTGTTAAATCCTCTACTAACAAAAGTAATGAAGCCCATATTATTCCTTTTAAAGGAATTAGTGTTTTATCTTTCAATTGGATCTTTTGGAATTAAACTACATAGTCGTGGCGATGACGGATAAAATATCGTTCGTTATCTTTATGTCTTTTAGGATGCTGGTTGCAGTTAATCAAGTTTAGGAAAACTGTAGTACAATAGATATGAGGATTGTCATATCTTTTTTTATGGAGATCATGGGGTAGTTGAAACGGTGTTTGTGGACATCAAATACAAAGCAGAGAACGTATGCTCTGCTGTAGCCTAGATGTACCTCCACACAATATTTAGGATTGTTTAAAACATCGCATTTTAACCAATGATTTTGAATTGCATCAAAACTAAACATGTATTATTTGTGAGCATGGGGGAACGCTGTCCTTTCTTGCATTTACATGTAACTGCAACTTGCACAACAAAGACGACTGTTGTCCAGGTAGAAAACACAAAAAAAAAAATATTTTTCTATACAACTTTACTTACTTAAGAATAAATTTCAAACAGTTATAAAACTTTTTTCTCATTGCATTAGCGAAAGTATACGTGATTATAGAATAATACATCCTTGACATACTAACATTTAAATTGACAGAAAAATCTTGTAAAATATAAGTAAAATGTATCATTTTTTATTGTGCAAACTCGATTCTGATTATGGTAGATTTCATTTGATTTGCGACATTTATCGTTAGTCTTCCTATACTGGTAAAAAATAAATTCTTTGATGATATGATCGTTATCTTATTCTCAAAAGAGCTCCAAAACAAATATGTCTTATAAAAGCTATAAAATTTACTTCATGTAATGGCCTCCCCTTGATATGTGGTACAGACAGATAAGATAAAGTTTTTACGAACACAAAGATAATCAATCAAATGTTTCCACCGTATATCAATGACCATCAACTTCGGAAATCACAATGCGATCCGGATTAAGTGATAGGTAATTTTGAAGGTTGACCGACAGTTCTTCTGTGTGGTGTTCGGTCTTCCCTATCGTGAGAACACTGAATACCATCTGTTATTTTGCATATATTGCTTGGAAGAAAAAGAAGATGATTCGAGTACAAACAATGATTTTGATTTCTATTACAAATTGTCTGCTTGTAACAGCAGAGCAATGCAAATCAGATGGATCTGACGACTGCCATATTTTTACATGGAGATCCTGGGAAAGTTGTAATGGCGTTTGTGGACACCAAAAACAAATTCGAGAACGCGTGTTCTGTTGTAGTTCTAATGTGACGCCTCACAATATTGACAATTGTTTAAAGCATTGCAATTTTTCACACAATTTCGAAAGACTTCAAAATAAAACATGTCGTGTTTGTGAACATGAGGGTAGGCTGATATCCGTATCATCTCCATGTAAATGCGGTTTAGGTTACAAAGGTGATTGTTGTCAAGGTAAGAACAATTGTACAATTTCTTTCATATCGGTAGTTGTATGGTGTTTCATTTGAAATAAAAATGCTTTCTTTCTTTCTTTCAACCAAGGGTTTAATCTTTTATCCATTTACTGGACTCTTTGAACAGTTTTTCAACATCATCTGGGTACTTTTTATGTCGTTTGCTATGCTAAATCCCTGAAGACCTTTTATTTATGGTTGTGTATTGAAAACTGAAGCGATCGAGGGGATGTTTCAAAACGGAAAACCCAGCATTTTTGTTTCAGTAAATAAATTAATATAAGCACAAAGATATTTATTATTTTGGTATATTAGGCAAAGCGTGGTGAAAGCAGAAACTTGGATTATAATGAAGTTAGTACACCCCTTTTAACGAATAGATGGCATTCAATTTGATTTGGGGAAATGAGTATTTTTGTAGTTAATGTGAATACAATTTAAAATATTTCTTCGATAAGGCATACCAAATGACACTTTGTTTTACTTTGCGTGTCTCAACATACCGATTCTTTTGTATTTAACATTATTATTGAATACTAGTATTCTTTAGTCGAAAATTGATGGCAATATTTCAATCAAAAGGTTTTAAACATACCAGTAAATCAAATGCCTTTTATGTATCTATTGTCTTTATTAAACCTGTATTTATTGAAAGTGTTTATATCTTTGATAGCATTATAAACCGTGAGCCACGGAGTGTTCTTCCTGATCAACCTATACATGAAGTAATGATTCTTAAGTGTCATTACATACATATTGATATATTTGGTAGTCTGCAGATAAGCACCTGTTAAACAACCTGGTGGACATACCACAATCTCTATAGAACACCCTTTGTATTAAACGAAAAAAGCCGATCTCACCAATAAAGTTGAAAGTCTTCTGTAAATATTCAGATTTATTTTAATTCCTTCACGTAAACGATAATATATGGACGTTGAAGAACAGTTTGCACGTTCATTTAAGATTCTATCCCCCCGACACATTACTATCGTTATTGGTATGTACAAATATGTTCTAGCTTTTAGAACTACACTTGAGTGAAACAAGACAAACCAAATATGCAGGAAAATGAAATTATTAGAGCCCCTTCATAAACATACACTTGCGCACTTTGAAGGATCAACGAAATCATAGGATTGGCAGATTTATTTCTTATCCCACTAAATTGAAAAAGAAAATCATTGTTCATGTCACATAACGATTCCATTACGTTTTACATATTTTAAAATCTGTTTTAGTTTCATTACAATAAGAACCTTATTAATATATTATCAAATAACTCCCCAACAGCCTTTTACATTCAGTTTCTTTAAACTATCATGAAAGTAAATAACAAAGGAAAGTAACCGGTATCTATTTTATTTAGATTTAAAATGAAGAAAATAAATATCCAAAAAATTCAATGTTGCACATTTGATATGAACATTTTGTGTATATACTTTGAACTCATGTCTCTCAAATCGAGCTGTGCATTCTCTATATAAGCGTTATATAAGTTTTGACAACTTTTAAATGAAGTGAATAAGCAATTCCATTTTGATTTCCTTTATTCTTTTAAAACATATCTGAAATCAATGATATAGAGGAATAAACTAAATATATAATACTATAATATATATATATATATATATATATATATATATATATATATATATATATATATATATATATATATATATATATATCATTTTGATTCAATTATTTTGGTTCTTAAATTATGCAACTGTTTAATTGATTAATTTTATGGGAACTATATGGATTAGTTGCAACTTATCATATCTTATATATTATGTCTTGTTGGCCTTATTTACCTTTTTATCATTTCTTATCAAAAAGCATGTTTATTGAACAAATTATTACCTGATTAATATAATCCATTTCCTACAGCAATCGTTATTGGTGTTGAGGTTGACAGGAAATGATTTTACAATTTCATGTAGAAATATCGATTTTAAATTAATAAATTTATTTTACCACTTTGAGCTGTGTAATTTGAGACGCTTTTGTTTTTAAGAACAAAATTATTAATGCACGGAAATAAAAAGTTTACATGTTAGTTTATATAAATACATTTAAAGTTGCTTTATCTTTCATGTTAAGTCAGTTTTTTATGAGTAAATACATTATAGCTAAATCGAATTTCTCTCTCTCTCTCTCTCTCTCTCTCTCTCTCTCTCTCTCTCTCTCTCTCTCTCTCTCTCTCTCTCTCTCTCTCTCCAATGATCAACCAAAAATCGACATCACTGTTCATAAACAAACAACCCCCGAAAATGTTAAAATCGAAAGGAGGTTCGATTCTTAAATTTGAAAGTGATACAATTACATGTATCATTAATTAATGAAAAAAATATTATTAAGCGGCCAATTGATAACCTATTCCAACAGAGATTGTCGACTTGTTTTAATTTATCGCGCATGGTAAAATCTAGAAAAAAAATGAGGAAAAAATTGGATAACTTTCAACATTATCGTCAAATCAACAATAACAATCTATGATCATTTTCCATTTCCATGTTAAATTAAAATATGTTTAAAATTAGCAAAAAACAGCAGCAGGCTACTCTCCCCAAGAGTCTACAAGAAACGCATACCATAGTTTCTTGTTGGTTGCTCTTCACAGCAAGTTTTTTACTGAGGAAAGTGTAAAGACCTGAGAACATTTAAATCGTGGTAGGAAATACTAATCGTGTGATTTCTGGACAAGAGTCATTATCTTGATCAAGGAGGATAAAAATATCGATACTATTGCCGGGTTCCCCCGTAGATCCAAAATATTTTGTTCCAATTTACGACACATCACAAAATGTAAACAAAGTACGTTGGAAACATCATTCGTTAACACTATTAATCAAAGTATTTTGGTATAAATTATTTTTATGGAAACGTACACTTAATCTTGGATAGCCATTTAGAACGTTCAAATACTAGAAAACATTTTTGCATGTGATTTTATATAAACCCACAAATTAATAAAGATGATGAGAATATTTATTTAGTTTGCATGAATGTCATGCTTAACACACGTGTCAATTTACATTTTCAAACAAAAAAATTTTGTTTTGTTTTTTATGTTGGTAATTTAATATTCTGTTGTATTATACATTCACTAACCATCGACCTATATGAAATAGGGCAACGTTTTGTATTTCATGTTAAGTTGGTCTGAAAATGTTTACTGAAATCTTTCGAATCAATATGCAATTTCTGCATGGATATAGATATGACTGAACAGCACTACGTAGAACCACAAAGTCCTGCGATGTTTAACTAAAACGAGTTTCTAAAAGCATGTAAATGTGATGCAAAAAATATTCAATCATTGATTGTAACATGGTTTTGTTTTAGATGAGGTGAAATGCAGCGACAACCCGTGTAAACATGGAACTTGCTCTGACCATCCCTCCTCCTTTGTCTGCACGTGTGATCCTGGATACAAAGGCATAGACTGTGACACTCGTAAGTATATTTTGTTTGGTAAAATACTTAATAAATTTGTAATTGGCTTTGTCTAAAGAAAGATGAAGACAATTTACATAGGCAATGTCTGCTGTTAAAGTACTGAAACAGACGTCAAAGGTGCGGTTTAAAACAAAAATGCAAAATGAACATATGAACGACTACTATGCATTTAGATTGTATATCCACATTTATTCTTATTGTAACTCATCTAAAATTTGTGATATTCTTCTTAAAAAATTGAGATTTTTTGGAAAACGATAATAGTTATAGAATATATAGAAAAAAATTACCAAAATATAATAATTTCCTCTAGAAAATTATTTTCTAAAATGACTAGACCAAAATTTAAAAAAAATCCTATGGGATTTTAAAATCCGGTCGAAATATAAATTTCCCATTGAAAATTACCAATTAGAATTCAATTGCTGTTAAAAAAATAATTACTATTATTTCGAAGGAAATAAGATTCCTTTAGAAATTACCGAAAATTATACAGGGTACCTGAAATATCATGTAGGAAAACAATTAATCTATCGTGAATTTTCATTTTTCTATGGGGTTTAATATTTAAATGATTTAAAAATAAAAATGTTAAAATGCACAATTAGAAAAGAAATATCATATAGCAAATATGTTTAATATTTAGGAATTTGCACCTGGGAAGGATGCAAAACTAACACTTTGGCACATAATTACCTGGCACAGACTTCTTAATCCAATACTATTACTATGTTTATTTGCATAAGCAACATATTAGTAATTTCAAATCAAATAATTGTAATTATAATAATTTAAGTACGCGAATTTTCAAAAAAAAAACCGATGACGATATTTACTTATTGTCTAAATCTCCAAACTAGGTAAGACATGCAGCGAAGGAATCCCTTGTCAAAACGGTGGTACTTGCCAGGACGGATCGAATGGGTTCCAATGTCAATGCTCGAATAAGTTTTCCGGAGAGTTCTGTGAAAAGGGTAGGCTGAACAATACTATCTAGTGTAATCCCACTCAAAACCATAAATGAATATGCAATCATGTAATAAAATGTATCATGTAATATAAGAGTTTGTTTTAATTTTGAAGCTATAACATGCAGTGACTCCCCATGTCAAAATGGAGGATCGTGTACCAATACAGGAAGTTCGTTTCAGTGCAAGTGTCCTCCTACTCATACAGGAAATTTATGTGAAAAGGGTATTAAGTTTAGATATAAACCGTAAAACCTTTTTTGAGTAGTCATTCCTCAAAAACGCTACAACAGGCTGTTTAATTTAGATCACATTATGTGTATCAGATAAATTATAACATCTGTCACATTTTTATTCAACTTAAAACAAAAAGATATCATGCCAATATTTGTTGATCAGTGGGAGTTCATTAGTAGGTTGGCAGTCAGTCGTATTACGACAAGGTAATGGATAACTTACAAGTAATCGGTAACGACTTGGAATTGATCATTATCAGTTGTTCTCCTTCACATCACTCCTTTCCAACGATATAAAAATCATGGCAGTTTTATACTTGTCTGCCTTTAGCTTAAAAAAAACATTAATACCATTTATGAGTATGATAAATGACAGTAAACAATAATTAACTTCACATATAAGTAAAAGTTATAAACGTATAAGATTACAGACAAAATATAATTGAAATAGCTAAAGTCACAATTTTTGCACCTGAAAAACAATAGGTGTGTTAACTAAAATATTATGACTTTTAAACAATTCCAGCATGTTTGGCATATAAAAAGAAGACCAAAACGTTTTAACAACTTCTAAAAATCTGAAAAGTAGGCGCTGATGTTCCTTCATTTTTCATTTGTTCGGCAGCAACGGTTCCCTTTGATCTCTTTAGGTTCAGTTTTAATCAAGATCTTTATATCATTAAAAGACCAATAATGAAATAAAATTACATATTAAAATATTGCTTCATTAGAAAAAAATATTTTAGTTGCATGTATATATATCAGGAATTTAAATAAAGTAATATGTAAATATGAGTTTTGTCCCAAACAAAATCTGCAACCTTTCTAAACATTTTACTATCTTAGCAGTGTGTGTTTGGGGAGGGGGGGGGGGGGAGAACGCGCTAACCACTTGACCATCTTGACAAGCAAAAACTCTTGCTTTCGATATATCAAAACAAATACGCGCTGTCCGATACTTCACGATATTATAGTCTTGCTACGATTCTCTCAATTTGACGTTCAACTTTAATTCACCCCTTAAGATGGCTCACTACACCTTGAAATATTTTCTCAAATCAGCAGAAAATTACTTGATTATGATAGATATCATAATGGATAAGAAGTATTTAAGTCAAATAGGCAAAAAGATATGCAATTTTTTATGAAAATTTACATTTCGAAAATTTAATTCTAGATCTGATCAGTAAACACGAACAAAAGATCCAGGCGGGTTCGAACTCGTGATCTGCGGTTCAGAAGCCCAATACTTTAACCACTGAGCTACGACGATACACAACCCAATCGAAAGATATAAACAGTTTAACAAATCATTTGAATCGCCATCTTGTGACGCAGTGTCTTAAAAAGTATAAGTCTAGGTGTAGTAAGGTACCTTAATATATCTTACAGACTGTTTAATGAGCAACGTGTTAAGTTATTAGTAGTTCTAGCAAGCAAGTTGTTTCGTTCTTTAAGATGGACAAATTGTAGGCGTGCTGTATTAACAGGTGTAGGAAAGTGATTTATAATGGATATGTCTTTAGTTCAAATTCGAAGAAGCAAATTGACTCTTCAAATGATGATTTTCTTTAGTTTTCAACATATGTATAAATAATTTATTTGAATTTATTGTCATCTTTTATACGAAAAATGTCAACACACTTTGGTTTATTAACACTGCTATTTTTGATACAGTTATCAAATGTGTAGACACCCCGTGCGTTCATGGTTCCTGTCAGGACACGAGTACAGGATTCACCTGTAAATGTGACCGAAAATTTTCCGGATTTACTTGTGATACACGTACGATCTTAATTGTATGAATAAGCAATTAATAATAACAATGGATAATTCGATTTTTCGTGATTTTTAATATGTGTTACGTGTTGTTAAAAAATATATCCAAATAATACATTTTTTAAAGAAAAGTTAATTTAAAGTATTTTGAAGAAATTGACCATCTGCATAACAGATATTTTATTTAAGCTATCAAATGCACATCTTATCCGTGTATCCATGGAACCTGCTCCGATACCCCACTGGGATACAACTGTCACTGTGAGGAAAAGTACACAGGGACCAAATGTGACAGTCGTATGTATAAATTTTCTCTTAAAGCATTTTCTTAAATGGTACTCTATCAAAATGGCCCACGTTCATCGGTTTCATGATCCTCATCATAGATTGAACGAAAAAAAAAAACCGCAGCAACTGTCGGCGGTTTTTTCTATGTGATCGTATTTGGAAAAAGGAAAAATTAAACTTAATTGCATAAAAAGATGAATTTCATAGATAGCAACATTTTTGTGCGGAAGTTTTTCCTGAAGAGATCATGTTGACTGAGAACAAAGCAAATTATTTTAATTACACACACTATAATGCATTTAATTTGATCTTTTTGTGACAATTGGGCGCTGATATCAGTTCCAATCAATTGCCTTTAAACGTAGGCTATTCAAACACTTGGATTTAAACCTAAGAGTTACCACACTTGCTCTAAAAAGTACAGACAAGAAATGGACTTACAACAGTTGCTTTAATGATGTAAGTGTATAAGTTTATGTAAAAATAACATAAACAAATGAAAAATACTGACCCTATCTTTTAGCGTTTTTGAAGTCCATAACCTGCATGATTTGAATGTTGTTCTCAACATCTCAAATTCTTGAGGAAAACAATTCTAGTGAACAGTGCATGCAAATATATATCTTTTTAGTTCCATGGCCTTTCATTAACTGTTTCATAATCAGAAAAGTTTAGCTACTTGTAATATTTTCACAAATAAGATTATCTCAATCATAGTCTAAAATTTTTAGGGATTTTTCTTAATTATTCCAAAAATATACAATGGCCATTAATTTAAAAAGGAGATCATTGACCTATATTTTTCAAAGTAAAAAATAACACTACGATCAAGGTTCAATTGAATAAAATAAATGGTTTCTCATTATCATTATTGAAATTTTCCTTTCATTCTGAGTAAACTTTGTCCTTAATTTGACCGTGAACACGAAAAGTCAGTGATATTGCGTTTGCGATTTTGATCGAGACTTGTTATAAGAGTCAGAAATGAACTAACTGATTTAAACTACTTTGACAAATGCGACTGTAATTTTTAAGAACGCTTTGCTACGATTTTGATCTATAAACATCATCTTTCAATTAATGTTATATTGTAAAAAAAATAATAAATAAATGAGTAATACTTCGTATTACAAAATACATACAAGTGGGTGTTTTCTTTATGCCTAAAAGTTTGTTTTCATTACGACATTAGGCCCTAGGTGTGTTTAGCGTAAGTCGGTTATTTTTGAGTACATAGAAAAAGTAGTGACCTAAATTATTCATGCGCTACTTTGACCTCTTGTCCCCGGCTGATATTATGCACGAAAAACAGTGGATTGCGCAAACAGTCTTGCATGTTTTTAAGGGAAATCATTTGCAATGAATACAATAAACAGGTTTTTTTTTTAAATTTTGGAACAAATAATATGTAATAATGCCTTTGTACAGGTAATTTATAAACTAACATGTATTTAATGTTTGATAGCATGTTCTAGCATGTATTAGTATATGTAGCCTGTTTTTGTTCAATTAAGATATTAAATGTGTGAACAGTCCGTGTGTACATGGTTCTTGCCAGGACAGGAGTACAGGATATACCTGTAACTGCGACCCAAAATTCGCTGGAATCACTTGTAACACTCGTAAGATTATATACAAGTGATTGAAACAAATCATTATTTTAAAATCGCGACGATCGTTTTACGGTGCACAAAATTCATTAAATGCAACCCAAATTTGTGCCGACTTATTTTTGACATTTATAAGATCTCATTTGTTTTCATTACTCAAGTTATTCATTGTAATTTTTTGTATTTTTTTCCTGCGAAAAAAAAAAAGTTTTGATTTTCATCTGAGTTTTAACTTCAGTGATGAAGACTTAATTTGTAATATTCATTAATTTAAGGAAATGATTAATCACAATGAATGTATATGAAATAAAATAATCATTAAAGAAAAAATATAATGGTAACTATTTTTTATCTTTAAAGAAAAAATATATAAGTAAATAATATCAAAATAGCTATTTAAATCTAAATTATATTATTTTAGCGATCAAATGCACATCTAATCCATGTATCCATGGTACCTGTTCCGATACCTCGTCGGGATACAACTGTCACTGTGAGGAAAAGTACACAGGGACCAATTGTGACAGACGTATGTTTATATGTTCGTTCAAATAAAAGTGATAGTAGTCAATTCAAGTTACAATTTTATCTCAGTCTCATGGCATTCATATGCTCCTAATATTTTTATAAGTTGTTCGAAATTGAAAAAGACAAAACTGACCTAAGACCTTATATGATATGCTAAAAAGATATTTAAAGAATGATACTTGAGGAAGTGAATTCGAATTGCTTGATTTCAGTGATATTGTGTTCTTCTCATCCTTGCCTGCATGGAACCTGTACAGACACTGCGTCCGGATTCAGTTGTTCGTGTGATGAAAGACATACAGGTGCTAAATGTGATCAACGTAAGTATACTAAACTCTATAACTCTAAAAGCTATTTAACACCACGAAGGTTCAATTTTAAAATATTTTAACAATAGTTTTGTGTGATCTTAAAATGTAAAAATGTAAATTAATATTTTGTTTGTATGGATTTGCTATTAAAATTAGTTAAGCATTACATGTGTATCATGTAATATGCTGAAAAAAACCCACAGAAATTTAAGCTAAGATACCAATCAAATGAATTAACCAGTGTATAAAAGCATTTCTGCCTTCCCATGATTTTTTTTGCATGATTTTAATTTTTGTATTAGTTAAATGCCACTCAAACCCCTGTGTCCATGGAACATGTACCGATACAGCGACTGGATTTCAATGCTTATGTGATACACTCTACACAGGAATCAAATGCGATAAAAGTATGCGTTATAAAATTTGCTAATTTTGATTCTCACAAGGTGTATCTCTTAAAAAATAAAATCAACTGATCATCTTCGCATGTTTTTTTTAATTCTTTTAAATTATTACACTAAATAAATGATTGATATAAATATCCGGACGGGTTTATTTGAACAAAAATTGAGGAAGTGTTCTTGCTGATTCGAGATAAAACTAAATCATATTTATATAGTTTGGTTACTGTAATGCAATTATTACCTTTGTTATCAAAGTGTTAGTCACTAGCATTTAGAAGTATTAAAATATATGGTATTATTTACCGAATCTTATTGTTTTTTCGCCTTTATAGGCAAAACATGCTCTTCCATGCCTTGCAGTCATGGAACATGCATTGATACAGCCTCTGGATTTAAATGCAACTGTGACGTTGCTTATACAGGTGCACTTTGTGACACATGTAAGTCAAATAAGCTTTTAATTAAAATTGTGAATGTAATATTTTGGCCAAATGTGCTTTCGCGTCCATATCATGTACACCTCCCATTGTAATAGTAGAGATTGGTCCCCAAATAGCTTTGAATCTTGCTGTAAACGGGACAATCCTTCTACCAATGCACTCCTACTAACTCGAAATGTTTTGAGTATTGTATGAAAAGGGTCATTTTCATTACATTCTGTGAGTAAAACAAAAAAAAAAAAAAAAACAAAAAAAAAAAAAAAAGGAGACTCTTCGTGAACATCACAGAAGCAGCTTGTTTAAAACATTTTCTTTTAATGCAAAGCCAGAAATGATATTTGAAATTATACAACAAAATTTGGCCAAGAGGGGTGAAATATTTGTCAAAATCCGAATTTCGAAGAAATCTGCTTTGTTTCTAGGTCACATACTATACTAAAAGGCTCTCTGTATTTTTAATATGGACCCATTTGAGCCAAAATGTCATAAAATATGTCACAAACGTTATATTTGACGGACAAACGGACCGACAGACAGAACACTTTTAGACGCCAAGAGAGTAATTCCTTACTAAAAGACAAAATATTGCCTAATCATATTCAATATTTTTCAATTTTATTTTACAGTTATTTATTGTATTTCTGTGTGTATTTCTTATTACATGTATATTGCCTTTTAACAGTAATAAAGTGTTCATCAAACCCATGTGTCCATGGAACTTGCACCGATACACCAGCAGGATTTCATTGTGCATGTGATACACTCTACACGGGAACAACATGTGATACACGTAAGTATAATAAATACTTCATAATCTATTTATTAGCTGCTTTTTTTATTATATCTCCTTAAAAAATAGCATTTGATCGAAACATGTTTAAAACACATACAATTTTTATTTAAATTAGAGAAAACATGTGCTTCCCATCCCTGCATTCATGGAATATGTAGTGATTCAACCTCAGGTTTAAAATGCGAATGTGACGTCACTTATACCGGTACATTGTGTGATACAGGTAAGTAACGTTTTCAATTCGTAAATCAAGTGACCTGTTTATTCTGGTTATGCTTAATTTATCCGTTTAATCCACCGATGTTGTTACTAATGTATGCTTTAAAAATCGTCCAATTTTTACTTGAAGCTATTTCCAAATCCTGATAATAAAATCAATTGAAATTGCTAGACGGTTGATTTATGATAATTGTTTGAACTTTACTATATGACATACGAAATTAAATAAATTGTGGGTTGAAGTAAACGCTTTTTTATAAACACATATTAAATTATATTTATTGTGATCTCAGCATTTTCTTACAATTGTTAAAAGGTGGCATGGGACATCTGTCGATATTAATGTGGCTTAAAGTACATAATAATTAAAAAACGGTTTAGAATTTTCAAATTTTGCAATAATTAGCCATAAAATACATTTTTAAAATCTGTGGAAAGATAAAACTTTAAAAACCTCAGCGGGATTCGAACTCAAGACTTAAAAAGTCGTAGCAAACCCTCTAACCCACTGCAATACGCTGTTAGTGTTCTATTTCGGGAAAGAAACTGTTTATAAAATTACACTTGATTTTATTGTTTACTAGTATTTCGATAAACACTACGTCACCATATGGAAGTGTCCTATACCGCCTTAATATCTATTGAAAAATAAGTATCACACAAAAATGAAATCGTAAATCAATCCGCATTTTTACATTAAAGTTACTTGATTACAAAATTCGTATTTGTATTTCACTTGTATATTTTTTATAAATAACTTGATGAAATGGTACAATTTAAATGCTTTCATTGTTTCCTCTACAGTGATCACTTGTGCCTCCACTCCTTGTCAGCACGGAACATGCACTGATTCTCCAACCGGGTTTGTGTGTACTTGTGATAGTTCCTACACAGGTATCAGGTGTGACACAGGTAAATATTTCTAAGCGTTAGAAACCTAAATATGCATAAAAAACAATGTTCCAGATGTGCAAAAGGTCTACCTCCATGTACGTGATTTATGATAAAACATAAATTAATAAAAGCATATTTTATATAGGTTAAGTAAAAAGATTTAATTTTTCTTTCAACACGAAAGGTTTATAGGCATGAATAAGTAAGCTTTTGATTTAGAATTTCTTTAAGTTTATTTTTTTTTAAATCATGATTTATTATCTTTTCGTTTTTAAGCTTTAGCTATAGAGGAGCCCCAGGAATTTCTTTTGCCAGCATGGTTTCCTTATTTAGAATATGCCCTGTTAAGCCTGGCGTCACTTACTGGTGTAATGGCTATGGGTTGTATCTGTATGAAATGCTGTCGAGCATTCGGTATCATCAGAGATGACGATGACGACGATGATGAAGATCGGGATGAAAAAGACTTCAGAAGATATAAAAGGGATTCTATATATCCACTTGATACCCCAAAGCCGCCATCGTATAAGAAACGGAATGGGCTAGATTTTTGACGTGATGTAAGATTAAAAAATCGGACTGTACTGTTCGAATTATGTTTTGACATGTTGACGTGTTTAACCATTTTGCATTTTATTGATTGAACTATTTTCGGAGTCATTTTTCTTATATTAGAATAAAGATAAAAATTAAATTCGTGTACATCGAAATTAACAAGGGTCTTTTAGATTCTTTTGATCCCATTCTCTTATTCCCGAAGGCTTTGTTTGACTTGATTTTTATATCATGAAAAGAGACAAGTAGTATATAATGATGTAATACCTTTTGATTGTCGACTTTGAGGTGTGGTAATTGTTCTTAACTATAATTTATAAAATCCAATCTAAATTTCCAAATGCTTTTATGATCTGTCCTCTTTAATACATGTAATATATAAATCTAGTGTTTGTGATTTAAAATCTTTGCACTGTGTATTTGATAACTTATTTTAGACATTTAAATTTTGATTTCTGTGACAAGGTGTATATACTGCTGATCACTAGTAATTAGTTCTTGATTAATGCAATTTTCACGTATATTCTGTTGGTATTTATTGCAACTGATTGTGAAAAATTTCCTTGTTGGCTTTACAGAAATATTGATTAAATAAATGTTCTGTTTTTTTCTTATTCATTTTATTCATTTTATGAAATCTAAAAGAAACACTATCCAATATTCATTTTCAGAGTGTGCATTTAAAATACGTATTTAATGAATATTATTTTTTAACCCAAATACTTATTCTTAATAATTTCTTGCAAAGAAATGTAATCCTTAATTAAGAAATAAAGTACGAGTGTTCGTGAATGTTGCAGAATAACCTCCGAGGTCGAGAATATTTCAAACAACATTGATACGTGTATATAATTCCTACTAAGAAAAACCTACAGTAAAATTATTTTGACCTGAATAGAATTATTCCTCAATTAAAAAAAATTAAAAGAGTTTGTCAATGACACAATGTGTAAATAGGATTTATTAATTCAATCGAAGAATTATATTTTTATGTCCTTATTTATTCCTGTAGTAGCTACTATTATTTTATAGGAAATTAAATTCCAATCGGAGTTTTAAAGATGTATTACCGAATTTTCTAAATGTCTTCTAGAAATAACATTTTTCTCATTTCAATCATCATTTTCCTGTGAGATTAGACATTTTGAGGGTAAACATTTCAGCTGTCAAGTGGGATACACGAAAAACAGAAGTGTCCAAGTACTCTTCATTCAACTGTTTATCATAATTTGTAACTTTAAAAATTACTGTGGAATTGTTCTTTAAGGATTAATTAATATCGGTGGATTTCTTGGGTCCTCCTAAGCCGTAAATTTACATTCCATGATCGTGTTTTCAATCTTGAATAATGTAAATTCCGCTTTAATTATTTGTTGTGTGTGTACAGACAACTGGCTGTAAACTCATGCTATTTAAAAAAAACCCTGCTTAAAACAGTATTGAGTTGCATTATTTCCGGGTTTTTTTGCTTTTAAATGCTTTAAAGATTTTTTTCATCACCATGCTTTCAAATTAGGGGCTTTTTATAGGCAATGTTCATAAAAAGTGACTTTATTCAGAAAATCTCGTTTTATTCTTATACGATGTATTCGTACATGGGTTTTGAAACCGTCTTTAAGTAAATTAATCGTTCTTTTTAAGCTTTATCTTTGGAAAAAAGATACGGGTTTTCAAGCATGCACAGTTGGCTGTAAATAATGACAGAAAAAGTTGATTAAGAATTGTTTTGATAATAATCTGCACTAATTCTTTGTTTTCCTGTAAGAAACTGTAAACTAAAGGTACGAAATTGAAAATAAATCCAAAAATAACTTTAAAGTACGTTATCAAATTTACCGAAAGTATGTTTTAAAATACTGAGAGAGTTTAAACGGAATATGGTCACGACTTTACATGTAATCAAAAGTTATTCTTTTATTTCTTATACATGGATTAGCAATGCTTCTTTAAGGCATTTCTTATAGTCAATCAAAATTTGAGTATCGGTCGTCGAGTTATGAGCGAGATACAGAACTTAAAATTCCTTGTTACATGTATGTCAACAAAGCTGTGATCATCTTCTTGTTTTCATTGTGAATGTTGAAAAGAAAATTCTGGTTTAGGCCCAAATGAATAATTATGCCAAACGCTGGAAATAACTTATGTTCAAAACTAAGTAGTAGGTAGACAAATCAATTTAAAAAGAACTTTCACTGGATTATTGAACCAAATGAATGTAAACAAAAACATGACACGAACTTTGACTGACTGCGTTCAGTTTGAACAGTTTATTTTATCTCTTTGGTAGTAGATTACACAGAGAATACATAGAGAATATTACAAACATATAGATGATTAACACTTTATGCGTGAGTAGAATGAACAGAAAATAATCAATTATAATGGTTCTGTACATAATATATATGAAGTATAAATGTACATTTTTTTGTAGATAAATATATAGGAGCATTAATAATCAGGAGGTTTAGCCTTCTTGTTAACACTACTGATAAATTACATAACTTGCTTAATAAGCTCACATTGTTGGAAGAAAAGAAGCTCCTTAAATATGACAATATTGGTCTCAAAAAGATAAAATTTTGGTATATACTTTTCTCTTTCGTTTTTCAACACGGTGCCACACAAAATATAGTGAAATTCACGACCGCAGGTAGACTGCAAGCCCCAGAGGCTTTCACACCTCTATAAAATAAGCCCCGCCCCCGCCTGAGATATACCACCCGGTAAAAATGTTCGCCCTTTAAATTCCAGTTAATCATTAAAACCATATTACTAAAGCATTGTAAACAATAACAAATAGAGAGAAAAAAAATACCAAAAATCTTGACCATGCCCCCTTGAGCATTAATTAATTCAGAAAATTATCCTATCTTAATCATTTTCGTTAAACTGACTTAGTAGACTTTGGCATCAATGACAATTTTTCCCCCCAAAAAACCCCAATAATGCCAAGAGAAGTGGGTAAGATGCCTATACCGACAGTTGTGCTTCAGATGAAAAAAATGACAATAACAAACCGTCAACCATCTCAAAAATTCATAAAACGAAATACAAGTTCAAAGCGGAGCAACACGGACCTCTAAGACAGAGGTAGGATCAGGTGGCATGGAGGAGACTGAAACAAAAACGGGTCATTTCGTAACTTGCAAGTGATAACATTCTTCGAAGCGGTAGTAATTTACTTTTATCATAACTATTATTGCTTTGTGTAAACAAAATTATTTAAACGAATAATATTCATTACACGTGTGTGGTACATGTAAACCCTGATTTATTTGGATGGGATCTGTGTACATAATTGATTGGATATACACCAAAGTATGCAAGAGTTAGGTCTATAGTTGATAGGGTCTGTGAAACGTTTACAGTTTTAAAAAGCTTATAAATCTGCCGATAACTCAAATTAAGATTATAAACTGTCAATTTGCTTCCAGTATTTAAGTTACAACTTAAATGAAAAATACCCAACAGCATTTTCACTATGCAATTTCCTTCACTGAAGTCAGCGAGGACATTTATTAAATTTAATAATTCTATTAATATATAATGATATTTCCTCTTTAAATTTTGTATTTGATAACTTATATATTGCTGATGTTGATTGTAAGGTAGCTTCATTTTTTGTTTTGTACATTGCAAAACGACACTTCAATCTTCTAAGAACTCGCGAGGTGATTCAAAATACCCCAAATGACGGTATATTTGAATGTAAAAAAGATAGAAGAAACGTTAATTCGTCACAAGTAGGATATGTTTTTTTACGTTTAAACTTTTTATACGACAATCATTGTTTTGCCTGTGTTAGAAATTAAATCAATGTGGTTTTGTTGTTACTTTCTACGTGCTCATTTTTTAGGTCAAACTAAAATAAGGTGCTCAAAGGACATTGTTATAAAAAACGCTGGTTCGGTCAAAACGTGTAACTGTTTAATCGGTAATTTTTTTTAAAATTCGTATTGTAAAGTCAACCATCAATAATCAGCCAATTAATAAGCTTCGAATTCACAGGTGAAAAAAAAGAATGTACAAATATTTGATTGGTCCGAGCAATACGAATCTTATACATATACCTTGTATCTCTGCAATATTGTTCAGAGATTTTATTTTTCGTCAATCAATAAAGATATCTTTAAAAAATCGAAAGCATTATCTTCTCACTCTTTACATAAAAAAGGAGAATAATTGTTCAGGAAACATGGGATTTCTGACAATATTATTGCTTTTGTGTTACTTATCCCAAAGAACACAATCAAAAGAAAACTGTGATGTGGAACCTGAGTGTCACGTTTTTGAATGGCAAACATGGTCAAATTGATTAGGTCATTGTGGACAACAGTCACACAATAGAGTACGTCATATGTGTTGTCAAATGAACGTTATTCCTCATACTGCAGAGCATTGTTTACAACACTGTAATAAAAGCTCAGATTTTAAGCTGGAAGTTTCGCAACCTTGCCGTATGTGTGAAAATGGCGGAACGCTAAAAACTTCCATCCTGTGTGAATGTGATATTCATCACAAAGGCGAATGTTGTCAAGGTGAGAATAATTAATTTGTACAAAATATTCACAAGAAATCATTTGACTTGCCTCTCCTTTGACTATTTGAATTTAAACGTTTGCAATATATATATATATATATATATATATATATATATATATATATATATATATATATATATATATATATGTTAGCTTTAAATGAAACCAATCATTGATGCGGTCACTATTACATTTCAGTGTTAATAGACGTATTACAATACAATTCCATATCTTTGAACTTGGACACAAGAAATAAATTACATGTGACAAAAACCACGAAAACAAAACATACCACTACTACTAACACTACGAAAAAAACTTTAAAAGAAACAGCAACTTTATTTTTTTAATAATTTAGAGTGTTAATGTTTGAGATGGTGTTGGCCATGTGGCCGATCGCTCTGGAGTAATCAATCGACTATCATCTTTACTCCTGATTAGGTTAATTAAGCTACATGTAATTAAAATGTAAGATGCCTAGTGTTGTTGATTTTTAGTGACTTTTCATAATTCATTTTGTTTTTCATACAGAAATGTTATTTTTAATTACAGATCAACTTATATCTTTAAAAGTAAAACTTAAAGTTACTTTCCTCAAACTTACCCTTGACAAAAAAACTATCAAAAAGCTATCACAAAGTTGAGAATGCCAAGAATATTACGCTTTCTTCCATAGATATGATACATGTACTTATTCAATTTCTTTAGCATATTTAACTATTTGATACTTTTTTGTATTATTTTTATTATTTATATTTTTGATTTAGGTATTTTGAAACTGATAGTAGTCGAAATAATAACAAAAAGAGTTCAGAATAAAATGCTAAATTCACCCAAAGTGCAACCAGTACATATAAATTTAAAAAGTAAGCATCTTGATTTGCCATTTATGCAAACGGACACAACATGGGATTGCTTAACTGTACAAAGTTGCTTTATTTGAAAGTTTTTTATAATGTTTGCCTTGATGTATATATCATGAAGCGGATGCAGCTAAATGTTGCTGAACGACATGCCATTCTGTGTAATAAGGTAAAAATTAATTATCCTGCTTGGTGGAGGTACATTAAAACATTCACAAGAATTTTCACGATGCGTAAATTCAATGCAGAGATATCAGATATTTTGATACCATTAGCTAGATATTAAAAGCGTGTACTTATGTGATATATTGTTTGAAATATTACACCGTAATCATTTATTTAAATCTATTCATTTTGAAGATTTTCAGTTACGTAATTTCTCAAAAATCAATGGAGTTTAAATCTATTGCAATTCACACCTTTTCACATTGTATACGAGGAAGGTAATATACATACTTGAAAATATGGCTTCTGAGAATAATATTGCTTCAGTACTTCATTTGCCAAAGAACACTTTCAAAAGAAAACTGTGCTGTTGAACCTGAGTGTCACGAATTTGAATGTCAATCATGGTCAAATTGTTCAGGTCATTGTGGACAACAGTCACACAATAGAATACGTCAAATGTGTTGTCAAATGAACGTCATTCCTCACACTGCAGAACATTGTTTACAGTACTGTAATAAAAGCTCAGATTTTAAGCTGGAAGTTTCGCAACCTTGCCGTATATGTGAAAATGGCGGAACGCTAAAAACGTCTCTCATGTGTGCATGTGATATTCATCACAAAGGTGATTGCTGTTAAGATAAGGTGATTTACATTTTATTCGCAAAACGAAAACACCTTTCGTTGCACTCAAAATTTGATTTAAAGTTTTTAATCTGAAAATAGTTGTTATTAATTTCTATATGTGGCCTCTGACATTTGCAGATATAAATATTAAAGTTTAAATTCTAGTAATAATCATATATTGTGTACATAATTTGATAATTTTTTTTATATTCCTCCTAATTGGTTTATGATAATTTTTCATAGTGTACAATGTTACAATTTTACATTATATCTGCTAGACAGCTAGAACACAGTTTAATATGAGTAATTAAATACTTCATTCAATGCAAGTTTTCAAGAAGATTTTATAAAACCTTAAACAAATCTATTATAGTTCCACTGGAAACTCTAGAGTAGAAGAAAGTAATGGCTATTCACTATATGAAAACTAAAGGCGCGTTCAAACACCAGAACGCCTGACTCTGGTATCATGGCTTTTAAAATTCTATTAAAACCTTCTTCATGATAATAACCAGTTTAGATTGTCTGCTTTGTATCCTGTAGTTGAGGATGAGCTTATTAATTTCAAAGTTGAGCTTTCACAGTTTAACGAAAGAAGCTATGTTCATAGGGTTAGGGGCTGTGGTTTCTACATTCTTGCCCTCTCCTTTTATGAATGGCACACACCACATTTGGTCAAGATAACTCTAACAGTTTAGATCGAAGGACTTCAAAGGCTCAACTTATAATACACAACGCATACCGGTCGAAAACAGATAGCAATAGGTAATACGAGTGACTCAGAACCAAAGGAGATGTATGTCATTGACAAGTCAAAAAGATAAGATAAATTAAAAGAACAGGAAAACAAAAGCAATCTACATGCACTTATATACATGTTGCCTGTCTTACATGTACTTCCTCGTGGTGATTTCGCCACGGTTATCGGTCTATGCTCGTATAGTCATATATCTATCAACATTGCTATTGCAAGACATCAAATGAACTTTTGATTGAACTTCCTTGTTTATCCATTCATCTAGAACCTAATGCTATTTTAACTTTGAACTGTTTTCTCGGTTAAAGTTCAATTAAGCCTTTAAGTCTTAATAACTTTAATAAATGAAATTCCCGCTGATGGGGTTGACAAACCATCGATTTGATATTATAAACCTCCGATTGTAGTATATCTTCGCTATCAAAAAAACTAGGTTAATTACCTACATTAAAGCCACAGGCTGTAGATTTTTTTTAATAGTTTAAAATATCCGTCAACATTAACAAGGTCTTTGGCATGTAATAAGCCAGATTCAGTAAGGGAAGTGCGTTGCAATTCCCAGTGATGGAAATTTGCTTTTTTAGGAATCAGTATTACAAATGTTTTAAATTAATGTTGAAAACACACAACAATTTTAGTCTACAATTTCTGAAATAGTCCTGATTAAAATCATATGATGTCAACAATCAAAAAATTACAGAAACACGCTGTTTAGTGTTTTAAAGTATTCTTCACTTTTTCAAATTGCGTTTCATATAGTGGTTTACAGGGATGAGCGGGGGAAAAAAGACAGCTGAGTCACAACATCATGTTGCCTAACAGATCAAAACCTATTTTTTGCTATTGTAAAGGACCTGAGTAAACATCATTCTTATATTAGGATAATAAGAATTTGAACACAAGGCATTATACTCAGCGTCTGGTAAATAAATATTGAATTTTGAAACCTAAATATAAGCTTAAATAAAGTTTACAAGTGCATTTTATTATTAATGTCCCATGTTTTTTAAAAATAAAGTTCCTATGTGTCACCGCATGTTACAAAAAAAAACTTTTTTAAATTTTATAGAGCTTATGCTTTTCAGATAGATATGAATGAACGTAGACACGATTTGAAATTTTCATTTTTTTCCCCCATTATTAATGTTTTCAATGGTTAACATGGGTATTCTAAATGCTTAATGAAGATATGACTTGAGCTTTGTTTACAAAACAATAAATTCTAACCTCTGTATCTCGATTGTAATTTGACCTCTAATATTTAGATATTAATGTTGGTGAATGATTCAAAATGCATTAATAAGTGATTCTATGGATTATCATGAATTTTGTTTTTTAAATTTTGATGTCAAATCATGTCTACGTCCCTATCACAAATAAAGCCAATTTTTACTTAATAATTGCTTAGATACCTTCTTGATATCAAATACAATTACCTCCTATTGTATATGCTTTCAGCTAAATGTTGTTAAAATCGACCCATGCTAATGTTAAGAAGAGCTTGAATATATTAAGACATATAGAGGAACAAAATTATCAAAAAAAATTAACTTGGGTTTTTCGCTCCGGTAAGCTTAAAACCTTTTTTCCTTATTTTGATTGTTAAATGATGTAGAAGATTTACTTTGAATAAGTTGTGCAATGCTTTATTTAAAAAAAAGTTTGTCAATTTTCAATGATATGTGCGATCAATGCAGTATACCAATATATACGGCAGATAATGCCTATTTACATTTGAAACGTTTGAAAAGACAATACTGCAGGAAAGCAACGCTGCATTGGTCTATTTCGTAACTTGCTAATCAGCAAGCTGATGTTTGACGTCATGTAAAGATTATCCTGCCGGAAGTCTTGCTGTGATACTTTAAAGAAATTAGATTAATTCACAACGATACTTGTCTAATTTAAATCATATTGGGTCATAGTATTTTAGTACAATGATTCTTTTTCTGATGATTATGGATAAATGCATTGATTTGTTTTAAAATACACTTGTCGCCTCGTTAAAAATTTGTTCTTTGCGTATCATCTTTTGTTCCCTAATTTACGATTTCTCAGATTTTCCAGTTCCTAATTTGCTATAAAACAAACCCTTTCTGCCAAATGCTTAAAAACATTGAAGTAATTTTCTCTAAGTACATATGTATCAATTTTTAGATGATTAACCTTTGTCCTGACATGAAGTGTATTTCATTCATTAATAAAACTACATATATTCATCATCGAGATAGTGACCTTCTCCAATGGCCCCATGCTCAATAAAGGATATAGATTTGAAAACGATTTGGAGGACTCTGCTTTACCTTAACCTCTAACTTAAATATATTTCTAGATCTTAAATCATCCAATATATCCGACTGGCCTGGTGTGATAGTAGGAAGATAAAATCAAGAGGGAAACATTAGGTTCTGGAAAAGGGTTTTTCACAAAGGTCTGCTATGACATTGACCTTTCCACATATACACCTTATTCAAGATCACTTCACACTCTTACCTACAGGCAATCTCAAAGTAATGTCGGAGCAAGATTGGATTAAAGGAAGATATAATTAAAACGTCCCAAAACTAGATTTCAAAGAGAAGTGGTATGACATATCTTTTGATCAAAAAACTTGCTTCAATGTCACTGCACATTCTGTACTCACCCTTTAATTACCCTCTACAAGCCCTATATACAGTAAGAACCAGATAGGATCAATGGTAAAGAACAAATTGTCTGGAAAAGGAATTTACTCGTAGGTCGGCTATGATCTTGACCGTTCACCTAGAAACTTAGTTCAATGTCACTGCACACCCTTTTTCCAAAGACTCTCTGTGTGTGAAGTATGAACAAATTGGACCAAGGGGAGATAATATGTGACAAGAATTTCAACATAGGTTATTTATGACCATAACCTTTGACCTAGAAACTAAAGAAATTATTTTTTTTTAAAGTAGCCTATAATATTATGATTTTTTGTTTATTCAAATTATATAATTTATGTCACTGTCTTTGAAATTGAATTTATTACCTTTTACAATACCTTATTACATTTATTTAAGTACTCTAAATAATGCGTTAAGTAAGTAGCTTTCAATAGTGGAAATTACTTTCAGTCTTAGGAATTTATATATGTACATGTACATACATTTTCCCTTTTTATAAAAATTTACAATTGTGGTAAAAGAAAAATCTTCCTAATTATGTGCACTTTATGATGGAATATTTACAAGATAAAATTGAATTGTTTTTTTTTAAATATTGCTATGTTATTGCACCGTCTGATTTAATAACACAGGAGCATGTATCAAAGGCCCATTTATTGCATTTTATTAAAGGAAAAATAAAAACTATTTAAAGAAGTTTCCAAGAGTATAAGACAAACATTGATATAATCAATTTTTTTTACAAAGACAAGCTTTGTAGTTCACATTAAAAGATATCGTACGAAAAACGTGACACTTGAAAAGCATTTGGGAAATAAACAAAATCACCGGATCAGCGCTACTTACGTTTTCCTTGTCAAAAAACATGTCTTTATATTTTGAAAATGGATAGTGTGTTTGTTTGACAATGTGTTTGATATGGCTTTTTTTATATCTATAAGAAAAGAAATGAATGACTTGTGTCGTTTTTAAGTCATTTTTCAAAAGAAGATCAGTTAAAAATATATTTTATGGCGTTTTACACCTTTTTAATTCTATTATGGGATTATGATGTATATTTTTGTCGTCCTATACTAAAATGTAGTTATCCCAAAAATATTGTTGTCAATCTCTATGGCATCAAAATTTTTACAGAATGCACAAAAATAATCTTTATTTGTCGGCTGTTTCTTGCATAAATGCTGTCTATTTATCGTCGGGTTTTTTATTTCATATATTGTTATCTGAAGTCCAGCAGAGAAAAATTAAAAGATAGACAGAGAAAATGGTCGTTTTATTAGTTTAAGAAAAAGAAAAATGTGTATGTTACATAAAAAGGACCTTGTGTTTGATTATTATTAGTTTATATCAGTAGGAAAAGTGCAAAAACAGGTCACTTCATCTTTATATATATGTCAAATTAACATGTATGAACTAAAATTTAAATAGGATTTAACCTAATATCAGCAGAAATATGACAATTAGGACAAATTCATGTATATGAAGACAATTTCAGCAAACTTGCTGTCATTAAATATTTCTTTGTTTAACTTTTTGTACGAATACCACATGTATAAGCATATTTTTAGAAAATTTTTCTTCTTACCAGTTGTAATTCAATAACATCAGTCTGTGTGCTAATAATTATTCGTGTCATTCTTTCTATTGCAGGCATTCATCTCTCATTCGCTAGTCTTTGAATGGAATCAATATTTTGAAAAAAATTAGTATAATAGACAAATTTATTTTTTTGATCCTTCATTATCCCATGATTCTTGTTTTTTAGCAACATATATACCTATACTAGTTTATTTAGCTTTATCATTTAAAAATGGCCATTCTTTGAATCACCTAATATAAGGTTGCTTTATATTTAGGTGACCGTTAAGGCCATTGGGTCTTTTGTTTTTTATGGAGGTTTAAAATGTATTAAAATGTAAAGCCCTTTCAAATAGCAAACCGACTTTCAATGTTAGTGCGTAAACGATATTGATTAGGTACATAATGTAGAATATTTCAATAGTTTAATATTAAGTAACAGTCCATTTTGTTGAAGAGTTTAATAGTTTAATATTAAACATTAAATTTTAGTTATAGTACATAAACAGTGCACATCATGTAATGATTGATACTTTTTCCTCGTCTTTTACCAAGCATTCCAGAATATAAAACAAAAAGTGATCGTATAATTAAATCTTATTACACACGATATGACATGAAGTTTACAACAGAAAAACATATAGAGCTAGAATGGTAACCTAACAACAAAACTATGTGATAAAAGTGATGATTTTAATTTTTTCATCGTCAACTTCCCTTACTTATGTAGCAATATACCATCATCACTTGCTTATGGGGTTTTTGTCTCTCACTTTATTCGATCGTTATGCAAAGGCATGGTCTCCATACGAACAATTTATTAAACGAGGCAAGCTTCTTACATGTACAAACAAGTTGGAACAAGGATATCAAGAACCTCGATTAAAATCATCTTTACGCAAGTTCTATGGTTGATACCATGACCTTGTCAGCAAGTACAATGTTTCATTAAGACACATGTTGACTGACGTTTTCATACTTGTTAAACTATTATTATTTATACACCGGACTGATTACGGTTTTTGTGTTTTTCATGATCTTGACTATGAGCACACGGCAGGTGCGACCGGTCGTCACCGGAAGTACTTCAATTATTATTTTTTTTTTTTTTGCATTTAATTAATTTCATATAGAATTGAAATATAAGTATTATTTCTTACATATTTCATCTACCCGATGTTAAATAAACAAAAATAAACGCCTAAATTTATAACTCACTGAATTAAACATAAGCATAAAAAAGAGAAACAAGGGCCCCCCTCAAAAAAAAAAGAAGTTATACCTGTAACAAGACTTCGTTTTTTGTGAAAATAAATCCCTTAAGCCAAAATTGATTCAGTGACAGCTGTTCATTATAAAAGATAATCTGCATATTATGTAAAAAAGGAATTACTTAGTACTCTTTCATGTTGTAAATGTCAATTATTTATGTTATCTGATACATACATGAGGCTATCAATATCATTGAACATTTTGGTACGAAAGAATAAGAATCAACGCTCTCCTGTATTATTATATTCAAAAAATTATTATCATGCTGTATAGAAGAGTATTATTTCAAATAATATTGTACTGGTTCCTAATTTCATTAACCAAAAATAATGTAATCCTAATGGATCTGAAGACTGTCATATGTTCCCATGGAGATCTATGGGCAGTTGTATTGGCATTTGTGGATATCAAAATCAAAGTCGAGAACGCGTGTTCTGTTGTAATGCTAAGGTAAAACCACACGATCTTGAGCATTGTATGCAGTATTGTCATTTTCAAAATGATTTTGAACTAGTTCAAAACAAAACTTGTCGTGTTTGTGAAAATGGAGGCACGTCTCCCCAATCTCATATTCATGCACATGCGGAGCCCGCTACACCGGTGAATGTTGTCAAGAGGACTTGTATTTAAGTGATACAAATTTTTGCACATTTAAACATAATTTTGGAGAAAAAAAATTTAAAAGTTGAATCATTCAACTTAATTTTATGTAGATATCATATTTTTTATCGCTTTACTTTAAAATAACCCATATTAAACTTAACAAACTTTTAGAGATACTTAAATTTGCGTTTATAGTTTTATTTGAAAATATCATTTTTCTAATACACCGTCACCACAAGAAATTGACGTTACATTCCGTTTAGATAAATTAAAGTAAAAATTGATTGAAGTTAAGATTTCATACAGTTTATGAATTATAACCATTTTGTGTGTTTTTGATTACAGTTTCTCAAAATTATTTCATTTTATTTAATAATAAAACCATGATTGCTAGATACAGTAATAACGAAATAGTAATGTTAAGATTTGAGATAAATACTGTCAATACCATGGGGGTTTTGTTGTAAAGATTATAAAGGACATTTATCAGTAACTTATCAATTTATTTATCATAAAAGTACTGTGATGAAAACAAGCATCTGATAAGGTTATAAATGAATTGGGATAATAGAGATATTTGTCTTGCCTTGGTTTTTAAAAAATCTAGACTCAATTTATTTCATCTTTTGCACTATAGTATTTTTATATATAAATATTTAAAAAATATTTTTCATATATACGGGAAATTAGCAAACACTCTATGATTCATGTATGCTGTAGTTTTATTTTGAAATATAATCAACAAAAATTTCCCCTAAGGTCACCAAAAATGCCTTTGAGCACAAGCAATAGATTCCTTTGCGTTGATAACGTTACGCTATCAATTGTAGAAGTAACTTACATGTAAGAAAGAAGTCTTCTTATTAGGTAAAGGTTACTTTCTTATTTTCTCAGCTTAAATGGTAATGACAATAGATGTAGTTAACAGTAGGTATGAAGACATCTATTTAAGATATTAAGTTTCTATTCTTCAATGAAAAAATGAAAATGACAATAACAAACTGTCAACCATCTCAAAAATCCATAAAGCAAAATACGAATTTAAAGCAGAACAAAACGAATCCCTAAAAAGATGCGATGTGGGATCAGGCCCCGGGGCCATAAAACTTAGACGAGCTCACTTTTGATCTCAGTCTCACTTTTCAACTATATGTTCCTTTTGTAAAAGTGAGACTTAGATCAAAAGTAAGTTCATCTAAGTTGTATGGCCCCAGGGCCAGGTGCCTAGAAGGAGTAAGCATTCCCTGCTGACCGGTCGCACCTGCCGTGTGCTCATTGTCAAGATCATGAAAAACGGAAGAAACCGTAATCAGTCCGGTATATAAATAATAATGGTTTAACAAGTATGAAACAGTCAGTCAACATGTGTCTTAATGAAACATTGTACTTGCTGACAAGGTCATTGTATCGACCATAGAACTTGCGTAAAGATGATTTTATTCGAGGTTCTTGATATTCTTGTTCCAACGACTTGTTTGTACATGTTTAAGAAGCTTGCCTCGTTTAATAAATTACTCGTATGTAGAGCATGCTCTTGCATAACGAATAAGCTGAAAGACATAAACCACATAAACAGGTGATGATATTATATTGCTACACAGGTAAGGGAAGTTGACGATGGAAAATTTAAAATCATCAAGTTTATCATATAGTTTTGTTGTTAGGTTACCATAAACGTCTATTTCTAGTAAAATATCCAAATATAAAACAGATGTTTCGGAATCTGTGGTATCTTTTATTTCAAGCTCACTGGGATATATTGAGTTAATATACGAGTGAAATTTACAGTTGTTAATGGATAAAACATCATCAATTTATCTAAATGTGGAGTTGAAGGCCAAAGCAAAACCTTTATTCTATTCTTGCACAAGGTTTTGAATGAATTCTGCTTCATAGGAATATAAAAATAAGTCAGCCAATAGAGGAGCACAATCTTCAATATCAGACTGGCGTTTCAATTCTTTTATGAAATGAAAAAAAATCAAAACGTCTATCAGTTTATACTACTAAATTAAAATAAATATTTACACTAAAATCAAAATGACTTAGCCAGCATTTCCTCGAATTTTCTTAAATTTTGAATATATTTATTATTTTCCTTATCATTATAATAATTGAAATAATTTTGATTTTAACATTTTAGGAACATTTTATATATTTATAATTTATATTAATATATTAAATGTTCCTAATAAACAAGACTCCTTCCTGAAAGCAGAATGACTGCACAAAGAGAGTTAAAATGGGTTTATTCTACTTACTATACATCATTAAAAATGAAAAATGCTAAAGAAATAATTGCAAGGACAATAAGTATATTTAGTTTGAAAATTTGAATTTAATAAAATGTTTGGTTTAAAATTTATTTTTTTTAAACTCTGAAATATCTTTATCTTAGGATTCCTAGGATAATATATTATGCTGAGTGGCTTTTATTCATATCGTTTGTAAAAGAGAAGATTATGTAAAATGTATGAAAAAATCAACCAGACGTCAAGCAAATTTAAAACAGAAAAGCTGACTGTTCAAGTGAACGAGAAATGTTGACTACTTTACATAGAAAAGAAATCAGAAAGCGCCATTGACATGTAGTAATAAAATATTGAAATCCAAATTCGATACGTTGACAGAAGAGATTACTTCCTTGCTGCAAGATAACCCCCAATGATATATCTTATCACGTTTTGAAAGTGTATGATGTTATAAATTGGTTCTATTTTTATTTTAAGATAAAGGAGTTTTTCTTTCAAAATCTTAGGCGATTAAATGTCTATCTTTTTATATTAGTGTTCCTGTTGACAGTTGAAGGTTGTATCCCAGATTCACTAGGCTACTGTGTACCATGGTTTTATTGGTTAGTTGCTAGTTTATAGCTGAACACCACTCATAAATAGGCATTGTCAAACGGGTTTATATACCCTTCGATTTTGTGACATCGATTGCACACTCGAAACTCGTGACCGACGTGTATTTTTTAAAATTAATCTTATATTTTATGCGTTTAAATTATTTAGTTTAAACAATATTTATTCAGTAATTTGCATCATACATATTATAATTACATTTCATAAAGATTGAGAAACAAGCCAAAAGGCTTATGTTAATCTCGCTCTCGTCAGTTGACAAATGAGAGGTGAACAAAATTTTCAAATACAATAACATTGCACATGAATATTAATTAGGAAAATGTAAGGAAAAGAAGAAAATGAGATTGAATGGTGAGAAAAGAATAGCTGGAATTGAGTATTGAGACAACTGTAACAATCCAATAGATAATGTCTATACTAATCGACAAAAGTTACTTATACATGTATTAATATTGAAACATTATGTTGTTAAATAACTATAAATAAGCATTTTATATCTGTGAACATACAGGTACATACAAATATGCTCTTTAATGTGATACAATAGTTATAGTAAGACAACAGGTGAACTCAGAACCTTTTACTTTCAACAAGAAATTTCTGGATATGGTAAAAAATATTGTTGTTTTCACTTTCGGATAAATTAGCATTACCATATAAAAATAATTCAACATTAAGAAAATACGGAAGTGTCAGGATTGTATTGATCCTAAGTCTTGAATATGTATTACAATGTAATAAAAAATGTTCAGTACTTTCAACTTCGCCGCAAATGCAAAGAGGCGAGTTGATTAATTTTCTTTGAAACAAATGAAGATTAAGACCACTGCATTCTAGTCTTAGTTTGGAGTGAAGAGTTTGGCCTATTCTGGTACCGAAATAAAAATAATTTGGGATTTTGATCCTACTGGTATATAAGTATGTCTTAAAGAAATGTAATGAAGGATTTGATTGCACATTTTTAGGTAAAGCATTCCATTGTCTTATTGTAGCTGGAAAAAATGAATTAAAATAAAGCTTAGTTCTTGTATTGATTTCCCGCAGTGGGTGCGTTGTTCTTGTGTTGTAGTTATGTCCTTGAGTTTTTTGTGATTGGATAATGGTAGATAAGTAATTAGGAGCCATATTGTGAAATATTTTATGAAGCTGAATAAGACGATGATTTTCTCTACGTTTCGATAATGGTTCCCATCCCGTTTCTTTATATAGCAGATGTCTGGATGCCAGTCTATTCCCTCTCGTAACTATTCTGGCTGCTTCCAATTGTATACTTTCTATCTTATTGACCAAGTATTCTGGTATGTTGTCCCATATCATGTCTGCGTATTCTAAGACTGGTCTTACAAATGAAAATATAAATGAAAAAATACAATTTTTGCAAAGATTTCCTATCAAGAATATACTTGAGTCTTCGCAGCATACCAAGACGCGAATGGGCTTTTTTAACTGTTTCATCTAAATGTAAATTCCAAGACAAATTACTACTAAGAATAATTCCTAGGTGTTTATGGGTTTCTACTTCTTTAAGGTGAACATTATTAAATATTAGTGAGGGGTGAAAGGGTTTCTTGACTTTTATGGATATGGTTAGACATTCAGTTTTGGTTGGGTTAAAAGACACAAGCCACTGTTTTGACCATTTATGTATTTTTTCAAGGTCTGTATTCAATAAACATGCTGAAGTGTCAGTATTATCAACAACAATGTAAAGTGACGTATCGTCAGCAAACAATTTGACCATACATTTAATACTGGTGACCAAGTCATATATATATATATATATATATATATATATATATATATATATATATATATATATATATATATATAAAAGCACTGAAAATGGCTAACGACACGAACAATTGAAATTGTCAAATTTTCGGGACAACCAGTCCCTTCTTCAGGACATAAGAGAAACAAAAAGAATTACATAGGTAAAAACAAAGAAAACAAAATCTAGCACTACAACTAACACTACTAAAGAACCTATAAAAAATAATAACTACATTTTATACAGTTTTGGTGATCAATGTTGATAAGGTTTTGCCAATGTGGCCGATCGCTCTGGAGTAATCAATCGACTGTCAACTTCACGCCTGATCGAGTTAATTAGGCTAATTAAAATTGATGTCCGAATTAATAATGGGAAATTCAAACACCCGATGTTAAGTCGTACGGCGCTTAGGTTAAGATCCGAAGTATTTAATTAATTATGTAATGAATCGGAGTTAGGTGTAAAGTAGAAGATAATTAAATGAAAATAAAGAAATATTATTAATAATTAATAATAAATGAAAACTGGTATAAAAAGTAATAACTGATAGGTCGGAGTTGACAGATATGGTAAGATTACTATATAGGTATCAGGTGATGTTGGGCTATGACACGTTCATTTTCATGAAGTCAATTTGCTTGTTCATGCCATCAGGTCTGAATGATTTAAGTCTGTGCATCCAGAACTTTTCTTTGCTTTTCCTCTCCGCGTCTGTCCACTGAGGATTATGGTCAATAACCACTACTGTCATGTCTTCCCATTTGTGACCACTTATATTAAAGTGTTCCCCTACGGGCTCCTTGATTTTCTTGGTCTTTATGGTCGAGCGGTGGTTGTTGATTCTTCTACGGAGGTCACCTGTTTCCCCAATGTATTGCTTAGAGCAAACCTTGCAACTGATGAGATAGATGCAGTTGTCTGTTCGGCAAGACGTGTTGCCCAATATTTTGTAGGTACGACCCGTAATGGGGCTTTTGAAACTGTCCGTGCTGATGCTGTGCTTGCACAACAGGCATCTGGCGTCTGAACATGTTTTAAAGCCGCCATTGGGCAACGGGTTGTCTAATCTTGCTCTCACTACCATATCCTTTAAGTTCCTTGGGCGTTTAAATGCCGCCATTGGTGGGTCCTTGAAAAGATCAGCCATTCTTTCGTTAGTGTAAAGAATGGGCAGATTATTTCTAAGGATGCTGTTAAGGTTCTTAAGGGCGGGATGGTAGGTAGTGACAAGTGGAACCCTGCTTTTGTCTGATTTTTCTTTGTATTGCAGAAGCGTTTTCCTGTCTTTTGTCACTATCTCATCAATTGCAGATTGCACTGTGTGGGCTTTATAGCCTCGATTACACAGATGGGATTTCAGTATCTTGCTCTGTTCTTCAAAGATTTTATTAGAAGAACAGATTCGTCTGATTCGGGTTGTTAATCCTTTAGGAATTCCTCTAAAAGTATGGGGAGGGTGGCAGCTAGACGGCTTGAGATAGAGATGAGAATCTGTGGGTTTCGTATGGAGACTGAATTTTATTTTACCATCTTCCAGAGTTGAAGTAGTGTCCAAAAATATGTTTTTGGAACTAGAAATGTCAACTGTAAATTTAATTGAATTATGGAAGGAGTTGGCAAACGTTATGAAATCATTTAGGGAGTCTCGGTTTTCAACCCATTTCATCTCAATATCGTCTATGAACCGCAACCAGCTCAAAGGTTTGAAGGGAGCCTTAAGAAGCAGGTTGCGTTCCAATCTTCCCATAAAGATGTTGGCGTAAGAGGGAGCCATTTTGGTGCCCATAGCTGTTCCGCTTATTTGAATGTAATGTTCGCCATTAAACATAAAATTGTTAAGTTTAAGAACATGTTCAAGGAGCTTGAGTAGAGATTCGGTTGATGGATGCTGAATCGTTCTACTATCCCAGACCTCCCTGCAGGCCTCGATACCTTCATCGTGTGGGATATTCGTGTACAAGGACGTGACGTCCATAGTAACGAGAAGAGTATGGTCTGGAAGGCCAGAGGAAGGTGTTTTATTGAGGTAATCTGTCGTGTCCTTGAGGTATGATGGCAAATCTTCTACATGTGGACGGAGGTGTAGGTCTATAAATTCAGAAATTTTCTCCGTGGGATGACCAATGGCACTAACTATAGGGCGTCCAGGCATTCCTTCCTTGTGGATTTTCGGGAGCAGATAAAATTGACCCGGTCTACGATTCAAAATTTAAGAAAATTCGAAACGATACACATTGCATAGATATACATATATGATAAGCACAAACATTGCAATAACTCTTAAATTGACATATACCTGCCCATAGTGAATGATATAGATATATATAAAGCACAAGGAAATTCACGTTCGTCATCGAAAGCAAGATTTTTGTCTTGCCTAGATGGCCAAGTGGTTAGCGCGGTGGCCGCTCACTGCTAGGAGAATGGGTTCCGGAGGTCGTGAGTTCAAGCCTCGGTCGGGGCGGAGGTGGAGCTCCAACAAAGTGAATTTCCTTGTGCTTTATATATATCTATATCATTCACTATAGGCAGGTATATGTCAATTTAAGAGTTATTGCAATGTTTGTGCTTATCATATATATATATATATATATATATATATATATATATATATATATATATATATATATATATATATAAGAAAAAGTAAAGGACCAAGTATGCTACCTTGGGGTACCCCAGCCTTAATATGGCCAATGTTTGATTTGCTGCCATTGATTACGACGTACTGTTTTCTGTCATGTAGGTAATTTCTAAACCATTCTCCTCGAACTCCAACTTTTTCAAGCTTGTACAGTAGACCACTGTGCCATAATTTGTCAAAAGCCTTACTTTTATCGAAAAATACTACTCTAACTTCTTTACCCTGATCGACCGCTTTGTAAAAATCACTTGTCATACTTAATAACTGATTGATCGTAGAATCATTTGGTCTAAAGCCAGATTGGTGCGGTGTAAGAATATCGTTGGCGAAAATAAAGTTGTATAAATATTTAAAAATACACTTTTCCATACATTTACCAAGAACACTTAATAATGATATCGGCCTATAATTGCTAACGATATTGCTAACGCCTTTTTTGAATACAGGAATAACGTTTGCAATTTTCCATTGGGCAGGGACGGTAGACTTATGAAGCGATAAATTGAAAAACTTGCTTAGTGGTTCGGCAATAGCTTGCGAAGCTTGTTTTAGTAATGTTGGGTTACATGTAATACAATCCGGCCCGGTAGCCTTGCTAGTGTCTAGTGTTTCTAAAACATCTTTAACGTCTTGTGTAGAGATCACTATTTTCGAAATGGCACACGTGTCGTTAAAACTATCGTAGTTTGGCAACTCAGTACTTTCGTCGTTAACTACTGATTGTGAACAGAAATAATTGTTAAATAAATCTGCTTTAATTTTATTGTCACTTATTGGTAGGCTGTGTTCCTCACTTTTAATTGGAGGATACGTACTTGAATTTTTAGAACCGATGATTTTTCTTAATATCGTCCAAAATTGTTTAGAGCTTAAGTTAGCTGTTTTTAATATATTCGAAACCTTATCATAATAGGTTTGTTTTGCATTTCTTATTTTATTTACACATTCATTTCTTGTTTTTCTATATTTTGCCCAGTCATAGGGAGAATTTGTTGTTTTAGCAATAAGATGAAGACGTTTTCTAGCTCTAATAAATTTCCTTATATTATTATGCATCCATGGCGGATCATTGGGGCGTGAGGTAATAATTTTGTTTGGAATTGTTTTGGTGGCTAAGTTAATAATGCAGTTTGTAATTTTGTCGCAAGTTTGGTCAATGTCTTTACTATGCAGACTATCCCAGTCTTGATTCTTTAAAAGGAATTGATAATCTCGGAAATCAGTGTTTGAAAAGGACCAAATTTTTCTCTTATATGTTCTTGATTGGGATTTCGGTAGTTTTAGTACACAAAAGATTGGACAATGGTATCTTATATTGCTCGGAAAAATATTATCTCCAACACCTGAGATTTCAATAATATCTTTATCATTAACAACTAGTAGGTCCAGTAGAGTTGCGGAATTTTCAGTGAAATGCGTGCATTCGGATATAAGTTGAGACATACCCTGATCACTTATGATATCAGCTATTTTTGAATCGCGTGTATTGTTTAAATTACAGTTAAAGTCCCCAGTGATGATTATATTATTGATATTTGTGTCTTTGGCTTTTTCCATCGAGTAAGCTATTAATGAATTCCAGAACAAGATGAGTACATGTAAAATGCATTTCGTGGAATAAGATCTTTCCTAATTTCAGGACATGTATATTTATTACCGGACAATAATGATCAAATGAGTAATCATTGTAATCATGATTAATCATACCAAATCCCCTTGAAATGATCTACATAAATCTGGTTAATGGTTAAACATATAGTTATCCATTAACGCAATCGGGAGACAAAACCAAATAAGTGCTACTTATTTATTATGTCTATATTCATATATTTTCCATGGTATGATATTTAACAATATACTTATATATATATATATATATATATATATATATATATATATATATATATATATATATATATATATATATATATATATATATACAAATTTAATAATAATTTTGTTGTTAAAGGTGTCCATCTAATACATATGCAGACCATTCCTTGTCATAACTGAGAATAAGATAATTAAGATAAGACGTGATGAATATTTTACCTATACCTGATGAGTTCTTTATAAACTGAAAAAAACTTTCCAAGTGTATTTCATCAAACGTATGTGTCATAATTCATTTCATTCCAGGCGTAAAAGTACAGATGTATGCATACGTCTTTTAATGTGTCCTAACGACACGGATGTCCTGCAGGCGACCAAAATTTCAAATGCCATCATAACATTTGTTTAATTGCAGAAAAAGTTATAAATCCATAAAAATTACTCATTTTCTTTTAAGCTTTTAAGCATATCTCTGTCCAAAATCATCGGACAGGAAGCAAGTTCAAACTTGAATTGTAATTTCTAATGAATTAATCTTATATGAAATATCAACTTTTTATATGCATCACTTTAAACGTTAGAGAGCAGAAGCTATGAATTTCTATGTTCCCTAAGTTCAGGAGGCATAACTCTGTCAAAAATCATCGGATCGGAACTAAATTCGACCTTAATCTGTATTTTATTGTCAATACTCTACATGAAAAAATGACAATAACAAACCGTCAACCATCTCAAAAATCCATAAAACGTAATACAAATTCAAAGCAGAGCAACACGGACCTCCAAAAAGATAGAGGTAGGATCAGGTGCCATGGAGGAGTGAGCATCCTCTGCTGACCGGTGTCGTATAATTTAAGGTCCGCCCCGTAAAATGTCCGGGGCGGACCTTTAATGTTAATATTTAAGGTCCGCCTTTGCTCTAAAAGGGTCCGGCCCGTATAAGAAAAGGTCCGCCTAACATAAAAGGTCCGGGGTATATTTTTCATTTCTATCTTTTTAATTTCGAGTATTTTGTTACAAAATAGTTTATATTATTTTGTAATTCGTTTAAAGGAGTAAATATCCAGCACAGAGTGTAAATGATAAAACATATAGCCTGGTCAACACAAATAAATTACAATAATTATTGCAGTTTAAAACTGTTTTTTCATTTACTTTTAATTTTGCAGGGCGACCTTATATAAACAGGAAATGAAGCTGACTGGTGTCATTAATTAATCAATGGCTTGAACCAGGTGTATATACACACACCAACCTGCAGGTGTGAAGGGTTCACACCTTCTGGTGTTTGACCGTTTGAAAATTTCAAGTAAACAATGGACATTTTACATGTCCTCTTTTGCACATCTTTCCAATATGATACATGTTGAAAAACTTAAACCATTTTTTAATCCAATATTCTTTACAATTCAATTATAACGATACCTGTAAGCAGTATTATTGCTAATTTTTATTTGCCCTATGGCACATGTGTAAGTTATGCTTATTATTATTTAAGGAATAAGGAATCATTCTTTGAGTATTTTGGTCGGGGCGTGATCAAATCCAATAAAGCCCGAAGGGCTTTATGATAGATTTGATCACGCCCCGACCGAAATTATCACCTCATAATATTCAAAGACTGATTCCTTATTACTTATATTTATATAATTTTAAGCCATCGTACGATTAAATATTTAAATATAAATAAGCAAACCCCTCTGGCGCCTCAATTTGGCGTCATTTGAAGTTATGAGTTATATAGTACAAAATCGATACGTAGTGTTATCACAGGCAAAGACACTGGAAAATGTAAATATAAAAAGTTCAGTCCTTCGATCCTTCTTTTCCATAATTATATTTTTGGATCGGACATTCGTCTTTGTTATAATCAAAGAAGGGGAGTATCCAAAGGAATTGATTTGTTTATAAGAAATTAAATACATGTAAGATTAGTAAAGAGCCCTATTCCTCATATTCCTTCGGTTGTACATGTATTACACATGCAGCATATTGCATCTGGCACAGAATTTAAGGGGATTCTTTTTCTTAAAAAGAAAATATTCGTGTGAAAAGGGCAAATGTTGACACCCCTCCCCTGGTAAAATTTTATTCTAAATTCTTGCCTGCTACACCCACACGTACATGTATCATTAATTAATTTTTTTCTCAAATATCATATAAACATCATGACATGCATTTCTTGGCCCCTCCCCCAATAAGAAGAATTAGAAGGTCATTATATGAAAATCAATACCGTCAGACATATATGACAATTCTACCTTACTTTATGATTATTTCAACGAGACGGACAATCGTTTGCAATGGATTCCAGGCCCTGTCACATTTTTTAAAAATCGTCTGATAAAACTCAATTATAAATATGTTTTACTACTTCTCTTACTTAAAATTACACTAATTTTACGGTCTTTTAAGGACACAATACACATGCATGTACTTGGTCTCATTCCTTTAATTGAAATATTTTACGATGAAAATCAATTATATAAATATTATTATAAATAAGGTGTAACTACTCTGAATACATTAAAATAAAAACTACGCTGATCAGAAGTCAATTTCATGTCGACTCCAACATGAAGAAGATCAACTGAAAAAATATCATTAGAAGAATCTTTGTTAAACTCACTACATCCATGTATGACCAGTTCTTTCAACGAGGCGGACCTTTTCTTGGGTTATAATATTGGGTCCTACCTCCGAAATAAAAGGTCATCAGGTTAAAATACTGTGGATTGATTGCATACAGCATTTCAATGGGGCGGACCTTTTTTGTACTATGATATTGGGTCCTACCCCCCTGAATCAAAATGTGATTTAGATGAACATCAATACATGTACCAATATGTATCAACTACTAGTACTTCCTTGTTTAACTACATGTATTAACATGTTTTTTTTCAACGGGCGGACCTTTTATTGAGCCGTATTGTTAGGTCCTACCCCTAAATTAAAAGATAATCAGGTTAAATCAAAAGAAGTATCAATATGAATATTAATGATCCAGTATTCCAGTATTTCAACGGGTGGACCTTTTCTTGAGCCATAATATTAGGTCCTACTCCTAAATTAAAAGATCATCGGGTTAAATCAAAACAAGTATCAATATGAATATAAATATCTGCATCCAGTATTTCAACGAGGCGGACCTTTTCTTGAACTATAATATTGGGTCCTACCCACTGAATCAAAAGATCACCATTAGATGAAAGTCAATACAAGTATCAATTTGTTTAACTATTTTCCTAGTTAACCATTATACCAGTATTTCATCGGGGCTGATCTTATCTTTGGATATGAAATTAGGCCCATCTCCAACATGAAAGTCAGAGAGAGAGAGAGAGAGAGAGAGAGAGAGAGAGAGAGAGAGAGAGAGAGAGAGAGTAATTAATCAATAAAAATAAAAGACTGCTTCTCTTGGACACTATCCCTTTAGAAAAGGACGTCAATATTTTACTCCATGGTGATACATATTTTTCTAAAATTAGCAAGGATATTATTTTTTGGGCAGTTTACAAATATATTTCCGCATCAAAACGCTTTGACTTTGTAACATTTTATCCCAAATCATATACATGTACCTTGCAACCTTGCATCTTATTTTCTACCTCAACGCAATTTTTGTAAGTACGCTGTTAGTTCAGCCTTTAATTTTTCATAAATGTGCTTACAGAGAAATTCTAACTTGGACACATCAAAGATTTGAAATTTGTAAACTATATCGAATTCATATATTAGGTGTTTACTTGTTTTCAAATCCTTGCTTAATTATGCATCATTATATACATGTATAAATATTGTACGTTGTATTTAAGGAATAGGAAATCATTCTTTGTGAATTATGAGGCGATCAAATATGGTCGGGAATAAAAACAGAGAGAGAGAGAGAGAGAGAGAGAGAGAGAGATATTAACTTACCACATTATCAGACTTTTATTACTAAGTCTTTTTTAAACACTTTACCTATAGTCAATCAAGACATGGTTTTTAATCATAGGTACATGTATCATCTAATTAATTTCTTTTGTCTTTTCACACCCTTATAGTTACCACAGTTACGTATACACTATATTGTCAAAGTATACCCTCTATCCAGGTAATGCACATATGCGACATTTTATAAATTATCTTAAAATATTGATAAATCTACTTAGAGACGTATAAATTGTTAGTATATTATCATACTTTCTTGATCTACTGAAAAGTAAACAAAGCGCGAGCTAAAAAAAACAATCTTAGTTGTGTAGAACACTACAGCGGAGACATTTTTTCCTTCTCGGTTCTGGGGTGTATTCTGATTAGCACACGTGTGAATGCCTGCAGGGCTTCATTTACCCGAGTTTACATGTCGTGAAATCCTCTGCTAATATGTATACACCGAAAGAGATTTAAAAACAAAGGGACTAAATGGCGTGTGCAAATTATTGTCAAAATACTCATGGTTTTCCTTTTTTCAGATTCTTAAACAATTGCACAAAATCTAATCCGCGATCAATATTTAATATTCCACAAAGTAATTTAGTGATACGGTCATACATGTACCATACGCAAATGGCCGACTGGATTACAGTGTATGTAAACAAAGACATCTTTTAGATACATGTACATGATAACTCTAAGAGAAATTTTAATAACTGACTACGGGTAGGACCTTTTCTTATAGGGGAAAGCCGGACCATAAATGTTAACATTAAAGGTCCGGCCGGACCATTTTACGGGGCGGACCTTATACGACACCGGTCACACCCGCCGTGAGCTCTTTGTCGTAATCGGGAAAAAACCGGAAAAGTCCGTAGACAATTAGGTGATTAATTATGGTCTAACAATTAGTATGAAAAACTTCATGAAATATAAGCTTTATGTAATTATGTATCCGTTCAAACGTTAGAGAGCGGAAGCTTAGAATTTATCATTTTGTTCAAAGTTCAAGCGATCCATGTACAACTCTGTCGCAAATCATCGGACCAAAACCAAATTCGAACTCAGCCTGTACATTACTATGTCACATCCATATATTAAATTTGAGTGGAATGTGTGCAACGGTTTTGAGATAATGATAGGAAATTTAGTATTCCAATTTTTTCTAAGTTCAAGAGGCATAACTGTGTCAAAAATCATCGAACCGGAACCAAATTAGAACAACCCAACTTGTATATTTACAAGGTTAGCTTTTTAAAAAGCTAAGAAAGTCAGCCAGCAGAATATTAATATTTAGGTCAAAAGTGAATATATAAGCTCTCATTAAGAGGGTTCAGGAGATATGTATGCGGACTCCAGGCCGTGCCTGCAGACGATACCGTGGATAGTCTTATAGACTAATACGTATTTATAGAGGCGTTACTGACGATGCGCAGTTTGACCTAGAAACTGACCAGTTTCATAACTTATTCGAATTTCTCAAACACGGACTGTCTAATTCCTTCCCAGAATTCCAATTCACGCAAGCGCATTTGAAGTTTCATTCTAACTTAATTAGTCAGCCCGTGGGCTGACTAATAAGTTACATCCATATATCAAATTTGAGTTACCGGTGTGCAACGGTTGTTGAGATAATGATCGGAAAGTGAATGATGACGGAATGAAGGACGGAAGGACGGAATGACAAAGAACGGAATGACGGAATGACGGAACAGTGTAGCACTATAAGCCCCAGCCATTTCATGGTTAAGCATAAAAATAAATAGGCATTTAAGACTAAAAGGTAGATCTTTTTTTTTTAATCCATTGATTAAAGGATTCATTTTTAAATGACGTATCTCGCCTTTGATATATATGTTCGTTTCGTATTTCTAATTTCAATATTTATTAACTGGTGCTTTTATCCAAAATGGCATGTTTATCATTTAACAAGCTTATGTGGTGATGAACACATAAAATTCATTTCTTTTTTACATTTAAAGAAATAGAAACCTTTTTAATAAATCAAAAGGTCGCAGAAAAATCCAGTGTGAAAATTGTCCAAACTTTATAATTTTATTTTTAGAAATGAATATTACCCGTTTTATAAAACATGTTTAAATTTCATATTCTTCTATTGTAATGAAGTCCGTATGGTGTACTTTATTATTATACGTCATTTGAAACCGTTTTAAAACTAGCAGAGGACTTTTAAAATATATAACAACAAGAATACGTCTTTAAATAAGCATTGAATCACTTTTTTTGAAAGATAGTCTCATAAATGCAGCGGTGCGTGCATACAAATGAAAATTTGTATGCACACATCGCTGCAGTTATGAGACTGTATTTTTTAAAAAACAGAATGATTTGATGCTTATATTTACATTTTTTAACTTCTTGCTTTGTCTGCAAATGTGATTTATAACTTAACATTCCTATTTTATCCTAAGGGTACGTTCATATAAATGGAAGAGCCACTGTAACAGCCACAAGCGTGAACTTTGATTTTTGCTTGTGACGTTGCAGTTTACAGCGTTCAACGTTTGTGACGTCATAATAAAACTCGTCATTTTAATCATTTGAGTACCCCGTGTGTGTTACCGTGTTATAACTGCCGTAGCTTTCAACACACTTTACAAACAAAAAAATATGTGGATTGCTGTATAGGCAATGTATATAATTATACTGATAAATTCAATACAAAAATTTTCATCGGTGTAATTTAATACATTTACATTATTATACTCTCTATGAAAATATTATAATATTTTTCTAAAAATGGCGCCGTTATTTTGAATAAAATTGTGTTCACGTACTTTTTGGACATCCTTCGTTTATAATTACTTAGTTCATTATACGATTTTATTTATATTATAAAGCTTTCAAGACAGCACTTTAAGAACCGAATTGATTTTTGTAGACTGATGGAGATGCAACGTTAAGTTATGCAACGTAAAGTTTCACTAAAAACTGAAATTTCCTATCGGAATACCAGAACTTACTATAAGAATTTCAATTCCGATAGGATTTAATAAAATCCGATAGGAAAACTCAATTTCTTATTGGAAAACAAACTCTCTGAGTCAAAATCCTATAGGAAATACCATTCTCCTACAGGAAATAATATTCCTGTTAAGTATTTAGAAAAATAGCTCACCTGCTAGGTGAAACAAACTACGAGGGTTGTTCAAAAAGTAATTTTATTCAAAATAACGGCGCCATTATGAGGAACGTATTATAATATTTTGATATAGAGTATAATAATGTATTTGTATAAAAATCCCAACAATGTACATTTTTGTATTGGAGTTATCAATATTTATACATTGCCTATACAGACTGCACGGTCCAATCTGACGCTGAGTTATAACGACGTTTCTATAACGTCGTAGTCTTGGGTTTACTTAAGATTAATATGCCGCTTTCTCCGTTTGTGCAGAGGGTACAATCGCATACTCCATCAAATATCGCTTGTGTCTCTTGTGGATAAGTAAACTCGAACTATTTCGATGTCGTTTGTTTTGTTTCTATCGGTGTTTTACCTCAGTCGACACATTTTATGATGGCGCGCTTTTCCGTGCGGTCAGCTGACGTCGCTTTTTCGGGCGTTATTATAAACATGTTCTAGCCGTAATAGCTTTTAAAAGTCCTCTACTAGTTTGAAAAAAGCTTCAAATGACTTATGAAAATGACGCACATCATACAGACTACATCACAATAGAAGATTATGAAATTTTGAAATGTTTTATAAAAACTGTAAATATTCATATCTAAAAACTCAATAACAAAGTTTGGAAAATTTTTACGCCGAGCCGTGCGTACTTTCCGCGACCCTTTGATGCATTAAAAATTTAGTTTATTTCAATGGAAAACACTGAAAAGCACTCTAGTTTGATTTGAAATTTTATGACAAGGATTTGTATATACAATATGTATATATTAACCCATTTAAAATAACAAAAACGCGATTGTCCACGAACTTTTTGGACAACCCTCGTAAAAACAAAAGTTGTTATATACTCTCTAGACCATGGTCTATCATTTGGTATCAATGGATTTTTCCGAAACTGCATCTTAAGCGGATGCAAAAATGCCACCTTGGCACTGGCATAATTATCCGGCCCAGTGTTTAAAATGTACTTTTTTTTCTAAATCTTTTTTATCTTAGAGTTTAATCACATAAATGAAAATATTGAAGAGTTTGTTGATGTGCACAAAGTTGCGAATGCTCGTTAGTGTGAATTGTAAGTACTAGTGATCGAAGTTCAAAATATTGATTTAAGATGCTTACTGGTGGTAAAAACAACTATAAGGGGTATAATCATTTCAGTAGGTGTTTGAGCATAGAAACACACACAACCGTTCTTTTTTCATCGCGTCGTCAGGATTAACTCCGTGGTACCTGCAACGTGATTTGCAGTTTTATTAACTACACACGTATGCGTTTTCCCTCATTTCTAAAATTTTAAATCTTCGACAACATCCATTGTTGATCAATTTTGTTAGTAGAAAACATAATGAACATCTTCATAAACTAGGTCACTGAAGTGCAGAAACGAGGGGCTGTGCCAAAAATAGTTCCGACCAGAAATATTTCTTAAAGCACCACCCGTTTAATAAGGCAAAGTTTTTATCACACTAGTAGTATGGATTTTTGAGATGGTTGACGGTTTGTTATTGTCATTTTTTCATACAGCACACACATGGGCTAAATATTGTTAAGATAACTAAAATTCCAAAACTATACATGTTTACTACTCAAACTTGGTATTTTGTTCATTTTATTTCACGCGCAAATGTTCATAATATGTTTCACATTGATAATATGATAATATAAAATGATACGTATATGATAGAGAGACAGAAGTATTTATTAAATTGCACAGTTGCCAAAAATGTATATATTTATATATATAGAGTAACCAGTCAATAAAAATGTTCCCTCAGTTTTTTTAATTTCAGTAACATAAATCTAGTGCCATTGTCTGAAATGACACGTTTGTCTTTAAACATGATTATGTGGACATGAAAATATGAATTGCAAATTGTTAATATGAAAAAAAAAAATTATTTTGTAGCTAAGATGTATGCAATATGTAAAAGTATGATGCTTTCTTTATTCTCTCACTGTTGGGAATATAGCAAGACTTGTTCACATAAACCGTGAGGAATCAATTGTCATTTTTTAAACATAAAAAATCCACTACCTCTTTAACAAATGTATCGGTCATTATTGTTTCATATGATAAACTTTTACGCACTGTTTTCCGTAGAAACTCTTGATCAATGTATAACTGGAGCAGATTGTCATGTTCTTCTTTGGAGTTCCTGGGGAAGCTGTTCTGGTACTTGTGGACATCAAAAACAAAACCGAGGACGACAATTTTGTTGTAGTGAAGCAGTAAAACCTTGGAATTTGGAGAATTGTCTACAGCACTGTAATTTGCCTAATACTTTTGAATATTTGCAAATCAAACGATGTCGTGTTTGTAAAAACGGAGGAAAGCTGCTATCAGTTTTATATCCTTGTATTTGCAGTTCACGGTACAAAGGGGATTGTTGTGAAGGTAGGAATGAAAAATGACAATAACAAACAGCAAACCATCTCAGGGTTAATCCTGAAAAATGTTAAACTTCGATAGTTACATATAATCTTTGGTCTGGTGTCAATGCAAATGTGTTTGCATTTTACAAACATTGTTCAGTGCTTTTACAAACAAATAACTAAGAAATGAAATCAGTCATATTCGTTTAAGTCGGTTTTTGCTATTTGCAAACAAGGATACCAGCTTAACTAATCTTTTTGTAAACATATAATCCCTTTCCTTTTTTTTTTATCAATTAACAAACAATAAAAATGGTATAAAAAACGTTATTCTTACTGAAATAACAAAAAATAATACAGTATTATTTTTATTTCCCCCACTCTCAAATTAGTACCTTGCAGCGTAAAGCAATGGGCTAGAACGTTAACTACAGCACCTTAAAGCCATGATTATGAATTCGAATCTTGGGCTTATATACTTTTTACCTTTCTAAAAAATATTAACACGAAATTATTGCTTAATTATTATAATATTTGACAATTTTTAAACAGTGAAAATATTTATATCATAATGTAGTTTTATCCATTTTATCTAGATTAGGATTGACCGTGTCCCATACCATCTTTATAACTGATTTGTACAATCATATTCTAACTCATTATAAATTAGAAAACACAACTCTTTTAAAATCATGTTGTATGGCTCTAAAGCCCCTTTCACAATTGGCGCACGAGCAGAAGCGACAAAATATTCTTGCGACCGAAAAAAATAGAAATGGTTCGTAAACTGTTGCCAAAATAATCGCATTTGCAAAAGTACTCGTACGAAACTCGCACGATTCAGAGCGAACGTTTTGCGATGTTGACGTATTGAATCTTGCGATATATCTTGCGTCTATATGAATTATACATGTCCAAGACCAACTTTGTTGTCGATATCGACGATATCGTAAACAAAATGACGATATCGACATCAATATCGAATTTTAAAATATGCTAGAACAATTATGATGTCGATATCGACATACACTGATGAAGTTGCAAAAACCAATTATGTTGTCGATATCGACGATATCGTGCGTAAAATGACGATATCGACATCGATATAGACACTAATAAGATTCAAGACTTAGTATGTATAGGCGATATCCTACATAAAATGACGATATCCTAATCAAAAGTGATCTTTATTATTTTTTGCATAAAAGTAATATAACAATGTCAAAAAAATGACAATATCAACCTTGATATTGACTCTTTCATTTGAGTACATCGGTAATAAAATTTAATCAATATCAAAATTGTTATTTTGAAACATTGGTCTATAACTTATCAAGATATCAAGATAACATTATCGATATCAATACCAAGTTAAGACAATAGCAGTAAGAAGAACATCTAAATGATGGTATTTAATGATTGTAAAATGATATAAATGCGATCGTCTATATCGACGAAAAATAAGATAAGCATGGTACAGTTTTCAAAAGTACTTGATTACGTTGTACATATATGCGGATCGATATTGATACGATATCGTCGATATCGACAATAAATATTGACAGCTCTAGTTGTGTACATATGCGAATCGATATCGATACGATATCGTCGATATATTCTCGACAATTAATATTGACAGCTTTTGCTGTGTACATATGCGAATCGATATCGATACGATATCGTCGATATCGACGATATCAACGTTTAAATACAGTCAGTTGTTAGTTGTGTACATATGCAAATCGATATCGATACGATATCGTCGATATCGACGATATCGACATGAAATATGGACAGCTTAAGTTGTGAACAGAGGAAACTTAAAATCGATATGATATAGTCAATATCGACAATATCAACTTTAAATATGAACACCTTTAGTTGTGTACATATGCTATTCGATATCGATACGATATCGTCGATATCGACGATATTGACGTTAAATATGGACAGCTGTAGTTGTGCACATATGCGAATCGATATCGATACGATATCATCGATATCGACGATATCGACATGAAATATGGAAAGCTTCAGTGTATAAAGAAAAATCAATATCGATACGATATCGTCGATTTTGACGGAAAGTACGTATACTCAAATGTAAAATGTCTTAGCATGAAAATATGCAAAATGAAGTCATTATTATGGTGTTTTAGGATGGTTAAAAGATTTTGAAGCGATATCGACACAATGTATAAAATGCTTAGTACGGATATGTTTTTAAGTTCTATAATATTGAAATTAGTGAATCGATATCGATACAAAATTGTCGATATCATCGATATCGATACTACATCATGTCTTGGACATAACTCTCTATATGCGACTGTTGTACAATAAAAGCGAGTGTTGTAAGATAATGCGATAGAATCGCACGAAAGATCAGATGATCGGACGATCGAAAGGCGCTCGTCCGATCATGCGTTTCATCGTACGAATACTTGACGAGTCAGAGGGGGTATATATACCGCCCGTTTCCGACTCTCTTCAGTAGAAATAGTTGAATGCAAGAGAGGATGCCGCCCAAGAAGATGATCAAAGCAACAGCCAAGATCAAGGTCAATTGTGACCTGAAACAGATATGCTTATACAGTGTATACTGTATAAGGGAACTATTCGCCCCCGTTTTATTTTCGCTCATTTCGCTCTTTTTGTCAGATAGCGGATTAAGACTTGGCGAATTCGAATGTCTCATATTATCTCTCTTTTACCACAACATTGTTGGAGCGAATTCAAGACGAGGCAAAACCGTAAGTTGAAGCAAAAATAACACGGGCGGAAAAAACCCTGTGTCCAGAATATACTAGTGGCAAAGCATGGAAACTGAAACCGATAAATCTTGCAATGATTGTAAAACGTTGCATGATTACATGAGAAAAGTTGAGCAACAGTCATGGTCGCACATCACAAGCATAAACGGCTGTAATTCATCTTACGATCTTTAAAAATCGTGCATCGCTCTTGCAAGTACACAAAACGTTGTAAAACGTTCGTAGTAATGGTCGCGTCTGAATAGTGTGCATGTCCACTATTTTGAGGAGACTTGATGCGACCACAAAAACGAATGCAACGAATGCGAGAGCCCGTATAACATATGCGATTGCTCGTGCGAGGCAAAAAAAATCCGATCGCAAAGTGTTGTTAAGTGCTCGTGCGCCAATTGTGAAAGGGGCTTAAAGGATAGTTTCGTCAAAGATATTGAAATGTTTGTATGCATGATTGTATTGCAAAGTATTACAAAATAGGTTTTAGCAAAGTTTTATTTATTTTTGAAATTGTTTATTGTGTTAAATGTTAGAACTGATATAATTTTGGATTACACATTTATTTACTAAATTGTATGAAAAGCAATGCACATTTGAAAAAAGTCAGCTCTCATAGTGGCTTTATAATCTCTTATTCAACAGATTTAAAAATATCAACACATATTTATATACCAGCTGCATATAGTCACAAAAGTGGGAAATATATATTTTTAAACTGAATAAAATCAAAGCGTTGATTTCTTTAAAAGAATCATTGAAAATACACCTTTCATTTCCGGACATTAATCAGAAATGACTATTCACATTAATTGTGGCTGTATGCATAGCCATTGTTATACAAAATATTGATTTTATTAGATATTGAAAAAATATTGCTTTATTATTAAGGGAGAAAATATAATATGGAATTTGACATGCACATCGCTATGTTTATGGACCCAATATGATTGAAGAACCATTTTTAAAAGCAAGATGTTCGTTCTTTTCTTACAATCTACATGTTTTGATATACGTTTTATTTTATAATAGTCGAACGTCGAAATTGTTTTGTATTAAATTCTTTTATTTTTATTTCACTTTTATTATCATTAAAACAAGGATTTGAAATTAATCAGTGAAAATCATTGATAATATATATTGCCCCCCCCCCCAAAAAAAATATATAATATGTCTCCAGCGTTTTGTCACACAGGCCTTAAAGAACGTAAATGTTGTTAATCTACATCTAACTTGAGCAAGCGGCCTCCGCTTTGCGCCGGGCAATATTTCGTCCCTCGGGGGCTAATATAATCAATGTTGCCCTCAACCCCAGTCAACATTTGTTTTGTTATATGAAGAAACAAACAAAAAATCAAGAAAGGATTTGAAAACAGATCGCCGTAATTTTCTTGGCTCAACATAGAGTTCACGAATTCAGTTTTGCGCAAAGTTCATTTCCAAAATATCGTCGGCATCAAAAGGTCAGTGGTGATATTCCACTGTCTGTAGGAACTAGGCTAAAGATAGTTTACCTGATTTTACTTCACAATAATTCGCAAATCCATATTCCCGTTATGATAACAAACCATCGCATTGCGCGTCCGTTGTTTACTTGACTTGACTGACTGTCTATTATGACGTCACCTTGTTTTTGGAGTCGCGAAGGTTTATTTACGTCACCGTTTACGAATCAACAAATCAGAGGCGAATAATTGAAATAGAGGGAATATTCTCTCTTATATTCTGACATCAAAAAAATATTAACCGGTCAATATATTTCGGACGAACTATAATTACAATTATTGACTACTGTGGTTTCACCAATATTCGTTGAATACCAATTTTCGTGGATTTCGTTTTCAAGTTGATCCACGAAATTAAATATTCATTGAAATGCAATTGCTGTTAACATTTTGTATTGATAGGGTCATTGGCCACAAATTTACGTATCCTTGAAACTGTGATTTTCACTTTATCCACGAAATTTGATACCCTTGAATATTAATGAAACCACAGTATTCGTCTATATAGAGTTATATAGTGAGAATATACTACTGAATATAACAATAATATTTATTATACTTTCATGTTAAATACTGAAATCTGATTGGTTTAGACGCAGTTGACAATCCGTTCTCGTACCCTCAGCGTTAGCAACACACTTGGCAACGGGCCGATAGAACGAATTGTTACATGCGCGTAAATTATGCGCGTACGGTTCGCCGTAGAACTCGCGTCTTTTCTATATAAAAGCAGGAAAATTTGCTATAAAGTTAAGACATTCAGTATAATAAAATAAATAGTGCCTGCTTGGGAGGGTACCAGTTGAAATTGACACCCCTTGAAAACCATTATCAACCTCCGCTTCGCGTCGGTTGACAATGGTTTTCTCGGGGTGTCAATTTCAACTGGTACCCTCCCAAGCAGGCACTATTTATATAATATTGCTCCCCCCCCCAAAAAAAAATATATATATATAATATGTCTCCAGCGTTTTGTCACACAGGCCTAAAAGAACGTAAATGTTGTTAATATACATCTAACTTGAGCAAGCGGCCTCTTATCAAATTCCAAAGATGATTTAGATATTAAAATAAGACAGATTTTGAATATTCGAAAATTATATGTAAATCATTACCCGACGATAAAACCTACCGTGTAACGCTATTATAGATATAAAAATTGAGAAAGAAATATACATAAAGGTGATGTTTATTCCGAGAGAAAGGACGTCACAATATTTTGATATCCATTCCTCCTTAACATTTATTTCCCTCACTATTGGACATTTTAGACAAAAAAGCATATATGTAAGACAAGCGATTAGGTCTTGACCATAACTTTGTAATTAACGTCCCTAGCTAGGTGGCTCTTGTAGTCTTGGTATGATAATGCCTTATCTAGCTGCTTGTTAAAGTTTATGTCTGATATAATTGTGTACTTGGCATCTAACAGGCAAACTTTTTAATATCTGAGATAAGATAATAATCTTTTATAGGGTCGGGTGATTAATGGCTTTAGATTCAGAAGTTTCGGTGTTAGATTAGTTTACATGGCGCAACTTCTTAAAATCCTCTCCTGGCATCTAGAATGCAAGCTATGTACATGGGAGCTTGACTTTTCATACTGTGAATATGCAAATCTTTACATTAGAATTTCATTGAGCTCATAATAAACATTTTGAAATGTGTAACCGTTTTCGTCATGGTTCTTGTATTTGAAGACTATTGGTAATATATTGCAGGTATTGAGCAATCATTTATCAAAGATTTAATTTATTTAAAGACATTAAGAACGACACATCACATTTCGTTTTTTGTTTGTTGAGTAGTCTCTTTCCTGGACTATTTTGTAAAAGAAAAATGCACCAGCAGTCTTTCCACAAGCACTTATGTCAAATAGAGTCAAATAAAGTACTTGATGAGTAGGTCCAACATTACTTTTATTCAAAACAACCCAACGAAGCAACAAATGAAATACAAGAGGGATTATCCTGGTCTCCATATACTGATATTTATGTGATACTGGTGATCTGGCTAGGACATATGAAGAACATAACACATGTTTGAGTGAATATTGTCATTTATTTTGACAATAAGAAAAACAGACTAAAGGGGAGATCTTAACAATAGACTTAGTGAGATCATCCGACATTGGATGCAAGGAAGGAAGATGCGTAGATTTTAAAAAGACCATCCTCTGTTTTGAAACAGTTATTTTGAAGAGACGCTATAAAACATCTCGTGACGTATTATCTCGTTATGGTTGGCCGATTAAATGCATTTATGTACATACTCTTGAATTTCAAACCTTAGATATAACATATATAACATTTGCAATCTGACTGTTTTAAATAAGTTTATTAATCATGATGCTTGATTATAATGAAAATAAGTGGACAAAATGAATGCTAACTGATGGAATATTTTGTTATAGATATGGTGAAATGCAGCGATCATCCATGTAAACATGGAAGATGCTCTGACCATCCCTCCTCCTTTGTCTGCACGTGTGATCCTGGATATAAAGGCATAAAATGTGACACTCGTTAGTATATACAATCATATGACAGGCTACAAACGACTTTATGTTAATTTTTTTCGTAGGTTCCTATAAATTAATTTATGTTCAATATTTTTGACAATTATACTAAGGGTATTGTTAACAACTAAATAAGAAAACGATTTTTATTTCTTAAAAAAAAAATAAAACGTCCGTCCTTATAGGCAAGACATGCAGTGAAGGAATCGTTTGTCAGAACAGGGCTACATGTCAAGATGGATCAAGTGGATTCCGATGTCACTGCTCGAGAAAATTTACGGGGGAACTTTGCGAAACACGTATGTTGTATAAACTGTTTTTTAAAACTTAATCTTTTTCAAGATTATAACTGTACATGTTTACCTTACGATATAAAATACAGTATTTGTAAAAGGTTATAATATTTATAACATATTGACTCTACATACCTTAAGAACCATTCTCTTAATAATATTCATTTGACTGATCAACTATCACTTTTTATTTTGAAGCTCTAACATGTCGTGATAATCCATGTCAAAACAGTGGAACATGCATCAACACAGGAAGGTCGTTTCAGTGCAAGTGTCCTCATACCCATTCAGGAGATGTTTGTGAGAAAGGTAAACCGATTCAAAAGAGATTGTTATTTGTTTTATAGCATATTGCTATTAAATACGATATATTACCAACACACTTTTCTCATATTTAACTTATAAACGTATGCAGAGTATATTAAAAACAACAGAGTCGTAGACAAAAAACTATTCTTGAAAAACAAAAAATAGTTCCATAAAATAGTTGGTAATATTTTGTGATTGAAAATATGCATTGCCATCATAAAGAAATCGAAATTAAGATCTTTATTTGCGTTATAAATCATTCTGAATAAGCTTTTAATCTAAATTAGTGTATGAAGTATTTATCAAAACAGTTGGGGTATTTTTGGTCAAAATTCTGTAGACAGGGTTATTTTCGCCCTTCAACAGTTTCGCTCGGTCTTGAATTCACCCAGACACAAATGTGTTTAAAGAAACATTGGAATTCACATAGTCTAAAAATTCTCACGCTGATAAATTCCGATACAGTGTGAAGCATTTTGGAAAACATGCAGAATAAACTTTTTTGCAATCTTAATTGTTCTCAAATATTTAATTTAATACCAATTTGTCAATATTTGTGAAGGATTTGAAAATGTATGGGGTAATAATTCTACATTTATTTACCTTTACGACTAATATCAAATAATGTTCTAGATACAGAAGCTTTGACTGGCCAGCAATTTGTTTTCAATTTGTAGCTTTAACTTGTAAGGATTCCCCATGTCAAAATGGAGGATCGTGTACCAAAATAGGAAGTTTGTTTCGGTGCAAGTGTCCTCCTACTCATACAGGCAATGTCTGTGAGAAAGGTAAACTGATATCAAAAATATATTTTAAGATGTATTGTATAAAATGGTTTTTAAATGCAAGTTAATACCTACAAACCTTTCTCATATTTAGCTTATAAGAAGGCAGAAAATAATGCAAAACAAACAATAAAATTGATCAAAATGGTAGAAAAGTGCCATAATATTTTACTATTTGTTTAACTTCAGTGATATTGTGTTCGTCTCACCCTTGCCTGCATGGGACCTGTACAGACACGACGTCCGGATTCAGTTGTTCGTGTGATGAAAGGCATACTGGTGTTAAATGTGATCAACGTATGCATACTTAACTTCGTATGATACTTATTTTATTTTAGATCTGTCAAATATAATTTATGTACATTTCAATGGTATAATTTAAACAAACATCTTTGAAGAAACAAGTAAACAGAATAGGAATGCAGCATCCATATTTCAAAGAATAACACTTTTAATTAACTCTATTATCTTATTTCAAAGCAAATTTTACTTCCTCAAACTGTCTTTCTTGTCAAATTCTTCAAAAACCTGTGGTTTTTTTCTTAAATACAAAACTAAGGTAAATAGTATAAATGTTGCCTAATTTACTTATTACATTTTTATTGCAGTGAGACTGTGTTCGTCTTATCCATGCCTGCTTGGAAACTGTACAGACACTGTGTCTGGATTCAGTTGTTCGTGCGATGAACGGTACACGGGTGCTAAATGTGATCAACGTAAGTATACTTAACTCTTTTTAATAAGTTCTCAGGTTTGGACGAATTACATTGTAAAGTAATTCATTACATTACCATTACTGCATTAACATTACCATTACTTTGTGCAAAGTCAATAATAGTTTAAAACAAGAGACCCATAGGCCACATCACTCACCTACACAACAGTTCCTTATATCATTCTAAATCAATTTGTTAAACATTGTCTATGTTACACTTTAAACTTTAAACTTTTCTTTGCGCCTGAGTATTAGTCCGGCGGTCACGATTTTAATTATTTAGAATATACATTAAATGGGGATACTTGCATAGTAATATCACAAATTGGAGCATTGTAGTTCTTGAAAAGAATTTAAAAAAAAAATATCCTATATATTTCGATGTTAAACTTTGAACCTGTCTTGGGACCCCAGGATTAATTTGGGGGTCAAAATTTTAACAATTCAGTATCTACAGTATTTGAAGATTTTTCCATAGTAATCTCACAGATTGTAGCATTGTCGTTTTTTGAGAAGTAGACTTTTAAACATTTTCCCCTTTATATTTCTATGTTAAACTTTGAACTCCTCTTGGGGTTTAACACTTTAGAATTTCCTTTCTATTAGGTTGCTTTTTACCAATTTTGGTTAAATTTGGCGAAGTGGTTCTAGAGAAAAAGTAAAAATTGTGAAAAAATTACAGACAGATGAATAGACAGACAGACGGACGACAGACAACAGGTGATCAGAAAAGCTCACTTCAAACTTTGGTTCAGGTGAGCTTAAAAGTAAAGCTCACGAGAGTTTTTGCAAATGTTTCATATTTAAAACACAGTTTAACATATCTACAGGTTCATGTTCACTATCAGGTTCAAATTTAACGACTTATTGTTATATACACGATTGCTGCTGCACTTTATGATAATCAAAGTGTCAATGGTTTTATCTTTTAACTGCATCCTGTCGGGTTGAAAATCTTACCAGCTAAATCAAATAACATTCTACAGGATAAAAAAAGTACTGTTTGGCAATCTTTAACTTACAGCCCCTTTCACAATTGGCGCACGAGCACTTTACAACACTTTGCGATCGAAATTGTTTGGCTTCGCACGAGCTATTTCATACGTTGCAAGAGCTCTCGCATTCGTTGCAAGCGTTTTTGTGGTCGCTTCAAGTCTCCTCAAAATAGTGGACATGCACACTATATATTCAGACGCGACCAAATGCGATCCAAATTATTGCAATGCAACGCACGAACATTAGTACGAACGTTTTACAACGTTTAGTGTACTCGCAAGAGTGATGCACGATTTTTAAAGATCGTAAGATAAGCCGCAGCTGTCTATGCGTGTGTTGTGCGACCATGAGACTGTTACTCAACGTGATTATGTAATCTTGCAACGTTTTACAATCATTGCAAAATTTATCGGTTTCAGTTTCCATGCTTTGCCACTAGTATATACTGGATACAGGGTCATTTTCGCCCCGTGATATTTTCTACCTACGGTTTTGCCTTGTCTTGAATTCGACTCAACAATGTTGTGGTAAAATAGAGACGATATGAGACATTGGAATTCGCCAAGTCTTAATCCGCTTACTGACAAAAAGTGCGAAATGAGCGAAAATACATTGTAAAACGGGGGCGAATAGTTCCCTTATACAGTATACACTGTATAAGTATATCTGTTTCAGGCCACACTTGATCTTGATTTTGGCTGTTGCTTTTGTCATCTTCTTGGGCGATATCTTCTTTTGCATTCAACTATTTCTAATGAGCGTCGGAAACGGGCGGTATATATACCCCCTCTTACTCGTACGAGCATTCGTACGATGAAACGCATGATCGGACAAGCGTCGCTCGTCTTATCCCATTGGCTTACATTCAATCGTCCGATCATCTGGTTTTTCGTGCGACCCTATCGCATTATCTTACAACACTCTCTTTCATTGTACAACAGTCACACATAGACGCAAGATATATCGCAAGATTCGATGCGTTTACATCTCACAACGGTCGCTCTGAATCGTGCGAGTTTCGTACGAGTTCTTTTTCATATGCGATTATTTTGGCAACAGTTTACGAACCATATCTAATTTTTTCGGTCGAACGAATATTTTGTCGCTTCTGCTCGTGCGCCAATTGTGAAAAGGGCTTACGATATATTAAGAGTTTAGGCAATAAGAGAAAATATACATGAATTTTGTATTTTCTGTCTGTCCAAACAAATGTACTTAATATAAAACACACACACAGAGAGAGAGAGAGAGAGAGAGAGAGAGAGAGAGAGAGAGAGAGAGAGAGAGAGAGATTATTTTTAAATGGGTTATAATATTGAAAGAGATTTTCAAGCTTCCAAAAATCAGGATTGGACAGCACATTCATTTTTGCTTTTAAAGGTGCAAGTGAATGGGATTTGGGTGTTAATTATTCACTTCTTTAAAACAATAGATTGTTTTGATATTTAGATAATCATCAGGGCATGGTGTGTTGTTAACACATTCTTTACAGTTAATCATTTATTGAATGCACAACTAATTGGAGTAAATTTTTCAAATGATTTCAAACTAATAATGATTTTAAGTTAATTACAGCACTTTTAAAAATGTTATTAAATTGTGTCGTTATAGCTTTTAATATTAACAATTTAAAAATGCGATGTTTTATATTGTTAAGAAATAAAAAACTAAAATATTGTTAAAAATTAATACAACTAAAATATTTTTATCTCAAAAATTTTTTCTTTCTTCTTTCAAATATTTTTTTCATGATTTAATTCATCACTATTTTAAAATCTGAGCGTAAATAAATAAACATAGTAATGCAAAGCAATGCCATGCAATGCGAGCATTCCACTAGATTTTGGAAAGTAATGCATTACATTACCATAACTGGTAATGCTAAATTTGTGGCATTACAAATTACTAGCATCTCTATGAAAACATGTTATGTATTGCAATACATTACGATTACATTTATCATCACCCCAAGCCATATATATATATATATATATATATATATATATATATATATATATATATATATATATATATATATATATATATATATATCAGGCTTGGGGCGAATAACATTGTAAAGTAATGCATTACATTACCATTACTTCCTGAATTTGGGCATTAAATTACCAATTATCAATACTTAATTTTTTATGAAGTTATGTGCTCTTAAATACTGGTAAACCCTAAATTACTATTACTATTGAATAGGACCTGAAGCACATTTGCAGCTCTGTCCTGCTGCTACCTTGATTAAGAAAAACAATGGCTTGTGTGAAGAGCATTTATTGAAAATGCCAGATGAAGTTATACTGAATATAAAAATGACAAGTATTCCTTTTAAAGGAATGATCGGCATGTTGGCTATTATCTTTGTTCAGCTTTGTTATGTAATGCGAAAGCATTCCGCTACATATTTTGTTGATTTCCAATATAATTAACATTTTTTGAAAAAAAGATAAGATTGCATGTAAATGAAAATTGTGTATCAAATGTTGATATAGGAAACTATTTGGCAAACTTAAAGGAGATGATATTAAACTTTGTTTGAAGATAACCAAAATACTACATTCAATTACCGTATCTTGTAACTTCTAAATTGTAATTAATCCAAAACCTAACTAACAGCTTATCTTTTTATTTACAATCCAAATATCATGTTTATCCCCGGACAAATGGAGTATGAGTCAGTTTGGATACGAGTCAGTTTGGGTACGACTTCACTTTACTCCGTTCCGAAATAGAAAGGCATGAATATGCTTTACTTTTAGTAGGCGAATTGTACTTCCGATAAATATTCTTACGCATATGTAAAGACAAACGTGATTAGAATCAGTTTGTATGTAACTGTATAAATGTTTTAATTTCAATGCATACGAATAGGAGTAGCGTTTATTTAGTATTCTACGTGTAATTAAAGATTTTAATGAGGCTGTCATTGCAAAGAAAATAAAGTAGTGCAAGGCGCAATGCGTGCGCAAATAGTAAAATTTGCCGGATGCCTCATATGGACACAACTGTGATCGGCCGAAGCCGATCACAAAAATGTAAGACTGCATACAATTAGTAAATTATAAAAAATGCAGCAGAAGGTGGGGCCCAAAAAATATCCCACACCTTTCACAAAAGGAAATTATCCATTCCACTCAAACAAACAAAATAACTTATAGTAAGGAGGATAGAAGGGGTGGAGGTGGGCAAAACTTCGAATCACACCGATTTGGAGCCAAAATTGATATATTTAGGATCGGGCTAATAGACGGAAAATGCTCTTAGCGGGAAAAGTATAAAAACCCCAAAAGACCCCCCTATATCCTCATACTATCATCATTTGAATAATTGTTACATAATAAAAATATGATACATAAAAACTGTAAGTATTTCGATCACATAAATTCCTTTATATACATGTTCTTAAATACACTTATGTGCTCTTAAATACTGGTAAACCCTAAATTACTATTACTATTTAATAGGACCTGAAGCACATTTACAGCTCTGTTCTGCTGCTACCTTGATTAAGAAAAACAATGGCTTGTGTGAAGAGCATTTATTGAAAATGCCAGATGAAGTTATACTGAATATAAAAATGAAAATGTGAGACTGCATACAATTAGTAAATTATAAAAAATACAGCAGAAGGTGGGGCCCAAAAAATATCCCACTAGAGGGACACTGAACTGCATGAGAAGTGTCCCCCGCCCCACCCAAAAATGTGCTTCGTTTCACGGTAAAGATTCTAGAGAATCAAGATTTAAAGATGAAAACTAGTTTATACCAATGTATAAAAATATTTCATAAGAACGTTAAGAATATTACTTAAGCTAAATTTACAGAAAAAGAGATTCAACTAGAGCAAAGCTCGTTGCAAAGCAACGAGTAGGTCTTCCGTTAAAGCTGCGAATTAAAATGATGTGAATGTACATGGAAAGGACTGTCTTCATGGTAATGCTATAGTAGCTATACTAAACGACTAATATAAACGTACGATTTATCTCGGACTTCTATTTGTCCTTGTACATGTAGCAGTGCGTAACAGGTATTGTTTGCAAATTAAATTGGGATTGCTATTGGAAATTTAAAAACAAAATATGGCGCTTTGAAGTTAAATAATAAATTGAAGTCAAATTTGATATTAATTGAAAATAATTAAGATGAGCATGGATAAATGCTTGTTTGCGTTCAAATAATTTGTATGTTTCTAATCCTGTGATCTCTGTACATTTCACATATGGTTTATAGCTTGATACGTGCGTAAAACCTGAAACATTTATCAGCTTTAGATTTTCTGGTAAAGTCTAAACTGGAAAGGTCCATAGGGGGAGACAACATACCCAGACATAAATTTATCTGCATATGCTATGACCATGGCCATTTAATTACATACTTGGTTCATGGTCGCAATTGTAACACACTCTTAATCCTCCGAAATGATTGTTTCAAGAATGATACAGATAACTGCTAAGGGATAGAATTTAGGTCGTTGATGGATTAACACAGATGTCTGTTGTGACATTGACATTAATTTCTTTTAAATGTGATAAAGCGCATTTATGAGAATATATTGTGATATCTGGCGGCGTGACAGGCTGACCACTATGCATCTGCAATTGGGGCCCTTATAAAGCGTTTTTGCATCAGCTATTTAATAATGCCGTGTTTGAACTGACAGTATCAAATTTAAAGATTTGGATTAGATTTTTATTAGCTTATGTTAATGTCATTTATAACCATTAATGCTGCTGCTTTGGTGTCTACTGGTTTGTTTTAGGAATTACATGAGAATGGTCCGTTTACATGTAGGTGGAAAAAGGCTTTTAACAGCAAACAATTATTTTTTGGTCCAGCATAATTTTTAATTATAATTAAAGTGTGCTGTGTCCGAAAAGATAAGTAGGTCAAAAGGGCGATTCAAAATATGGCGGACAACCAAAATTCATAATACTTTTCCCCTTTTATGGCAAAAAAACAGCGACACACTATTATAAATTATCCAAGCATAGTTTTTAAAACGATATTATACACTATTATTAATTGGCAAAGCATAGTTTTTAATATATCAAGTGTGCCGAAAATTGCGTTTGTTCAAAATGGCAATTCAAAATGGTTGATGGCCAGAATGATTTTGGTATTGTATAAATCATTTCTGTGAATGATAAGTATGTGATTTTAAATTTGCAAAGGTCTATACAATAAACGTTGGCACGTTTGTATCCACACCTTACGGTTCTACAACCTTTGATGTAGTTGCATTCTTTAAAATTTAAGGAAGATCCAGGAATAAAATCTTAAGTCATTAAAATCGGCAGCAAACGACCATCACTTACATGTAATTGTAGTCTTAGCTCGGTTGAGATGTGGCTATGTTTACAAAGTTCTAAAGATTTGACATTATCACTGCAGCATTTACAGGGACCTTTATATGCTTTAAATGGGTTCCAAAAAGCATCCGCAAGATTATTTATGAGAACGTGTTGCGAATTAACATTGGCATGGTCTAACAGAAGAAGCATCATCTCTATGGATGAGATCGGTGGTGATTCTCTTTCTCTGAATTAGAAAACACAATGCTTTTTATGCATTTCTTCTCTTTCCTCATCACATTTTTGCCAAACTTTGCGAGAAGTCGTTTAATTTTTAACAAATATACAAACAGGTCGACTCCTTATACAAGATTTAAATTGTCCCTAATAATGTCGAATGGAGCATAATTCTCATGGCTGCCTAAATCATTTTGCAAAGACTACCTATTGTATAGAAAGCTGGACGGAATGTTGATTTGGGGCAAATTTTGAAACATGTAATCTTAGTGCCTCTGATGATATATATGTTAGAGATTTGTCTACTCTAAAGATTTTACAGGAAGAGACGTAAGTACTATCAGGGGCCTAGATAGGGGGGTCAACTGAGTGCACTTTTTACATAGGGGGGTCAATATGGAGGACATGAAAGGTCAAACTTTTCTCGGTACTGACGTCATAAAAGGCAGTGTTGACAGTTTGATTATTTTATTGGAACACGCAAATAGTAAATGAACAAATTGAACCATTTTTTAAAAAGTTTTAAAGTCCGAACGTATTTACACACGGTGAATCCGCAGTCCTTATTTCTGAATTTCACAGTTTTTCTTGGTTTCATCTGTGTAAAAGATGGAGAAATAATCCTGTTCGTTGAATTTAGCGGCCATGGACCATTTCTCTGTGGCTTCTTCTTTCGGTCCCCCGTTAAGGTAGATGTTAGGGCCGAGGCTCTGGGGGGGGGGGGGGTGGGTGATGACAAAATGTACCTGGGGGGTCATTGCGTAATACCTGCAGGTGTCTGGTGCTGAAAAAAAACAGCGCGGTCAACACCTGTCAGGTGTTGAAATGGGAGCAATGTTCATTCTTTACCATCAACAATCTTATCAAAAAATTCAACATTCTCATATGGATGACTGCTGCGGTCGATCGGAGCCGATTTGAGCGACGAATTCAAGAGACTGGCTACCTTATTGAACCTATTTTAAAAAGACGATTAAAGTTGTATATTTATTTGTTTTGAATGATTTTTTTACTGTTGGTAAAAACCAGAATAAAACTGTGTTTCATTGTCAGAATATCTTATGTTTTTGTTGTATCATAAATGAAAGACAGAGACAGGTTAATAGTGAGGACATAACCAGTAAAAAAAAGTCAAGAGTTCGGCAAATAAAATATGACGTCATAGCACGAGCTGAAAGACTTGGGTGTCAATTTTCATACATGGTGTCGATTCTCATACATGAACTCTGGGTAGCTAGGTAACTACCGCCCCTTTTTAGTCATTTCGCGGGGGTTTTGGTTTAACTCCGCCCCTTTTCTTTAATTTCGCGGGGGTTTTGGTTTAACTCCGCCCCCTTTTGTTAAGCTCCGCCTTCTCAGCATAAATATCGGGGTTCTCTATCCCCGCACTTCACTAGTTACCTAGTACATCCTCAAGATCCCTCAAGATGGCTTACATGATTCCTATCAGCAACTGCCCGCTACCACTGTATAGACAAGTCTTGGAGCTCTGGGAGTACGGTTGGAATCCCGTCATACAAAGCTATCAGAGAATTTCGTTTAGAGCCCTACTCGTTACGCAGCCAGCTGAGAATCCTGTTGACTTAAACCTGAACGTAGAGGATTTTTATGCTGGTAATACTATCTTTGTCCAGAGAAGATTGGATTCTGCTTTGCCGCCGCCACCTCCGGGAGTTGTTCCCTCTAGACCGCCGCCACCACCACCACCCATGCAAACCATAGTAGTGCCTCCAGCTAGACCGCCGCCGCCGAATTTCACTCAGCAAAGACAAGTTAGTCCGGTCAGCCCAGCCGCCAGCCCGGAGTCGCCGGAGAGCCCTGACCCTTCGGAGCCGTATTCCCCGACGGACACCCCGACGAAGAGGAACCCACCATCTCCTCCGGCATGGTCGCCAGACCGAGTGCACTGTGACAGGTCACTCTACGTTTCTAGACAGGACCATGTGTTCGCTCTCCCCTTGGATTGTCCGGACCATCCGAAGACACCGCCAAAACCATTCTCTGCAGCTAACCCGCCGCTTCAGCCCGCTCTAGAGCCCCGGCGGAGAAGGGCGCCACCCCCTCCCACAGGACAAGGCAGAGTACTAGGTAGAGGTAGAGTAATCTTGAGCTCGAAGAGTGCACAGACTGATAGCTCACCCTATGCCAGACCGCCGATTCCATCCGAGCAGTCGGCATTCGTGCGCCCTCCATTCCAGAGAGCAAGAAATTTATTTGCGGATTTCATTCCCAACATGCCTCCCTCTCCTCCGCCCATGGTGAGGCCCTTTCCTGAACCTGCAGCGTCACCCGGACCGCAGCCTCTCCCGCCGTCCAGATCCCCATCTCCGGACATATTTCAGGAGATTTATTCTCATGGGCGCCATCCAATTGACAATAGGAGCCATCTGACCATCATCCCTAGCTGGGCCATTAAGGCAGAAAAAGAAGTTGTTGGCGAGTGCATCATTTGTTATGGGACTGACAAGCACCTACAAATCCGCTGCCAAAACTGCGCCAGCCAGAAGGTATGCTGCATCTGTGTGGTAGGGATCTACCAGTCGATCAATCCCTGCCCGACGTGTCGGTTCCGGGGGGAGTTCTGAGCAGTCCCAGCAGTCCCAGCAGTTTCCAGGCAGGCTATTTCTATCAAGCCCCAACGGCCCTTTTCAGGGCCACCCATATATTTAGAAAAGCTGTTTTCATTACATTGCAAATAGAAATAAAATATGAAACACCAGTCACATTTCCCTCATACACGAACATGTATTCTTTCGAGTCACTCTCTCCTTTTCAATTAAAACACGAATTTACTATGGTCGTAGCGGGTCCTTCTAAATCGGGGAAAACAGAATTTGTTAAAAAGTTAATATTCAATAAACATTGGATCTCCCCTCCCCCCGAAAAAATTGTTTGGTGTTATCGAGAATGGCAACCGGCCTATGAAAGTTTACGGGATCAAGTTCAATTTTTTCGCGATATACCCGAAAACGACGAGGAGTTAGTAAGTGATTTAAGTGTCCGCCACCTTTTAATTTTTGATGATATGATGGGAGGGAAAGCCATTGAATCTATTGTCGATTGGTTTACTCGCAAAGGGCATCACCGTAACACCAGTGTGATTTACATTACTCAGAATGTGTTTGATCGAGCCGTTCAACACCGCACAATTAGTTTGAATACTCATTACATGGTGTTGTTTAAAAATCCTAGAGATAAATCTCAAATCACGGTATTGAGTCGACAAATAGACATGCCGAATTTAATGTCTGCTTATTTAGATGCTACTCGTGTTCCTCACGGGTATTTGTTGGTGGATTTAAGTCCACAAACTCCAGACGAATTGAGATTGAGAAGTCGAATGTTTGAGGATTTAGTCGTTTACATGCCCAGAGGAATATAAATAATGGGCCCATCAAGGGGTGCCCATCATTACGACATAGAACATCATGGCAAGACAAAATAAAATTTTGAGTCTCCTAAAACTTTTACAGGGAGAAAGAGATCCTCAAAAAAGACAAGAAATCATCGAATTGAGTCGTAAGACTTTATTGAAATGGTTTTTGATTGGGGCTAAGAATTTACTGAAAGGTTCTATTCCTGTTGATAAACAGACTCAACGTTTTATCGAAAAACATCGAGAGGATTTGAGCGTCATTGCCGATAAAAAAGCGAATGAAGATAATAGATTAAAAGCCATATTGAAACGAGGAGGAGCGGGATTCTTGGGAGGGGTCATCATTCGTAATTTATTGAAATGGAATTTGAATAAAGAGAGAATTGTTAAACCTAAGAAACGTAAATTAAAGAGTGTGGTAGTAAATCTCAATCCAGGATGGATGTCTAGGGAGAAAAAGAAATTGAAGAAAAAAGATTTTGTAAAGACCCCCCCTTTTAGGAAAGATTTACCTGATTGGGTCCAGGAGCAAGTCGATTTACATCGACAAGATCAAACAGGACGATATCGTCAAGATCGAGCCCCTAGAACCGTAACAATGAGAAATCATTTACCGGATTGGATTCAAGATCAAGTGAGTTCCTATCATGAAAATCAAACCGATTTAGAGGACACTCTTCCCTATGTCGATGATAAAGCTGTTCAGATCATGGATAGGGACATGAAAGGGCCCATAGAAGTCGCTAGAACTTCAGATAATGTAATGACTTCTACGCCTATCAAAACTACTCCAACTCCCTCTCTGTTTGAGAATATTCTTCCTTTTTCTCCTTTACGAGTATCCCCCACTCCTATGCGTAGACCCTCTCTGAAATTAAAAAGAAGACCAAGAAATGATAGTGATGGTCCCTATGCTCCAATAGGGATGCTTTGATCCTGCTATAAAAGACAACTAAGGAAGACTTTTTTGTCAGTTTTTGATCATGGCTTCAGATAATAAGAAGAAAAAAAAAGTGACCAAGAAAGCAGTGAAAAGGGAGAGGAAAAAGGGGTCTAAAAGTAATTCTTGTGAGTGTAGATTGAAACCTCATATGCCTGTGTTTCAAGTGTTAATGTCTCCTGAAAGTAGCTCTGCCTTAAAAAAACAAGTCTTGAAACATTGCAGTAATGACTGCATTCATAAGATTTGTGAGATTGTTTATAACGTATTAAAAGGCAACATTCCTCTCTCTCCTTCTCAGAAAGAAAAATTCTCTCATAAGAAACACATCTTGAGACAGTTAGTTAAGCCTCAGAGTAATAAAAAAAGAAGAGCTTTATTAGTGAAACAAAAAGGTGGATTTTTTCCCCCATTGTTTAATAAAATAGTTTGATCATGAGTCGTAAAATGGTATTGGCTCCCGAGACCATGTTATTAGAATTAAAAGGTAAATTACCCAAATCTCCCGAATTTCAAGCTACCATTGGTTTAGGACAACAATTAGATCAGATTGAAACGAGAACGGATTTGACCCCCGAAGAGAAAGCCGCTCTCTATGGACATCAATTATATCGTTATCGAAATTACTTGCGTGAAGCTCGTAATCAAGGAAAGGAAAAAATAATAATACCTGAGAAACCTGCGACAGAAAATGAACCTGCTGATCCAGCCCCACCCCCTCCCCCTCCCCCTCCCCCAGCTGCTGAAGCCTCAGAAATGGAACAACAAGTGATTAAAAGTGTTCCTGGCAATATGCAAAAGAAAGCAGGGCTTCTCTTAGATCATCTTAAGAAATCTAAAGTCATACAATGGAATGAGGATGGGGAAATTAGTTATCGAGGAGAACCCATTCCTAATTCTAACATTGTGGATCTAGTCACTAATACAATGAAAACTAGACCCCCCAAAAGATTAGGTTTTCCTATAGGTAATGATGAATTTGCCCAAGCTTTAAAAGAAACGAATATACCCAGAGATTATGTGCAGAATCCAAACGTTATAAAAGCCATGGAAAGACCCGGAAGAATTAGTGCTCCTAGACCCGTTCTAACTGGCAAAGATTCTGATGATGATGATGATACTGGGTTTCAGGAGGTTTCTAGTTTTAGCACACCCCATGCTTCTCCCTATCTGACTCCAAGGACCACCAGAAAGAAAGAAAGCAAACTCTCAGATTGGGTTTACTCTCCTCAGCCATCAAAGACAAGTAAAAGGAGAGAAATTCAAAAATGGGACGTCTTAAGAAAATAAAAAAAGACGAAAAGATAGACACTAATTTAGAAGATATTTATTATAATCCTAAAACTGGGTATGGAGGGGTCCAGTCTTTATATCGTCAATTACGTGCTAAAGGGTATTCTATTTCTGTTTCTCAAATTAGAAAATGGCTTAAAGAACAAGAAGCTTATACTCTGCATAAACCCATAAAAAGGAAATTCATCAGAGAGCAAACGAGAGTGACCGGTATCGACGAACAATGGCAATTAGATTTAGCGGATGTGTCTCAATTGAAAAAAGACAATGATGGATATACTTTTTTACTGTGTGCTATCGATGTCCTCTCTAAATATGCCTGGGTAGTACCCTTAAAACAGAAATCGGGAAAAGAAATGATTAGAGGTTTAAAGGAAATTATGAAACAAGACGGAAGACAGCCTCTTCGGATTCAATCCGACCAGGGAAAGGAATTTACGAACAGAGAATTTCTAGGGGCTTTTAACACCATTCATTTTTTTACTACTCGTAATGCAGAAACCAAAGCTAGTATCGTAGAACGATTTCAACGTACCCTCAAAGGAAGGATGTGGCGGTATTTCACTCGTCATAAAACTCGGCGATATGTAGATATTTTACCCGATTTGGTGTATGCTTATAATCACAGTTACCATCGAAGTATCAAGAGAGCTCCTGCTGACGTGAATTCTTCCAATGTTTTAGAAGTGTGGAAAACTCTGTATCAAAAGAAAATAAGTCTTAAAAGACCTAAGTTTAAAACAGGGGATCGAGTGAGAATCAGTAAAACAAAACGCACTTTTGAAAAAGGGTATTTACCCAACTGGACTAGAGAGTTATTTACCGTATCTCGTTTAATACAGGGATCTGTACCTTATCGATATAAGGTAGAAGATTATAACGGAGAAGAATTAGAAGGAACGTTTTACGAGTCTGAATTACAAAAAGTGACTAAAAAAGACGATGCATATGAAGTGGAGGAAATTTTAGGGTATAAAAAGCGGCGGGTCGGGCAAAAAGTCATTTCTGAAGTGAAAGTGCGCTGGAAGGGATATCCTTCCAGTTTTGATTCATGGATTCCCCAGGCGGATCTCATTCTTCCTCCTCCTACAAAATAGAACATTGGAATGTATGTGGTGGAAAATTGCCCGGAGCAGAAATTATTTTTTTTGCTCAATTACTGATTTGTGTTACTTTAATTATTGCTTCTATTGTAATGTTAGGCTTACACGATGAGAATCGAGATTTTTGGATGGTAACTCTCAGTTCTTTAGTGGGTTACATCATGCCCACCCCGAATTATCCCAAGACGATGAAAATTAAGGAGACGAGATAATATTTTTTTTTTAGCGAATGTCTGGTAAGCTATGACTCAGTCTAGACTGAATACGTCGTAAACAAAGTATTGCGCTCATAGCTATGACTCATAGTCTAGACTGAATGTATTGCGCTCCTAGCTATGACTCATCAGAGTCTAGACTGTTATGATCCAATTGAATGCCTCCTTTTCCGATAGAAAATCTCCCTCCTTTGGATGCGAAATCCATAGTCGTACCCGTCAAAGAAATTGAACACGAGCCCATGGACCAGGGAGTGATCGATGTGAAAGAAAGAGAAGAGGAAAAAGAAGGAAAGGAAAAAGAAATGAAGAAAAGGAAAGTGGAAGAAGTGGGCCAGATGTGATTTTTTTTTTCAACCAAAAAAATCTTGAGACTTTATGTTTCATTTTTTATGTTCATTGTATGCTTTACCTCATGGGTTTTCATGGTCTAAGGGAGACAACTCTGTGAAAAACGTGCGGTAAAATTTACTCTTGAGACTTTATGTTCATTGTATGTTTGTTTGAAAATTAAAAAAAATTGTTCACTCTATATAAACTTGGTTTTTATTTCAATAAGAGTCATTTCGTATTTAACCATGGCACAGAGCGAGGGGTTTTACTTGACCTTACCCAGTGATGGATCGATGAAAACCTTTCCAAATAATAGGATCTCTCAGTTTAAAACCTTGTTACCTCAAAATATTGATTTAACCGATGGAGAATGGGAAGTGGGTCTTACTGAAATGATGTATGGGACTTCCATTGAGAACATTTCAGAAAACGAAGCTTATTTCGATGTTTTAATCACTAAAGAATATAGCAATCAATTAGCAGATCCTAACGTTTTTAAAACCAATCGTTTTCAAATGAGAAAAGTAGGAAGCACATTTCTCAGTGATTGTGAAACGTTGGTGGACTGGAAATATTCTTACTTTGGTTATAATTATAATCAATCAGACGAGAGTTCTAAAAAAGAAGTCCCGCCTACTTTAGAAATGGATATTATTCGAATTCAGTTTCAACCGGGTCCTTACGTTCATCCCAAGGCCCTAATCTCTGAAATCAACGAGGGTCTCCGATTAACCATGTATGATCTCTGGTCAGTCTTGAGTCGTAACCCCGAAGAGAAGAATAACATGCAATTAGTGTACCATGATAAATTCGATCGCATCGAATATCAATACAACGGAAATGCAATGCGTCAAAACCACCCCTTTTGTATCCGTTTTCCCATACCCCTAGCCTTAAAAATGGGGTTTGGGACAAAAGCTTTTCGTTTACTAAAGGATGAGGATATGACCAAGTGGATTAATGTGAAATATTTTGCTCCCAATAACATTGATTTGTTCGAGAATTTGAAACAGATGTACGTGTACTGTGACATCATAGAACCTCAGATGGTAGGATCTAATGCTTTGAAATTGTTGAGAGTCGTCCCCGTGACTTCTGGCACTCAGGATCAAACGCAGGCCAAATGGGAACCCGTGAGAGCCGAATATTTGAAATTGAGTAAAAAACATTTTGACACCATTGAGATTCAGATCAGAACTCCCTTAGGGCCCTTGTTCCCCTTTTTAAGAGGCCGAAGTGTCATGAAACTTCATTTTAGAAAAGTCTATTGAAAATGGAAACATTCCTGATAGTTTGTGCTGCTGTATTAGGGGCCATTTTCTTGTTTTCCTGGTGCATGGAGTGTCTTAAAAAATGAAAAAAGTATATAAATACCCTAGAAAATAAACTATTTCATCATTATTGAACAACATGGCTTACACTCACAGACGTCGACGACGAAGAAGGGGACAGAAAGGGGGAATTTTACCTCTGTTACCCTTAATCAGTGCTCTTGCCCCTGCAGTGATAGGACCCCTAGCCTCTGGACTGATTCAAGGGGGGAGAGGTAGAATAAGAGCGAGAAGGAGGAGAAGATATAGAACCCGGCCTTAATGAAAAAAATGATATAAAAGCAGAACTCACTCAAAGTTTTTCTCAGTTTCATCATGTCTTATCACCAAGGATTAGTACGTCAAAGGGGGTTTGGGGATTATCATCGGGGATTATTACGTCAAAAAGGATTTGGTCTTGTTGGTAGTCTCCTTAAAATAGGAGGTCCCTTAGTGACCGGTGCTTTGGGACCAGTCATCGGAGAAGTCCTAGGAGGCCTAGTTAGAAAAAAACAAACAGGAAAAGGAATAGTGGGTGATGTCCTTAGAGGAGGTTATGAAGTCACTAAAAATGCTATTATAGACCGATTTAAAAATAAAGTACCCTTTATGGAAGGTTTGAGAACACGAACTAAAAATAGACTGAAAAGGTTTGCCATTCCTTTAGTAGATCGACAATTAATGAGAAATGTTCCAGGTATAAGAGCACCCTTCGTTGGTGATTTACTTCGAAAAAAGGTATTGCCTTTGGTCAAAAATAAAGTAGCCAACCTTATTGACGCTAATGTTGATAAATTCTTAGGAGGTCAGACAGGGAAAGGAAGGAGAAGAAAAAGAAGAAAACAAAGGGGTAGAGGAGTGGTGACAGACCTGCTTAAAGGAGGAATTAAAGGAAGTAAAGCAGTGAAAGACCTGATTAAAGGAGGAATGAGAGGAGGAATTAAACAATTACCACAGTTACTGAAACGAGGTACAAAGGGTCTAATTAGATCAGGGGTTAAAGAAGGAGTAAAAAAAGGAGCTCAAGACTTAGTCAAAGAAGGAACCAGACAAGCCATACACAGTGCTGCTCAAGCCGGTTTAGATGCCTTGGAAGGAAAAAAATCTTTAAAAGAAGCCGTTCTTAATCGAGGGTTGGAAGGGTTACAGAAAACAGGTCAAACCATGGAAACTAAATTATTATCGAGTCCAATTTTAGCGAAAGGAGGCCCTCATAAAAGAAAAAGAAGAAAAGTAAAAATAGGAACCGGTAAAAAAGCAAGACTTGTAGACATCTTCGACTGACCAGTCCTATAAAAAGGGAGTCAGTCCCCTCACCCCAGGCAGTTTCACTTATTAATTCAAAAGTCACACACCTTTCAAAAAAGTCACCTTTCAAAATGATGCACAGAGAATCTTGTATGTGTGGGATGGAGAATTTAGAATTGTTCCAAGTTCCCCCCACCAATGTGGCTATAGAAGAATCGAAATGGATGGAATATTATCCCATTTCTAGTACCCTTGAATCCGATACCGCCCCCATCGAATTCGATATTCAAGGGCAGGGAGACGAATACGTAGATCTCTCACAAACGTATTTACAAGTGATTTGTAAATTCACGAAAGCCGATGGCAGTAATTTAACGGGAGACAACTCTGATTCTACTCCGGTGAATAACATCTTACATTCCTTGTTCACAGAAATCGATGTCACTCTGAATGGTAAAATCATTAGCCCGGGAACAGATACCTATCCTTACAAAGCTTATTTAGAAAAATTACTTTCCTATAGACCCGAAACCTTGGCAACTCAAATGAAAGCCTGTAGTCTGTGGGAAAAAGACACAGCAGGACACATGGATGATTGTAAAAACGGTGATCCGACCCAAGTCAAATCTGAGTTTAATATCGCTAACGATAAAGTGACAGTCAGGGAATCTGATCTGGTTATGAATTTTCCTGAAGGTGGTAAAAATGTGGGTTTGAGAAATCGCCATAGTGCCGTGTCAAACGGTGAAAAAATAACTTTAATCGATAGACTCTATCTGGATCTGTTTCAACAGGACAGATTCATTCCCAATGGAGTAGATCTTCGTTTGAGATTCAACAGAGCTAAATCTGATTTCTACATGATGACTGCTGCAGGGAGTACAGGAAAAATAAAAATTCTGAGCATGTTATTGTGGGTCAGAAAAGTCAGACCTACTCCTACCGTGCTCAATGCCATCAACGAGAGATTGAACTTAGAGACAGTCAAATATCCCCTGAGACGAGTCGATGTCAAAACGTTCACCATTCCTAATGGAACCCAATCTAAAATCAGCGATCATCTGTTTCAAGGGCAAATGCCAAAACGAATAGTGTTGGGATTAGTCGGTAATGACGCTTACAATGGAACTGCCGATAAAAACCCGTTCAATTTTAAACATGCCAAAGTCAAAAAGTTAGAAGTCAGCATTAACGGAGAAACCATCAGTACCCGACCTTTTGAGCCGGATTTTACGAACGACTTGTATCTCAGATCTTATTTAAGTTTGTATCAAGGACTGGGAAAATTCGGAGCCGATTGGGCTCCCGACGTCAATTTCGAAGAATATAAAGACGGTTACACCTTATGGTGTATAGATTTCACCAAAGATCAGGAGGCACAACTAGACAAATTTCATCTGATTGAAACGGGAAATTTGAGAATCGAAATTCAATTTGCAGCAAACACGACAGAAACTCTGAATTGTTTAGTGTATGCTGAATTTGATAACTTGCTAGAAATCAACAAACAAAGAGAAGTCAATATTGACTTTTAATAAAAAAAAAATGGATACCTATCAATTAAAAAAAGTCTTATCGAGAGATTTAGGATCTTCTTTTGGGGGTGTATACCCCCGAGATTTAATTCCTGATCATTTAAATTTTAAAGAAAAAGCCATAGTCATTAATACGGATCCTCACGATCAACCAGGAACTCATTGGGTCTGTTTATATTTAGACGGAGATACGGTCGAATATTTCGATTCTTATGGATTTCCTCCCTTGTACTCTGAAATTCAAGAGTTTATTGATAGAAATAGTAACCATATGAAATATAATAAAAATCATTATCAAGAATTAGATAGTAACGTGTGCGGACAATATTGTGTCTATTTTTTACATCATCGCCATAGAAGAGGACCTAAAGTATTAAAACAATTATTTCCTACACACTGGACACAAAAACAAACAGATCGTTATGTGAGACAATGGTTTAAAGAAAAGTATAGAAAACCCAAAGCGCACAAAGGTCAATGTTGTAAGAGTTTCAATCAGCATTGGAGCGAAAAGATGACGTCATAATCAAAAAGTCAGAGAGAGTGGAAGTAGCGCGGGATTGAACACCTGGCATCCACAGCTGGCATCAACAGCTGGTATGACACTTGTCACGTACTCCAGTAAGGGAAAAACCCAGTACAGTCACGTTTCTACTTTCGCTTTTCGATAGCATTATATAAAGGAGGTAACGGGACATTTCACCGTCACTTTTCATGGGTAATAGCTACAGTAAACTAAAACAGAACAAGATGGAGATACCCTTTAGCGACGGGAGTGTAGGATATGTAATACCAAAAATTCAACCAAAGAAGAACATGTTCCGGATCAACATTTAGGGGGGCAGGGAACGATTGAATATCCCGATTTGTTTGAGCCGATGGAAGAAGAAGAGAGAGAGAAAAGAGAAGAGAGAGAAGAAGAGGAGGAGGAGGAGGAGGAAATAGAAGCAGAATCTGACTACTTAGAAGATCCCGGGGATGAAACTCATCTGGTTGAGATTGAAGAAATGGAGAAAGAAAACGGAATCAAATTAGAATCCTGTTGTGAAGAGAAAATGAAGACAGAAGTGGAAAAGGCCGCTAAAGAATTGATAAAATTAGAGAAAGAAGAAGAAAAAGAAAAAAGCAGCTTACGGGGAATATTTCGTAGTGAGTGAGAAAATGGAGGAAGGGAGAATAGAAACACAAATCATGATCAAAGAGGACAACGGTGAGCTACTGAAATTACTCCAAGTATGTCAAGTGATGGAAAAAATCAAGAAGATGTGAACTACTGTAGGGTGAAAAAAACTGTAATTAGACTGTTACTACTTTGAACTGTTGAATTGTAAATATGTTTTAAATTTTGTTTGTAATGATTTCATTACCCAATAGTCTTTCACTTGTATTATAAAAAAAAGAGTTCTTGTTCAATAAATGTTGTTTGTATTTCAAAAATAGTTTTTATTTCACACACACAATAGGACTCTGATCCTTAGAGGAAATAACAAATCATTTCATATGATTTTTTATTGAAACAACAAAAGTTAATACCCAAAAGGAAGGGTTTTAAAATCATCAATGATCTGCCGTTTATCATATACCATTTGATATTTCTTAGTAAAACGTTTCGTCAATAATTCATGTCTCTTGGTTCTCTGGATTTTATGAGGATAAGTCACGGTTACCTCATCCAATTCTTTAAAAATCATTTTCTCCAAAGCTTTCATCGTCACGATTTGAGAGGCTCGATGATTCAAGGTGAGGCCTTTGACTTTTTGCACGGTCTTTCCAGTATCGGTTTCAAACGCATAATTCTTAGGCCCTCCCGACATGAATTTAGTAATGTGTCCCCCCTCTAATTCGTCGGTCCATCCTCCTAAACTATTGACAATAGATGGATTATACTCCCCTTCCACGTGTTGATAAATAATACTGTCGGTATCGAAATAAAGTACACGATCTCCTAATTTTTCTAAGGTGTTGTATAAATGTAAACGAGCATGAGCGGTAGTAAATGTAGCTAACACCACGTTTCCAAAGGGGCAGTCTTCGATGAAATCCTGTTTTTCCACGTAATTAATCAAGATCAAGTCGCATTCGGGTTTATTCACGTTGTTTAATAATTCAATTCCCTTGACTTCCAGGGTACTGTCCTGTAACATTTTCGTCAATTGTTCTTCTTCGCTCAAATATTCAATTTTAGGTAATTGAAGTCGCTGAGCAAATTTTCCCCACAAACAATTCAAAAATAACTTGGCAATAGTTCGTCTCACGGGATTTTTCTCAATTTCTAAAGGATTCAACATCAATCTCTCTCGCTCAAAAATATCGTGGAGGTAAGCGGCCTGCTGTTCCTCGGTCTCACAATCGGGGGGATATCCAGAGGCTTCCTGTTTGATTTTCAAAAAGGTATCGATGTAACTACGAAATAAATCCTGACTTTTTTGAGGAAAATGCCACACTTCGTAGATTTTTTTTAACTCGTATCCGCATTCTATAGCTTTTTGAAGTTCGGCAGTCACCCAGGTTCCCGTTATACAGCGTTCAGCCTCTGAATGCTGACAGCGATAATGAGGATCTTGACAAAGTTCTTGGGCACAAGTGCGACATAAAGGAAACAGTAATTTTCCTCCATTGCGATAAGGTAAAACGGGGTGATACAGACCCCGAGGGGGTAAGACCTGACATTGAATCAAACCAAAATAATTCGAAATATCCTCAAAGTTCTCTGTGATGATTTCTGGATGACCCATGGGAAAAGGCTTATACTTTAAAACAAAAGGATATAAAGAACACACATCTATATATCTCATGTCTCCCTCGGTACAAAACAATCGTGTGGCATTCGTGCGCCCCCCATACAAAGCTTCCCGAGGATTCAAAGGATCTTGAAAATTTAAATGCTCCACAAACCCTCGCAATTCGGAATTCTTTTTCATTTCCATATCAAAATCGTGTTCCCAAATAGAAACTACCGAGTATCCCTGTTCTCTTAAATGATGTTCTCTAATTAAGGTCTCTTCGTACAAAGTCCCGTAGGTACAATCGACTCGATGAGGATGATTTTCATTTTCTAATTCAGGATGACATTTAGGGCATCCGTGCCAATAACACCCATAAAATTCGTACACGGTATTGAATTCTGGATCGTATCCGTCTACGGTATAGGGGCCTAAGTTTATTTCTCCACCATTTTTAGCATGCCGAATGATTCGACCGTCGCGACTCATCCAAGCTAACCAACGACATGCTTTCATTGAAAATTGTCGAGCTGGGTCGTATCCCATATTAGGTATGATGCCAACACTGTCTTGGGGCATGAATCCTCTCCGGTAGGCTAAATTAGCGGTACTGGCAAAAGTAATGGCTTCTTGAAAGGGATTGACTTGTACCAAACTCTGTATCGTCTTCCTGAATTGAGCACAACAACGTTGTAAAATGTCTACATCAGAGATACAGTAATCTATAAATTCCTTTTGAAAATCAAATACTTTTCCTTTCTGTTGATGATACCATTCATAAAAGGCTTTTCGCCCCGAACCGGTCATGTCGTCAGGATTGTAGTAAGTCGCGGGGGGATAGGGACCCACATAATTCTGATTTTGCTCCGTATTAAAAAAATGGGGGAAATATCCTTTTTTCAATTCTTCAAATCCAAAAGCCGAAGGCATTTTTGATAAAGCAAAAGGTAAATAATTATAAGAATCTATAAATTTCAATCCAAGGGCTTGCATGGATAAAATCTTAGTTCCGTTCATGATCACGGAGGGAGTAATGCAAGCGGTATGCACCAAATAATTCAAAATAAATTGCCCGTCGTAGCCTTTAAAATTGTGAGCTATGACAATAGCCTCTTGATGCAAAAGCTGAGATTGACTTTTTTGAGTGGCGTGAGGTTGGGCTTGAAAAAGCCATTCCATAAATTGCTTTAAAGTTTCGGGACCGCGGAACAAATGGCGTCGGGAGCCTAAATGTTCACAATGAGAACAGGTCTGATCTACCGTCAAATGATCACAATGCTGACAAACACGATGAGCCACACATAAATTAGGAATGTGAATCTCATTTTCTTGAGTACATTCAAAATCGAAATAAATGTAAAATTGAAGTTTTTTTCTCTTTTTAAGAGAGGGTTTCACTTGCACAAAACATTGGTGATCTTTCTCGACTATTTTTTTACAAATCTTACACCATTTTCTACCCCCACATTTGTGATAGGGTAGTAATTTCTTACTCATCCAGGTGTGACAGTGAGAACATCGATCCATTAAATTACAGACCGTTTTCTTTCCACTGCAGGGTTGTAAATGTCTCTCATGACAAATCTTGCTTTTAAAATAACCTTTACAATCAGGACAATGAATGCTACTACCATCGGGGGGGCAAGGCGTGTCTCCTAAACAAAAAGAACAACGGTGAGGACATTTGACTCTATGATCTTCAATGTTTCTATAACCAACATCACAATAATCGCAATAATATTGGCTTTCGGTCAATCCAGTCATAGATAAAATAGTGTCGTAATGTTGGTCATCGAATAAAATATTCAAACAGATTCCATTTCCCTTTCCTTTGTAAATGGGTTCTAATTCTAACCGGGAAGACCCCGTTTTAAATTGAAATATTTTCAATCGAAATTCAGGAGCCAATACTTCTTGTAACTTGTTCCATTCCTCGGGGCCACAGGGCACATTAGGATCACAATGAGCTTGTTTCATCAACTCTAAAGCTTCTTTTTTCTGCTGCGGGGAAAGAATGTCCTTCCTTTTGATACGATCCCACTGTTTTTTCCAACCAGGTAATTCCAAAGGATCCGTGGGCCGCTGACTGTGTAATCGAGCTACGACAATAGCTCGAGGGAGACAGAGATGATCGCCTAAATTTTCAATTTTCAATACCGATCTTTTTCCTTTCTTAAACTTTTCTTTGTTGGAATGTAAGTGTTTTACAGATTGACCCCCGCTCCCCTGAGGATACTTGACATGAAACAATTCAAATTCCGCAGATCCGTCCGTGATAGTAAATTCTTTTTTCGATTGTTGCACCGCCTGAACTTTATCTAAAATAGTAGCTTCGTTCAGATTCTTACATTGAGTAAATTCGTACCAAATCTCAGAATCTAAAGAGGGGTGACGTAAGTTCAATCGTAAATAATCGTTAGGATTACACTGCATGCGTTCTTTCACTTGTTTCAACATGTCACTAATTAAACGTTTCACAAAACCGCTCTCTGATTTCTTTGGAAAAGGACGAAAACTGACCGTATATACATTTTGTTTCACTTTAAATTTGCGTGATTGTCGCCCCCTGTCTAATCTAATGTTGTAAAAGTCAGAAACCACTTTTTTCTTAACCGATTTGTTGACAGGTTTTTTTTCTTTTCTTTTCTTTAAAACTTTTAAATTTTGATCGATCAATCGGTTTCTTTTATATCTCAACAAACGAGATTTATTCCTCAAAATGCTTTCTTCTAAATTCATCTCGGCTTGGAAGCGAGCGATCAAATGAAAGAGTATGATCAAATAGAGTACAGTTATATACTACCCCCCATAACAGGTGTTTACCATGACTCATCAGATGTCACGTGCTTCAAGGTCGCTTCACAGGTGTGGGTATGTCGCAGGTGCTTACAATGACTCATCATGAGTCACGTGCTTTAAAAGGGCGCTTCACAGCTGCGGGTATGTCGCAGGTGCTTACAATGACTCATCATGAGTCACGTGCTTTAAAAGGGCGCTTCACAGCTGCGGGTATGTCGCAGGTGTTTACAATGACTCATCATGAGTTACGTGCTTTAAAAGGGCGCTTCACAGCTGCGGGTATGTCGCAGGTGTTTACATCATGAGTCACGCACTTCAAGGTTGTTTTTTTCAACACCTGACACCTGCAGGTATTACGCAATGATTCCCCCTAGAGGCTATATAATAGAGCGTTTTTCTTCAGAATGCCACACAGAGTCAATGAGCCTATTTCAGAAACTCTACAACAAATTATCTTGTCAAAAGATGGCCACGGAAAATCAACTCCAGCAGAAAATCAAAGAAGAAGAAATGACAGAGATGGAACCCGCAAAGATTTTCGGATTTTCAGAGACAGCAGAAATGAAGGAGGAGGAAAAGAAACCTGTTATTAGGAGCTTTGTAGGATTTCCCTATATTCCCCCTAATGACAATCAAGAAACAGTATTACAGATGCTGAAAAGAGAAAAGGAAGAAGACAAAGAATTCCGCAGAATGATCGTCCTCTAGGAAAATAGAAGACTAGCTAAGAACCCTCACATAGTTACAGGAACCTTTGGACCCGGAACTGACAGATTTGACATCTATGAAATACAGTCATGTAACTTTTTGAAATGTACTTTTTAAAACATAAGTAAAATGCAGTTATGTCTTTACGCCACATAGAGAACAGACTATAATTGATATCAAAATACAATTCACACCTAATTATTATATATGTGCAAAATCATATACATGAGGTCATTTATATTAACTACTGGCTTAAATGTCCCATGCTTTGCTAATCCCCTAACTTTGGCTGACTATTTGACTGTCCCCCGGCAGATAATTTGGACAATTTCCCAGCCCCCCTGACATTACCACAAGGATATGTTTTTTCCTTCTTTAACAAATCAATCATCAAATAGGAATGTGGGCAATAGTTATATTGTCAGTTCCTTGGTAAGAAATTGATGTTGACCTCGGGCCTATGCTCTCAGGCAACAGTTCGTACCCCAGGACTAACACAATGACTACTGCCCTCATACCCATTTAAGAGATTTATAATGTCTATGAATGACACACGACGACAAACTTGTGATAGCAATGGGTCTCCTGAGTGACTCAGGTGCCCTAATAGTACAGAGTATATCTACATAAGAATAGTGAGATAAAATGAATACTATACCGCATATATTCCCTCTTTGATCTCTCAATCAACAGTACAGTCAGACACAGGGAACCTGTAAAGAGGTGAACCCACCAAATCATATATATGAGGTCATTTATATTAACTACTGGCTTAAATGTCCCATGCTTTGCTAATCCCCTAACGTTGGCTGACTATTTGACTGTCCCCCGGCAGATAATTTGGACAATTTCCCAGCCCTGACATTACTACAAGGATATATTTTTTTCCTTGTTTAACAAATCAATCATCAAATAGGAATGTGGGCAATAGTTATATTGTCAGTTCCTTGGTAAGAAACTGATGTTGACCTCGGGCCTATGCTCTCAGGCAACAGTTCGTACCCCAGGACTAACACAATGACTACTGCCCTCATACCCATTTAAGAGTTTTATAATGTCTATGAATGACACACGACGACAAACTTGTGATAGCAATGGGTCTCCTGAGTGACTCAGGTGCCCTAATAGTACAGAGTATATCTACATAAGAATAGTGAGATAAAATGAATACTATACTGCATATATTCCCTCTTTGATCTCTCAATCAACAGTACAGTCAGACACAGGGAACCTGTAAAGAGACCATCAACTATTACATACTACAGACTGGTATGACCTATCAGTCAACAGTCAGACACAGGGAACCTGTAAAGAGACCATCAACTATTACATACTACAGACTGGTATGACCTATCAGTCAACAGTCAGACACAGGGAACCTGTAAAGAGACTTTCAACTATTTCATACTACAGACTGGTATAACCTAAAGACAAAATGACACCCACCTCCTATTTCAACCCCTCTTATTTCTTTACTTTCTGCAGTACTTCTAAAACTATAAAAAGTCAATGTAGTTTTTAACAAACTTATCAGAGTATGCCATCCAATTTAAGAGATTATGTTTGTCTTAATATTTTCATATCATTTTCTCAATGAAAACAAGGTTCGTAATATCATATCAAATACTTCGACATTGTTCAAGTCTTAACTGAAAATTGGACGTCTAAGCAGGCGATCAAATAAATAAAAGTACTTTGGCTTAAAAAGAGCATGTTCGATCAAAACAACAAAAAGTATTTCAATATTTAGATGCGTAAGATACTATATCATTAACATATGATAAACTTTTAAACATTTACTGGACATCATAAGTTAACTTATCAAAACACACACTTACAATCGATTGTTCATTCTTCTAAAATTCAAGTCGGAAACTAGACCCTGCACTTTAAATTACAAAACCAAAACCTTAGTAAATCCGGATTTTTACCTACAGAAAGCATGCCAATTTTATATAATATAAATGAGAATGTTGAATTTTTTTATAAGATTGTTGATGGTAAAGAATGAACATTGCTCCCATTTCAACACCTGACAGGTGTTGACCGCGCTGTTTTTTTTCAGCACCAGACACCTGCAGGTATTACGCAATGACCCCCCAGGTACATTTTGTCATCACCCCCCCCCCCCAGAGCCTCGGCCCTAACATCTACCTTAACGGGGGACCGAAAGAAGAAGCCACAGAGAAATGGTCCATGGCCGCTAAATTCAACGAACAGGATTATTTCTCCATCTTTTACACAGATGAAACCAAGAAAAACTGTGAAATTCAGAAATAAGGACTGCGGATTCACCGTGTGTAAATACGTTCGGACTTTAAAACTTTTTAAAAAATGGTTCAATTTGTTCATTTACTATTTGCGTGTTCCAATAAAATAATCAAACTGTCAACACTGCCTTTTATGACGTCAGTACCGAGAAAAGTTTGACCTTTCATGTCCTCCATATTGACCCCCCTATGTAAAAAGTGCACTCAGTTGACCCCCCTATCTAGGCCCCTGATACTACTGACGTACACTAAGAATAATTCTAATGTTGTACAATGTTCCCGCGAGGTATCCATTTGTATTTCTGTTGACACTTCGTTATAGGCGTGTTTTACTGTACTTGTACTAGATAAAAAATTATTGCCACCATTATTTAAATATCTGTTCAACTTAGCCCAGACCTCCTGCTTACAAATATTTTATCACTAGCTACGCCGCTGCATGCGCGGATTTAGAGGGGGTTGGGGGTCCGAAACCCCTCTAATTGGAAAACTCATGTTGTAAATAGGCCTCGGACCCCCCCCCCCCCCCCCCTTGGAAAACGTTAATGTCCATCGGACTCCGGTGTCCGAGAGACACTTTCCGAGGCCCTCTCCCCCGAAAAAAATTCTGGATCCGCGAATGAATTGGTTACAGAGCAATTAACATTTTTTTCTTTCAATCATGATATATTGATCATAGCATTTACCGTACGTAAGATCACACATAAACCAATTTAAGAGTTGCATTTAAATGTATAATATCGAGCTGATGAAAAAAAAACCTCGTGAACTTAAATAATGTTAAATAGAAATATTGTTATCAATAATTCAATACTTCATTATACCCTTAATTTTGTTTAGGTATCTTTATTTAAAATATTACTGTAATTGTTTTCATCTTCCATGATAGAGACAGGATAGAAGCCTGGCGAGATTTAAAAGAAAACCATACACACATATAAAAATAAAATGTAAACTACCAGGCAGCAAATTTTTATGACACTGCGTAGTGCAAGATGAGTTATAAATGTTCTGTGAAATTAATTGTATCGATCGACATGGTTTAAAGTTTTGAGTATGTGAACCACAGATCCCGTTCGTGCCGTTCAAATCCACCTGCATGGGGCCGGCTTTTCTCTTGTTTACTGAATTTAAAGCTATCCCTGTAAAAGTTATTTTAAATAAAAAATTACTAGTTCTAATTGAAAATTACATAAATTTCTTATAAGAATGATCAATTTTGCAATAATTTGGGTTGTTTCATACAACTATAGAATTTTATCTTACAGCAAACACAACATTTTTGGGAGTTGATTTTAATCAACTCTCCTATGCTGTTACTCTGGCAAACCGAAAGTGAAACAGTGTTTGGACCTAAGCACAAATCATCACCGCTGACAAGAGTTAGTTCTTGAAATAATAGATAAATTCGGTGTAATGTATGTTGAACCATTGTTTTTTCAAGAAAACGTATTTATAAATACCTTGAAAATAGTCAGATTTTAAATAGTACGAACAATTTAGATATTTTTTGTAGTCGTATGTATTCCTACGCCAGAGCGTTCAACCAGACGCTCGGCTGTCTCCGTAAATCTCCGACAGAGAGTCTCTCTTGGTAGTCGGAGATTAACGGAGACAACCGAGCGTCTGGTAGAACGATACTAGAGTATCCAGACATATGTACAATTTTTAGAAATATTTCGATTACTGATACATAGTTTGATGTAATTATTTATATTTTTAAATATTACACAACATGATTCATATGGGGTTTTCTCGAAATTCTTGTCGGAAAAGTCCGAGAATTCATATTATGAAAATGTACGTACTTTAAATAGAGATTAGAAATTACTTGTCATGCTAAATACATGTAACATATCGTTGATTCTAAAATAAATAATAATCGATAAAATCAACTCCCGTCAGTACTTCAGTACTTTGATTTTCTTCGCGTCCAAGAAATCATTAATTGATTAAACGCATGCGTATTAGAGTTTTGGCCTAAAGTGAAATAGAATGGAAGAGTTCACTGTGGATTTGGGGTATACAGGTTAAAAGGCGATCTGGGTTTGGGTTTGGGTATTACATAACGGTTGGTCGCTGGATCATCGAGGCCAAATGACTTAAAATTGTTACATAATTGTTTACGAAAACCTCAGTGAGGATCCGTTGCAGAAAATGATTGCATTTAATATCCGTCTTTTGATTCATCGCTAATAAATGCATATATATAGAAAGTACTATCTTTACAATTTTTAAGTTATGAACAAATTAAAACATTAAAAGCTGTGCAAGAAGCAATACAAAATATTTTTTGAATTTGAAATTCAAAAAATCTAATATATTATTATTTGACGTTCAAGATTCCCATATAACTTTGAAAGGACAGACTATACATGTTTGTACATACATGCGCGGATCCAGAAAATTTTTCCAGGGGGGGTCCGAAGGGTAATTGTGTTTGCCAGGGGGGGGGTCCGAGGCATATTTGCGATAATTTTACTATGTAAATTTAATAAATTTTTATTTTCCAGGGGGGGTCGGGACCCCCCCGACCCCCCCTCTAGATCCGCGCATGTACATAGGAAGGATGGCCACAAAAATGACAAAGTTTTAAGAAGTATCGCGTACACCACAGACCGCCTATACGCAGCCAATATAAACAAAGGACTATAGATGCGACAAAATCTATCTCGATCAAAATGACAATATTACGAGTAAAGGTGGATAAATAGTTTTACTACGTGTTTGTTTACACACAATTAAAATTCATCCTTCATCAAAACTAGACGATATTTCATATAATTAATCGATCTTTACATTCTGCGAATTGAACGTCAAGTTATATTTTGCATAATCAATGAGATTTATTTGTCTCTTGGAATAAAGAACTTGAACTTGTGTTTGCAGAATGGATCTTTTCTCATAGAAGCATACGCACGAAGCTTAATTGTGTGTTAGATAATTGTACCCCCTCGCGCATGATCCCCTCGACCACGTTGTATGGGTAAATGCGTGCAGTTTAGTGAAAATTTTTCGTGTTTTATGTACGAATAAAAAATTACACTCATACATGTATACGCATCTAGTCAAAAAATGATTCACTGATTAGTTTGTTCAAGTTCATTTTTGATATAACTCTCATGTTGCCGTTTTCAAGCGAACCGTTTGCTTAGAGTCCCCCCGCAGAAAAAAATCAAGCGGAAAAAGAAACAAAGAGAAGTTTTAAGTTTTAATACTAGTATATAATATTTAAAACAAACATATCATATCGTGTTGTGAAATAGATTATTTGTTGAAATTTAATATCAGTTTCATGCATGAAAACTTCTCGTTCATATTCCGAATTTATCAGTTATGATGCTAAATAGCATAAATTTACAGATTAAAGTTAATTTTAAGGTTAAAAGTGAAAGAATTCTTTGTATTTGCGGCTAAATAAACCCATGTACGCAAGACGCAACTCTTGTGTATTAGATAACCGCTGACCGCTAGCTAGTCCAGCCGCGACCGATTTTCTCGAGGAATGTGTTACGCAATGGTACACACAGCTCAGAACCCAGGAATATTTTAAATGCTCGCAGAATAATGACTAAAATGTGTTACATAGAAGTATATTAATTTTTTATCTATAATGTGTTATACTAGAAAAGAAAAGAATGTATATATTTTCTCTTTCTCGTTTTTTGAAGGATATGTCCATAATACACGTTAAAACTAAATAAAAGTACCTCACAGTCTTCACATAAAAGCTGTAAAAAAAGCATGGATACTTAAAAAAAAACTTTTTGTAGTGAGTTAAAGCATCCCGTATATGCTGGTACACTTACAGTTTTAAATTTATATCCTTTATAGGGGCAACGACTATTCGTTTACTTGCCAAATGAAAACATAGTCATGTTAACAAGTCAAGCTTTTTACACTCATATTACGCAATATCCGAACAAAGTAATAATGTAACGACATTGATAAGATAATAATGAACAACTTTTGCAGCGAAATCCATATTGAAATATTAACCGTTTTTGAGTTATAAAGTGAAGAATTTTAAGGGCTCTAGGCCCCTAATTTAAGGGGCCAGCCCCTTTTTAATGATATCAAATGAAAGTCCTTGACATTTTGCACATTTTTTGTTCTATATGTGTTCAGAAAATATTTCAAACTAAAAAGTTACGATGCAATAACACGACCAAAAATCAGCATTTTTTAAACATAAAATTTCAACTAATTTTTGGAAACTTTACATGAGGAAAATCGTAAAAACAAAACTCGGAGGACAACGTTCAAAGTTTCTATTTTCAAGATTTATGACTTTGAAACGCATGCTATGGACGGTTTCTGAGCCTTTGCGTGCACAGGAATGCCTATAATTTTTTTAAAAAGGGGAATAACTCGGTACCGGAAGTGTTGATTTCAAAGATTTTCACTAGATATTGAGAAATTGTAATTTCCAATATGCTCTGAAAATTTGAACTTTTTAGGACAACAAACAAGCAAGATATTCGAGTTTTAAAAAACGTCTAGAAGAAAAAAAAGAATATCTAGAGCAAAGCTCGTTGCAAAGCAACGAGTGGGTCTTCCGTTAATGTCGAAAGTAAAGCTAGAAGTTCCGCTTAGAAGCAGAGTTCTTAAACCAATAAACATAAGTAACTAAAACAAAAAGAAAAAAATCGAATTATTCTTGGTACGAGTTAACAAAATCCGAATTATTCTATGTACGAATTAACAAAAACCTTATCGATTTCAAGAACGACTTAGCCAATACAAATCCAAATGTGTTCAAGTACGACTTTACAATATTCGAATTATTTTAGGTACGAGTTAATTTCACTTTGAACATAACACTATTTTCTTAACCAAGACTGCAGAATCAAAATTTCCGGAAAAATCAATTTTTAAACCCTTATATCTCTGTAATGCATCTTCCGATTTTAAAACGGATTTCAGGTTTAAATTAAGCTTAATAAGCTCTTATTTTTGTTTTTATGATTAATAACAAATTATCGCTCAAAAACAGTTCTTATAAAAAGAATATGTAGCCCTACTGGCCCCTAATTTGAGGGGCTAGCCCCCTTTTCTTGATATCAAATGAAAGGTCTCGCAAATATGAACATATTTTGTTCAACAATTGTTCACAAATTGTTAGCCGTTTTAGATATATCTAAACAACTGTGTTTTAGGGGCCGACCCTTTAACTCCTTACCGGGGCCACCAACGAAAAAATTTAAGGTATCATATTGTTAAGAACATTATTCTGAGCAACTTTTCTTCTACAATGCTTTTCAAAATATTTCTCCTTTCCTAGATATTGATGATCAGAGGTTAGGACTTCTGGCCCCTTGAAACCCCTAATTACGTAACATATGACTTAGGTATGGTACTGTATAGATTAAAAGCTGTACAATGAACATTTTTGCTTCTATAATTGATAACAAATAATTGTTCAGTAAAGAGTTATTGCAAAAAGACTTTAGAGCACTCTTGGCCCTAATTTAAGGGGCCAGTCCCTTTTTCTTGATATTAAATGAAAGCCCGTGAAAATTGAAACAACTTTTGCATTACATGTTTTAACAAAATATTTACAGGTTTAAAATTATTTCAGAAAATGTGCAAAATTTTTGTGAAAAAAATTGGTGCCAATTTTCGACCTCAGGCGAGCTTCAACGCCTTGCGTATTATCCATATTTTAAAACAATGCGGTACATCTACAGACTTTCATCTACAATCCCTGAAAATTTTAACTTTCTATCGTGAATAGTTTCAGAGGAGTTGCGTGGACAAAATGACCCTTAAAATTTCACTAAATCGTCAATATCTTAAACCGGAAGTGACGTCATCAAACAATTTAACTGGAAACATTTATCCCCTCCGATGCTCTATAATTCCTGAAAATTTGGTGCAAATCGAGTGAATAGTTTTCGAGATATAAAGCTTTAAAGAAGGCAGAAAAAGAATATTAAGAATAATAATAACTAGAGCAAAGCTCGTTGCAAAGCAACGAGTGGGTCTTCCGTTAATGTCGAAGGAAAAGCTAGATGTTCCTGTAAGAAGCAGAGCTCTAAAACCAATACCAGGAGTTTTAAAACAAAAAGATATAAAAAATCGAATAATTCTTGGTACGAGTTAACAAAATCCGAATGAATTTAAGTACGAATTAACAAAAACCTTACCGATTTCAAGAACGACTTGACAAAAAAATCCGAATGTGTTTAAGAACGACGTAACAAATATCGAATCATTCTAGGTACGAGTTAATTTAACTTTGAACATAACACTATTTTCTTAACCAAGAATGTGGAATCAAAATTTCCGGAAAAATCAATTTTTAAACCCCTATATCTCTGTAATTCATCGTCCGATTTTAAAACGGATTTTAGATTTAAATTAAGCTTAATAAGCTGAACTTTTTTGCTTCAATAATATATAACAAATTATTTTTCAGTAAATAGTTATTATTAAAAGACTTTGTAGCCCTCCTGGCCCCTAATTTGAGGGGCCAGCCCCTTTTTTTTATATCAAATGAAAGGTCTTGCAAATATAAACATATTTTGTTCAACAACTGTTCACGAATTGTTAACCGTTCTAGAGATATCTGAACAACTGTGTTTTAGGGGCCGACCCTTAAACTCCTTACTGGGGCCACCAACAAAAAAGGTTTAGGTATTATATTATTAAAACATTATTTTGAGCAACTTTTCTTCTACAATGCTTTTCAAAATATTTCTCCTTTTCTAGCTATTACTGATCAGAGTTTTGGACTTCTGGCCCCTTTAAACCCCTAATTACGTAACATATGACTTAGGTATGGTACTGTATAGATCAATAACTGTACAAAGAATATTTTTGCTTCTATAATATATAACAAATTATTTTTCAGTAAAAAGTTATTATTAATAGACTTAAGAGCCCTCTTGTCCCCTAATTTAAGGGGTCAGCCCTTTTTTCTTGATATCAAATGAAAGATCTTGCAAATATAAACATATTTTGTTCAACAAGTGTTCAGGAATTGTTGACCGTTCTAGAGATATCTGAACTAATGTGTTTTAGGGGCCGAGCCTTAAACTCCTTACTGGGGCCACCAACACATTTTTTTTAGGTAGCATATTGTTGAGAACATTATTTTAAGCATTTTTTCTTCTACAATGCTTTTCAAAATATTTATCCTTTTCTAGATTTTAATGATCAAAGTTTTGGACTTCTGGCCCCTTGAAACCCCTAATTACGTAACATATGATTAAGGTGTGGTACTGTATAGATTAACAGCTGTACAATAAACATTTTTGCTTCTATAATTGATAACAAATTATTGTTCAGTAAAGAGTTATTGCAAAAAGACTTTAGAGCCCTCTTGGCCCCTAATTTGAGGGGCCAGCCCTTTTTTCTTGATATCAAATGAAAGCCCGTGGAAATTGAAACAACTTTTGCATTACATGTTTTAACAAAATATTTAAACATCAAAAGATATTAGAGAAAATGTTCGAAAATTTTATGAAAAAATTTGGTGCTAATTTTCAGGTTCAGGCGAGCTTCGAGGCCTTGCGCAATTTTAATAATTGGAAGCAGGGGGGTACAACTTCAATCATTTATCTACAATCCTGTAAAAGTTTGAAGCTTCTATCTTGATTGGTTTCGGAGGAGATGCGTGGACAAAATGACCCTTAAAATTTTACAAAATCGTCAATATCTGAGACCGGAAGTGACGTCATCATTCGGAAATTTAATTATATGTAGCGCCGATGATTTTCTATCAGTCCTGAAAATCTAATGTAAATCGGTTGGATAGTTTTTGAGAAATAACGCTCCAAAAAAGTCAGAAAAAGAAAAAAAAGAATAACTAGAGCAAAGCTCGTTGCAAAGCAACGAGTGGGTCTTCCGTTAATGTCGAAAGAAAAGCTAGATGTTCCTGTAAAAAGCAGAGCTCTAAAGCCAATACCAGTAGTAATTAAAACAAAAAGATATAAAAATTCGAATAATTCTTGGTACGACTTAACAAAATCCGAATGACTTTAAGTACAAATTAACAAAAACCTTAACGATTTCAAGAACGACTTGACAAAAAAAAATCCGAATGTGTTTAAGAACGTCTTAACAAATATGGAATCATTCTAGGTACGAGTTAATTTAACTTTGAACATAACACTATTTTCTTAACCAAGAATGTGGAATCAAAATTTCCGGAAAAATCAATTTTTAAACTCCTATATCTCTGTAATGCATCATCCGATTTTAAAACGGATTTCAGATTTAAATTAAGCTTACTAAGTTGAACATTTTTGCTTCAATAATATATAACAAATTATTTTTCAGTAAATAGTTATTATAAGAAGACTTTGTAGCCCTCCCGGCCCCTTATTTGAGGGGCCAGCCCCTTTTTCTTGATATCAAATGAAAGGTCTCGCAAATATGAACATATTTTGTTCAACAACTGTTCACGAATTGTTAACCGTTCTAGAGATATCTGAACAACTGTGTTTTAGGGGCCGACCCTTAAACTCCTTAATGGGGCCACCAACAACAATTGTTTAGGTATCATATTGTTAAAAACATTATTTTGAGCAACTTTCCTTCTACAATGCTTTTCAAAATATTTCTCCTTATATAGATATTAATGATCAGAGTTTTGGAATTCTGGCCCCTTGAAACCCCTAATTTTGTAACATATGACTTAGGTATGGTACTGTTTAGATAAAAAGCTGTACAATAAACATTTTTGCTTCTATACTTGATAACAAATTATTGTTCAGTAAAGAGTTATTGCAAAAAAACTTTAGAGCCCTCTTGGCCCCTAATTTGAGGGGCCAGCCCCTTTTTCTTGATATCAAATGAAAGCCCGTGGAAATTGAAACAACTTTTGCATTACATGTTTTAATAAAATATTTACAGGTTTAAAAATATTTCAGAAAATGTGCAAAATTTTTGTAAAAAAAATTGGTGTCAATTTTCGACCTCGGGCGAGCTTCAACGCCTTGCGTATTATCCATGTTATAAAACAATGCGGTACATCTACAAACTTTCATCTACAATCCCTGAAAATTTCAACTTTCTATCGTGAATAGTTTCAGAGGAGTTGCGTGGACAAAATGACCCTTAAAATTTCATTAAATCGTCAATATCTTAAACCGGAAGTGACGTCATCAAAAAATGTAACTAAAAACATTCGTCCCCTCCGATGCTGTATCAGTCCTGAAAATTTGGTGCAAATCGGATGAATAGTTTTCGAGAAATAAAGCTTTAAAGAAGGCAGAAAAAGAATATTAAGAATAACTAGAGCAAAGCTCGTTGCAAAGCAACGAGTGGGTCTACCGTTAATGTCGAAAGAAAAGCTAGATGTTCTTGTAAGAAGCAGAGCTCTAAAACCAATAACAGGAGTTTTAAAACAAAAAGATATAAAAAATCGAATAATTCTTGGTATGAATTAACAAAATCCGAATGACTTTAAGTCCGAATTAACAAAAACCTTACCGATTTCAAGAACGACTTGACAAAAAAATCCGAATGTGTTTAAGAACGACTTAACAAATATCGAATCATTCTAGGTACGAGTTAATTTAACTTTGAACATAACACTATTTTCTTAACCAAGAATGTGGAATCAAAATTTCCGGAAAAATCAATTTTTAAACCCCTATATCTCTGTAATGCATCGTCCGATTTTAAAACGGATTTCAGATTTAAATTAAGGTTATTAAGTTGAACATTTTAGCTTTAATAATATATAACAAATTATTTTTCAGTAAATAGTTATTGTTAAAAGACTTTGTAGCCCTCCTGGCCCCTAATTTGAGGGGCCAGCCCCTTTTTCTCGATATCAAATGAAAGGTCTTGCAAATATAAACATATTTTGCTCAACAACTGTTCACGAATTGTTAACCATTCTAGAGATATCTGAACAACTGTGTTTTAGGGGCCGACCCTTAAACTCCTTAATGGGGCCACCAACAAAAAAGGTTTAGGTATTATACTTTAAAAACATTATTTTGAGCAACTTTTCTTCTACAATGCTTTTCAAAATATTTCTCCTTTTCTAGCTATTACTGATCAGAGTTTTGGACTTCTGGCCCCTTGAAACCCCTAATTACGTAACATATGACTTAGGTATGGTACTGTATAAATAAAAAACTGTACAAAGAATATTTTTGCTTCTATAATATATAACAAATTATTTTTCAGTAAAAAGTTATTATTAATAGATTTAAGAGCCCTCTTGGCCCCTAATTTAAGGGGTCAGCCCTTTTTTCTTGATATCAAATGAAAGATCTCGCAAATATAAACATATTTTGTTCAACAAGTGTTCAGAAATTGTTGCCCGTTCTAGAGATATCTGAACTAATGTGTTTTAGGGGCCGACCCTTAAACTCCTTACTGGGGCCACCAACAAATTTTTTTAGGTAGCATATTGTTGAGAACATTATTTTAAGCATTTTTTCTTCTACAATGCTTTTCAAAATATTTCTCCTTTTCTAGATATTAATGATCAAAGTTTTGGATTTTTGGCCCCTTGAAACCCCTAATTACGTAACATATGATTAAGGTGTGGTACTGTATAGATAAACAGCTGTACAATAAACATTTTTGCTTCTATAATTGATAACAAATTATTTCTCAGTAAAGAGTTATTGCAAAAAGACTTTAGAGCCCTCTTGGCCCCTAATTTGAGGGGCCAGCCCTTTTTTCTTGATATCAAATGAAAGCCCGTGGAAATTGAAACAACTTTTGTATTACATGTTTTAACAAAATATTTATACATCAAAAGATATTAGAGAAAATGTTCGAAAATTTTGTGAAAAAATTTGGTGCTAATTTTCAGGTTCAGGCGAGCTTCGAGGCCTTGCGCAATTTTAATAATTGGAAGCAGGGGGGTACAACTTCAGACTTTAATCTACAATCCTGGAAAAATTTCAAGGTTCTATCTTGATTAGTTTCGGAGGAGATGCGTGGACAAAATGACCATTAAAAATTTACAAAATCGTCAATATATGAAACCGGAAGTGACGTCATCATTTGAAAATTTAGCGATATGTAGCGCCGATGATGTTTAATCAGTCCTGAAAATTTCGTGCAAATCGGTTGAATAGTTTTTGAGAAATAACGCTCCAAAAAAGTCAGAAAAAGAAAAAAAAGAATAATAATAACTAGAGCAAAGCTCGTTGCAAAGCAACGAGTGGGTCTTCCGTTAATGTCGAAAAAAAGCTAGATGTTCCTGTAAGAAGCAGAGCTCTAAAACCAATAACAGGAGATTTAAAACAAAAAGATATAAAAAATCGAATAATTCTTGGTACGACTTAACAAAATCCGAAGGACTTTAAGTACGAATTAACAAAAACCTTAACGATTTCAAGAACGACTTGACAAAAAAAATTCGAATGTGTTTAAGAACGACTTAACAAATATCGAATCATTCTAGGTACGAGTTAATTTAACTTTGAACATTACACTATTTTCTTAACCAAGAATGTGGAATCAAAATTTCCGGAAAAATCAATTTTTAAACCCCTATATCTCTGTAATGCATCGTCCGATTTTAAAACGGATTTCAGATTTAAATTAAGCTTAATAAGTTAAACATTTTTGCTTCAATAATATATAACAAATTATTTTTCAGTAAATAGTTATTATTAAAAGACTTTGTAGCCCTCCTGGCCCCTAATTTGAGGGGCCAGCTCCTTTTTCTCGATATCAAATGAAAGGTCTTGCAAATATAAACATATTTTGTTCAACAACTGTTCACGATATGTTAACCGATCTAGAGATATCTGAACAACTGTGTTTTAGGGGCCGACACTTAAACTCCTTAATGGGGCCACCAACAAAAAAGGTCTAGGTATTATATTATTACATGTAAAAACATTATTTTGAGCAACTTTTCTTCTACAATGCTTTTCAAAATATTTCTCCTTTTCTAGCTATTACTGATCAGAGTTTTGGACTTCTGGCCCCTTGAAACCCCTAATTACGTAACATATGACTTAGGTATGGTACTGTATAGATAAATAACTGTACAAAGAATATTTTTGCTTCTATAATATATAACAAATTATTTTTCAGTAAAAAGTTATTATTAATAGACTTAAGAGCCCTCTTGGCCCCTAATTTAAGGGGCCAGCCCTTTTTTCTTGATATCAAATGAGAGATCTCGCAAATATAAACATATTTTGTTCAACAAGTGTTCAGGAATTGTTGACCGTTCTAGAGATATCTGATCTAATGTGTTTTAGGGGCCGACCCTTAAACTCCCTACTGGGGCCACCAACAAATTGTTTTTAGGGAGCATATTGTTGAGAACATTATTTTAAGCATTTTTTCTTCTACAATGCTTTTTAAAATATTTCTCCTTTTCTAGATATTAATGATCAAAATTTTAGACTTCTGGCCCCTTGAAACCCCTAATTACGTAACATATGACTAAGGTATGGTACTGTATAGATAAAAAGCTGTACAATGAACATTTTTGCTTCTATAATTGATAACAAATTATTGTTCAGTAAAGAGTTATTGCAAAAAGACTTTAGAGCCCTATTGGCCCCTAATTTGAGGGGCCAGCCCCTTTTTCTTGATATCAAATGAAAGCCCGTGGAAATTGAAACAACTTTTACATTACATGTTTTAACAAAATATTTACAGGTTTAAAAATATTTCAGAAAATGTGCAAAATTTTTGTTAAAAAAATTGGTGTCAATTTTCGACCTCAGGCGAGCTTCAACGCCTTGCGTTTTATCCATTGAATAAAACAATGCGGTACATCTACAGACTTTCATCTACAATCCCTGAAAATTTCAACTTTCTATCGTGAATAGTTTCAGAGGAGTTGCGTGGACAAAATGACCCTTAAAATTTCATTAAATCGTCAATATCTTAAACCGGAAGTGACGTCATCTAAAAATGTAACTAAAAACATTTGTCCCCTCCGATGCTGTATAAGTCCTGAAAATTTGGTGCAAATCGGATGAATAGTTTTCGAGAAATAAAGCTTTAAAGAAGGCAGAAAAAGAATATTAAGAATAACTAGAGCAAAGCTCGTTGCAAAGCAACGAGTGGGTCTTCCGTTAATGTCGAAAGAAAAGCTAAAAGTTCCTGTAAGAAGCAGAGCTCTAAAACCAATACCAGGAGTAATTTAAACAAAAAGATATAAAAAATCGAATAATTCTTGGTACGACTTAACAAAATCCGAATGACTTAAAGTACGAATTAACAAAAACCTTAACGATTTCAAGAACGACTTAACAAAAAAATCCGAATGTGTTTAAGAACGACTTAACAAATATCGAATCATTCTATGTACGAGTTAATTTAACTTTGAACAAAAAACTATTTTCTTAACGAAGAATGTGGAATCAAAATTTCCGGAAAAATCAATTTTTAAACCCCTTTATCTCTGTAATGCATCGTCCGATTTTTAAACGGATTTCAGATTTAAATTAAGCTTAATAAGTTGAACATTTTTGATTCAATAATATATAACAAATTATTTTTCAGTAAATAGTTATTATTAAAAGACTTTGTAGCCCTCCTGGCCCCTTATTTGAGGGGTCAGCCCCTTTTTCTTTATATCAAATGAAAGGTCTCGCAAAAATAAACATATTTTGTTCAACAACTGTTCACAAATTGTTTACCGTTCTAGAGATATCTGAACAAATGTGTTTTAGGGGCCGACCCTTAAACTCCTTAATGGGGCCAAAGACCAAAAATTTAAAGGCAGCATAAGGTTCACAACATTATTTTGAGCAACTTTTCTTCTACAATGCTTTACAAAATATTTCTCCTTTTTCAGATATAAATGATCAAAGTTTTGGACTTCTGGCCCCTTAAAACCCCTAATTACGTAACATATGATTTTAGTATGGTACTATGTAGATAAACAGCTGCACAATAAACATTTTTGCTTCTATAATTGATAACAAATTATTTTTCAGTAAAGTGTTATTAATAAAATTATTTAGAGCCCTCTTGGCCCCTTATGTAAGGGGCCAGCCCCTTTTTTACGATATCAAATGTAAGAACGTGTAAATCTAAACAACGTTTGCATTACATGTCTTAACAAAATATTTACACATTCAGAAATAATTTAGAAAATGTGCAAAAATTTCGTGAAAAAATTTGGTGCCAATTTTCGAGCTCAGGCGAGCTTCGGCGCCTTGCGCATTTTCTTCAATATCAAGCCCAGAGAATCATCTACAGACATTCATCTACTATCCCTGAAAGTTTCATGTTTTTATCTTTATTAGTTTTGGAGGAGTTAGGTGGACAAAATGGTCCTTAAAAATTCACTAAAACCTCAAAATCTCAAACCGGAAGTGACGTCATCAGCCCAAAATTTAATAACCTCAAGTACTTTTGATGTTCTATCTGTCCTGCAAATTTTATGCAAATCGGTCCAGTAGTTCACGAGTAATAGCGTCCGAAAAAAGTCAGAAAAAAAATAATAATAATAAAAATAATCAATAGAATAACAAGAGGGTCTTCCGTTGGAAACGGAAGACCCTAATAATAATAATAGAAAGAAACAGTAGAATAACAAGAGGGTCTTCCGTTGGAAACGGAAGACCCTAATAAAGAAAAAGAAACCGTAGAATAACAAGAGGGTCTTCCGTTGGAAACGGAAGACCCTAATAATAATAATAGAAAGAAACAGTAGAATAACAAGAGGGTCTTCCGTTGGAAACGGAAGACCCTAATAAAGAAAAAGAAACTGTAGAATAACAATAGGGTCTTCCGTTGGAAACGGAAGACCCTAATAATAGAAAGAAACAGTAGAAAAACAAGAGGGTCTTCCGTCGGAAACGGAAGACCCTAAAAAGAATTACCAGCAGAATCAGTACAAGGTCTTCCGTTGAAAACGGAAGACCTTAATAACCTGTGATATTTTTGACATGCATGCTCACTGTGAAATAAAATACATTGTTATTGCCTGTAGATAACCTATTTCAATGTTATGAGTCTTAAAGTTTATTAACTAACTCAAATTTGGAATACATTCAAATGTAAAATGTACATGTTTAAATGAAACAATTGCTATAACAATGCAACACAAGCCCCTAGATATCTATTTACAAAAACATGTGAACAACCATATACACTCATTTTGTCAACCTTAGGTGCCACCTCAGTTAGTCACCTCCAAAGCAATGCTAAGTGGACATGAAATATGTCAGACCTTTTAACAGCTGAAGTTAAACAATTGTTTTAACAGAACAAATATTGTTTACACATGTCTTGAAAAAAAAGTACATATGTGAACACACATACATCTTGATGTTAAATACCTTGTAACACACCTTTACACATCTGACAACTTATTTCCAACTACTTTTTGGAATACTTGGGTGCCACCTCAGATAGTCACCCCATTAATATTTAAAATAAAACTTGCAACATGAAATATCTATATCATAAGACCTGTGAAATAAAACATGAAAAGTATAACTATCAAGATGATAAAATCATCCATTTGACAAAGTCAAACACTTAGGGTCTCATGCCCTATCCCTGAATTGCAGACATCCATTACCTCAATGTAATGTACCTCTTTCTCCAATACTCTAATAAAACAAAAGGAAATTGAAAGATTTCAACCTCATGACTAAAATACGGAGCCACCAATAATGGATACCGCCTCAGTCAGTTATCCATCATTACTAGATCCTATATGACAAATATCCTAAATATGTTACATCCATGCACTGTACCTGTACATCTTCACCATTAATCTTGTAAAACAGCAAACATGAAAATATAAGATTTCAAACTCACACAGACACCCGAATGTTAAAATTACTCAAATACAGATCCACACAATAATGGATACCACCTCAGCCAGTTATCCATTATTATTTGACCCTATATAACATAAATCCCAGAACATTAAAGTGATATAGAAACTAAAATGTTGGAAACAAGGACACTCTGATGTATCTCTGAAATGACTCGAAGTGCCACCTTCCCATAACTCTTATTTGTGAATCTGAGAAGCCCTGTAGGTGTGCCTGAGTTGCTGCTCCTATTCTGAAACTGTGTGCTTTGAATTTATTACTGTCCAACTTTGAGAACTTCAGAGCCGATTTCAGCACTTTGCAGAATTCAGAACGTGGTATAGGCTTTCCTGATGTGTAGCAAAACAGAGGCCCATCCTCTGCACCTCTCACTTGAGATAACTTCATGATTTGCAAGGTACAAAAACTGCGGAATGGCTGAGATTTGATTTCCATGGCCAGATGCACAGGATTTTTCCCCAGATTGTGCTTGAAGTTGGTCATTGTTATGATCATACAACTTGCTTTGGCTGTTGTCTTGAAGGATACATTACTCAAAAGCAGCAAGTTTGGGTAAGAGAAGGAGCGAACTGTGATTTCTCCGACTCGAAGAAAAGCTTAAAATGCTATAATAAACATAGCCATGAACAAACATTTTTGGTAACTAGAATTGGCTACATGAGGCACTGCTTCTAGAAGTTTCTCCAGGATATCCAGAGTAATAGGCTGCCTCACGTCAAGGGAGCTGGCGAGATGCTTTACCCCGCTTAACATTTTCTTCATCAAGAAATGATTCAAAAGATCTGGAATATTAGACATTTTAAAATAATATGCCAGGCTTCCAAATATGTTGTTATAGAGCTTGGTGCTTTGCCTATACTAAATAGATAGGAAACGAAACTAATAATGTGTTCAAGGGAAACATCCTTAATACAGCATGTTTTGTAATAACTATGCATGAATGTCTGAAAACAATTTTGGGCCTGCTTGTAGACAATCTTTGTGTTAGGGACTAAAGCCGCCTCAATCAAGGTAACAGCTGTGTTTTGGATAGCTGCAAAAGGTGGCTTGGTATGGCTGTTGGTTCGTCCTCCCTGTCCAACGACACCTCCAGGATTTTTTTGACCTGTAAACGTGAAAGTAAATCAGGTAGAGTATTGAACAACCCTGGAATGTGTTCTGCAGAAAACAATATATTGTACTTCATAAGAGCCAACACTAATCTTCTAACCAAAATCATGATTTTGTAATCCTTTGATGTCTGCGCATTTACAATGTTAACCACTGCAGCATTATCAGAATGGAAAATCACGCACGAGTTCTGCAAAACATGGCCCCATACTTCCACAGCTACAACAATTGGAAATAATTCTTTCAGAGTAGTATTATATTCTTTCATACTGTCAGGCCAAGTTCCATAGAACCATTTTCTTCCAAACACAGCTCCAAAACCCAAAGATCCAGCAGCGTCAGTATATAAATGTAACTGCTCTGATGTCTTCCAAATGTGTTTAAACAATATGGATTTCCCATTGAAATGATTGATGAATAATGACCAAGCTGCTAAATCTTGCCTACTCTCTTTAGTAAGATCCTTGTGATGATGTGGCTTCACAATACCCTTAGTAAGGTCTATAAGTCGTCTTAGGAAAGTGTGTCCTGGTATAATCACAAGACATGTAAAATTAAGCAGTCCTATTAAGGATTGAAGTTCTCTTAGGCAAACTTTACGTTTGCATTTCACTGCATCTATTGCTTTTAGCAGCTTAACCAATATGTCCTCAGGAAGCCTAATCTCCATCGCCACAGTGTCAATCTCAATACCCAAAAAAATTAACTTTGTAGTTGCCCGGAACGTCTTTTCCTCCTTTAAATAGACACCTAAGCCCTCGCAAATAAGTCTGAAAACTAACAAACTCTGATTACAAATTTCTGATTCAGGTGGATCAATAAATAAAAAGTCAACCAAAACATGTACTATGTGTGGAATGTGACCCTTTAACCTACCAATCCATTATAACCCTGAGGAAAATTTCTAAAAAATAGCACAAGAACTAGCGCAACCCATGGGTAAGCATTTATCAACGTGGAAGCAGCCATCCCACTGAAATCCCAGTAATTCATTATCCTCTCTGAGAACAGGTACAATGCAAAAAAGCTGATTCAATGTCAGTTTTAGCAATCAGGCAACCTTTACCCAGTGAAACAATAATATTCATATCATCATCAAGAGTAGCATATTGGACTTTAGTAAAAACTTCTGGTATAAAATCATTAATAGAACTGTTTTCAGGAAATGATAAATGGTGTATGAGCCTAAACTGACCATCTTCTTTTTTTGGAACAATACCAATAGGGGATATTTGGAGATTATCGAAAGGGAGTGTAACAAAGGTCCCATTATTCTGTGAACCTAAAGCTCTGTGGCTTTTTGTTGACAATGACAGGGTTTTGCAAAGCCGACAAAAGATTTTTAGATGACCTGAAATATCTTGGTCCCTCATAGTGCAATTCAAACCCATAAGTAAGACCTGCCACTAGATAAACCGCCCTTTAAAAAATACTTCGAAACTTTGGGTCTTATTGGGTTACAATTTCATTGTTGTTTTGTTGTTCCAAAAGAGGGTTTGACACTTTGGTTCCGAACGGCTGCTTGGGCTCTGCATTTTGTTTTAGGGTGGTTTTTCTTACATTCTGTACAGATGTGCTGAAATTTGCATTGCTCAAGCTTGCAACCTCCCTCTCTATTGTATTACCAGCATATTCCTCTTGGTAATTGGTTTGTAGTAGCTGATCTTTGTCCAGTCCTTGTACGAAAGGAACGAAAGGACTGCTTATTTTCGTGTCTGGGTCTCTGAGCCTGCAGCATGAACTCTAAGTTAATTTTCCCCCAAGGAGTACCCCTAATCTGTCTATCCATTCTTATTTGTTTATCATATGTTTACCATGACACATTTCCTGATGAAGCCATGTCACGTTCTGTCTCTGCATGTTTTATGAGATTTGGTGTTGCATTTGGAAATTTCTCAGCATATATTGCAACAAAGCGCAAGAAAGCTGTCGTCCATTGAAAAATGGAGTTAATAGACTGTTTAGCTTTTTTCGGTACCACTGATATGTTGTCATTCTTCTCCAGTTTAAATGTATAGTTGCTACTTTCTGAACCTGGAACCAAGTTATTAGGAAGCAGTACCGCGAGATCAATAAACTCATCCTCCCATATTATCTGTTTCAACTTTTGTGGAACCATTGCCGAAATAGGGGTTGACCAAGTAGAAGTGTCAATTGGCTCACTGGTAGCATACTCATCATTTGACCTATCAATCTCTTTAAATGTAATCTCCGAATCAGACTCACCATCTAAACTCTGGGGGGTCTCACTCCTGTCTGGAATGGCGGGGACAGCTCTGTCCTCTAATGCTTCCAACACAGCCTGTGTCACCCTCTCCACTAATGTTTCTTCTTGAGATCTGGCCTCTGATCTTTTTTGGACTTTGATCCTTTGCTTTCCATTGATCCAGCTCGTTTTCTTTTCACACCAACTTTCGGTCTAGGCATCATGCTGTAAAAAAAACTATACCATACAGCAGAAGTTTTATATGACTTAATGTAATTAACCCGTATTTCTTGATACATTGCCTAATGAATAACAGTAAATTTCTTCAAGATCTAATCCGTACAATAAACAGCTACCACACTTGAAATTTATCCTTAATCTCAGTGAGTCATTCCACTGTGCCAACACAGATTAAAAATTAAGGATTGATTAGTGCCTATTCATGCCTTTTAACAATTGCATTCACACCTTTAAAACATAAACAAAGCAGCAGACATTTTATGTCATTCATGAAAAAATGTAATATAAGTACGAAAGTAATGGCAAGTGCATGTACATTGGCTCCATTAACCACCAGTTTCTGACCTAGAATAACAAGCACTAATAAGCCTGGCCAAATATTGACATTTACACATATCCAATTATTCAAATATAACGGTTAACCATATAACAGATATCTAATCAAACTTTTAGAAATTACTCACAACCATACCATACATGTAAACCTATCAGCTTACCATAAAGGAACTTATAATTTAAACCTATCTATACATCTATGTCAACAAAGCATCTAACCAAACTTGGACTGCAAACTCATTATGCACGCAAAGTATGTATCACTCACCCCACATTAAAGTAACCACATAACACTCAATAATGTAGAAGCTATTTAAACACCTCATAGACTAGTCTCTCTGGATATGCTAACTGATCACCAAGCCATATGGTGACCAATAAGTAAACACATATCATAATCCCACCACACTGGATATGATAACATTGGTAAACTGCCAAACATATCGGTAATCCAACTACACCGGATATTACAATATAGCACCCAACCATAAAGGGGGGCTCACTGGTAAGCCATATATCATAATCCAACCATACTGGATATGACAACATAGCACCCAACCATAAGGGGGCTAAATGGTTACCAGAAGATCCAAGCATGCTGGACATTCAACAAAGCACCCAACCATACAGGGGCTCTTTGGTAATCCATATATCATAATCCAATCATACTGGATATGACAACATACCACCCAACCATATAGTCTACATATCCTGAAAATTTCGTAGTCATATCTCTGATAGTTTCTGAGATCAACTATGCACAAAATAGGTCGTAAAAATTACAAAAATCGGCCTTAATTCGGTACCGGAAGTGACGAGAAGAAAAATATCAAAACAGTATTAAGTTTACATTAAATCCCGTCTTTCTTATATACTTGCATAGTGTACATCACTTTTTATCAGGCTAGATGAAACACCTAAGAAAGTCTGTTAAACTTGTTAAAAACATGAATTGTTTGAACCCTTCCGATGAGTACCGAAAATTACGGTTGACAAATTAAAACCCCCTTAACCCGTTAAACAAATCTTCCATCAATTGTCTATCATTCATAAAAGTTTCGTGTCTCAATCACTTACAGTGACAAAAATCTCGCGGGTATCAAATTTGTAAAAAGGAAAGCTACCTTAGATATTTGATATATCTCACCGGAAGTAGAATATGTTTGCTCATTTAACATTGTATAGATAACTTATGTAAGATTTTATACTGATATATTTATTCCATGTATAATAAATAAAGTAAGAAAAAAAATAATTTTTGAAGTGCTTCCGGTGAGGACAGGAAGTTACGACGAATCAAACAAAACAATGTAAACACAGATACATGCATAGGGCTATCATCTTATAAAGTTTAGTCGTTCAAGTCGTCACCGATTTTGAGATCTCGTGGAGTCAATGTATTTTGTCTCTGGACAGGAAACGGAAGTGCTCAGTGAAAATAAAGTTAGTATTTCTTGAACATTAGACAACTGTTCTTTATTGTTTATCAATTTTACTAAAATTGTCAAAGAAAAACAGTTCACTTTCAAACAACTTGATTTGTTTGAACCCTTTCGGTGAGGACCGGAAGTGACGGTCGACAAAAGGAAAGCGGTTAAACGCATTTTCTATTAAATGTCTATCATCCTGTAAGTTTCGCGTCTTGATCACTTGCACTTTCTTAGATCTCGCTGGTAAAACATTTGTTTACAAAAGGCTATCTGAGATATTTGAGATATCTCACCGGAAGTAGAATATTTTGTTATCGGATAGATGAAATATGTAAGGATTTATATTTATATTTCAATTCTATGTGAAATGCGTAAAAAAAAATAATTTTTGAAGTGCTTCCGGTGACGACCGGAAGTGACGACGAAAAAAACAAAATAGTTTAAAGACATCTACATCCCAGTGGGCACGCAACGTTGTTTTATAACGTTGAGGAATGGTTGAAATCAAGTTGCAACCTTGATCAACCATTATTCAACGTTGATTCAACGTTGAGGTTTCAACATTAAAACCCAAACCATATCTCAACGTTGATTCCACGTTGAAGACCCAACCTATTTTTCAACGCATTTTAAATAAACGAAACTGAACACATATTTTCAAATTTGAAAGTTCCTTTTTTTTATTTAGCTTTTACTTATATTTTGTCAATTGTGGAAGCATTACATAATGTGTTCTGCAAATATTAATGTTAATTTGAATTTATTTCTAAATTAATTGATTTCGAATAAAATTATTATACTGTTGTATTATTCAATTTCAATATCAATGATTTTTAAAAAGGACATAAATGTTAAATTTTCACGTTACATTTTAAAACAAAAGATTTGTTTGATGCAAGAAATTTGAGATTGAGCTCTGCGTACAGCAAGTGGCAAATTGCATTAACTAGGTTAGTGATAAGGGGATGCGGACCTATCACTACTGCAAGCACTGCTGATCTTGGGAGTTGTGCAATTTAACAGGCTGCTTTATGTCAGTTTGACCGCTAAAGACGCTAGTGGTGAACAAAGAAATTCAGTTCTTAGGTACACCTCGTGCAATCACTACACAGATCTGATGTACAGTAAAATTCCGGGATTTTAGCTTTTGGACTATTGTGACTATTTTATATTTCACTTTGGAGTATCTTGGGAGTTATTTGTTTTAGAACAGTATGCAGAGTACAAATGATGAACTGATTATTGTGGATTCTACGTTTTTGTGTTGATATCCTTTGTTCCATATCATGGAAAATAAGCATGGCTACCATTTGGCAGAATGTGCGCGTGGTTTCTTTGTTTTCATTTTCCTACCGCCCTATGTAAAACATTATGAAATGCCAAGCCCAACTTTTTAACGAGGACTTTATACACAAGCTGTATAGCGAAGGATGTAAACGTGTATTACTAGGGTTTAAATGAAAGGCGACTTATTACATTTGGATCTCATTTTTTTTTGATAAAGTGTCAATACACATAAAACTGCACATGATAAAAAATATGTTTAGAAGCAACATTTTATAAAAAAAGTCACTTAATTTTAACTTTTTTTCCAACGTCATATTTACATTTTATACCAAATTTCAACATCATTTCTACGTTGAATCAACGTTGAATTATGACGTTGAATCAACGTTGCATTTTCAACGTTGCCTCAACTTTCATATGTAACCTTATTTCAACGTTGATTAAACGTTGATGCCTGACGTTGAAACAACGTTGTTTCAACGTTAAAATGCCCGCTGTGCAGCTATTGTTTATAATTCTACAAAGTCTGAATACTCAAGTCCTAATGATTTTTTTAAGATCTCGATGTCACAAGTTTTTTGTCGCGGGACAGGAAACGGACAACAGAAAATAAATTTTGAAAAAATTAAAAGAAAACGCCTCGAGATATTGTTATTCTCTATCATTCCTGAAAATTTCAAGAAAATCTATTGAGCCATCTCCGAGAAATCTTGTGGACAAGAAAGGGAATTTTTTTTTCAAAATTCCTACCCAATTTTCGAGCCCAGGCATGCTCCAAGAAATAGCGACAGTGACGGAAACCACTATAATAGTGCACAACTTCAAACTATAGTCTACATATCCTGAAAATTTCGTAGTCATATCTTTGATGGTTTCTGAGATCAGCTCTGCACAAAGTAGGTCGTTAAAAATAACAAAATCAACCGTAAATCGGTACCGGAAGCGACGACGTCAAAAATTTCAAAAACATATAAACTTCAGATGACCACCCATCGTCTGTGAAAAAATGGTTGAAATCAGTCCAATTAGGCATAAAAAATTTCTCAGAAACTATTGGACTCCAATAGTTTCTGAGAAATTTTTTATGCCTAAAATTTTGTTTTCATTACGACATTACGCCTTGGGTGTGTTTTAGCGTAAGTCGGTTAGTTTGAGTACATAGAAAAAGGAGTGACCTACATTATTCATGCGCTACTTTGACCTCTTGTCCCAGGCTGATGTTATGCACGAAAAACAGCGGATAGCGGAAACAATCTTGCACGTTTTTAAGGGAAATCATTTGGAAGTGTAAATATACAACATTATGTAACAATTCTATTTTCTTAGTTAAATGTATCATATAGGCGGCTTTTATCTAAAATATAGGTTTACAAATATGTAAATGACTGTTTCTCAGTCGTCCTTTACAATAAACAGTTTTTTTTAAATTTTGGAACAAATAATATATAATAATACCTTTGTAAGGTAATTTATAAACTAACAGCCAGGTGGCATTTTTGCACCCGCTTAAGATGCGGTTTCGGAAAAATCCATATATAACTAATGATAGCCAATTGTCTGGAGAGTATATAACCACTTTTGTTTTTATTGTGTTTCACCTGACAGGTGAGATATTTACCCTTAAAAATAAATACCCCATAGGAAAATGATAATTCCCATATGAGAAACGATTCTCCTACAGGAAATATTGACAATCCTATAGGATTTTCTAAAAATCCTATAGGAATTATATTTCCTATAGGAGAAAGCTATTTCCTGTAGGAATTTGACTCAGACGGGAAGTTTTCCTATAGGAAATTAAATTTCCTATCGGATTTTATCAAATCCTATCGGAATTGAAATTCCTATAGGAAGTTCTTGTATTCCGATAGGAATTTTCTAATTTCCTATAGGAATACTGTTTTTCCTATGGGAAAAATTATTTTCCTGTAGGAATTTAGTTTTGAAAGGTAAATATCTCACTTGACAGGTGAGATACAATGATAACAAAAGTGGTTTTTAACTCTTTAAGCAATGGTCTATCATATGGCATATTTGAATTTTTTGATATATGCAGCTTAGACGGGTGCAAAAATGCCACCTTGGCACTGGCATAATTATCCGGCACAGTGTTATGTATTTAATGTTTGATAGCATGTACATGTATATGTAGCCTGTTTTTGTTCAATTTAGTTATTAAATGTGTGAACAGTCCGTGTGTACATGGTTCTTGCCAGGACAGGAGTACAGGATTTACCTGTAACTGCGACCCAAAATTCGCTGGAATCACTTGTAACACTCGTAAGATTATATACAGTTGATTGATACAAATCATTATTTTATAATCTCTACGATCGTTTTACCGTGTACAAAATTCAACTTAAAATGCAACCCAAAATTGTGCCTCATTATTTGTGACATTCATAAGATCTCATTTGTTTTCATTGCTCAACTTATTTATTGTAAGTTTTTTCCTGCGAAAAAAATGTTTTGATTTTTATCTGATTTTTAACTTCAATGATGAAAACTTAATTCGTAATATTCATTAATTTAAGGAAATGATTAATCACAATGAATGTATATGCAATAAAATAATCATTACAGAAAAAATATAAAGGTAATTATTTTTAACCTTTAAAGAAAAAAATATGTAAGTAAATATTATCAAAATAACAATTAAAATCTAAATTGTATCATTTTAGCCATCAAATGCACATCTAATCCATGTATCCATGGTACCTGTTCCGATACCTCGTCGGGATACAACTGTCACTGTGAGGAAAAGTACACAGGGACCAAATGTGACAGAAGTATGCATACATTTTCGTTTAAATAATAGTGAAAGTAGTCAATTCCAGTTACATTTTTATCTCAGTTTCATGTCATTCATATGCTCCTAATATATTTATTAGTTGTTCAAAATTGAAAAAGACAAAACTGACCTAAGACGTTATATGATATGCTAAAAAGATATTTTAAGAATGATACTTGAGGAAGTGAATTCGAATTGCTTGATTTCAGTGAAATTGTGTTCGTCTCATCCTTGCCTGCATGGAACCTGTACAGACACTGCGTCAGGATTCAGTTGTTCGTGTGATGAAAGGCATACTGGTGCTAAATGTGATCAACGTATGTATACTTAACTCTTTTTATTAACAATAGTTTGGTTTCTGTTGATGAGACCATTATTTTAATGTTATAAATTTAATAATGGAAAAATGAGGTGTAATGTATCGTTATTGTATTATGCCATAACGTATCGAATCGGATCGTAAATGAAACTCACTTTATATGAAGCCTATGTATTACATTAAAATGCAAACAATGTATAATAAATTAAACTGTCAAATTATATAAAGCGTTAAAAATATACGCTTTATAAAAAAGTAAACAAAGTTAACACATGTGATATGCTATTGTCACATTCTATAACCATCAAGAAGCGCCTAAACTAACAATCATAATTTGTTTTAAATAATGATGCTTCTTATTATCAATCCAGGGGAACATATCGTAGCTACAAAACAAACAGAAAAATTTTTTTTTAATTAAATTATTCTTTTTTATTTAAAGCTATATAACACAACGAAGGTTCAATTTTAAAATAATTTAACAATAGTTTTGTGTGATCTTAAAATGTAAAAATCTAAATTAATATTTTGTTTGTATGTATTTGCTATAAAAATTAGTTAAGCACTACATGTGTATCATGTAATATGCTGAAAAAACCCACAGAAATTTAAGCTAAGATAACAATCAAATGAATTAACCAGTGTATAAAAGCATTTCTGCCTTCCCGTGATTTTTTGCAATATCTGATTTGGATTTTTGCAGTGGTTAAATGCCACTCAAACCCCTGTGTCCATGGAACATGTACCGATACAGCGACTGGATTTCAATGCTCATGTGATACACTCTACACAGGAATCAGATGCGATAAAAGTATGTGTTATAAAATTTGTTAATTTTGGTTCTCACAAGGTGTATTTCTTAAAAAATAAAATCAACTGATCATCTTCGCAATTTTTTTTTAAGTCCTTTAAATTATTACACTAAATATATGATTGATATAAATATCCGGACGGGTTTATTTGAACAAAAATGGAGGATATGTTCTTGTTGATTCGAAATAAAACTTAGTTTTTAATCAAATTTATATAGTTTGGTTACTGTAATGCAATTATTACACTTGTTATCAAAGGCTTAGTCACTAACATTTAGAAGTATTTAAATATATGATATTATTTTCGAATCTTATGCTGGTTTTTTCCCCTTTATAGGCAAAACATGTTCTTCCATGCCTTGCATTCATGGAACATGCATTGATACAGCCTCTGGATTTAAATGCAACTGTGACCTTGCTTCCACAGGTGCACTTTGTGACACATGTAAGTCAAATAAGCTTTTAATTACGATTGTAAATGTAATATTTTGGCCAAATGTGCTTTGGCGTCCAAATCATGTACATCTCCCCTTGTAATCGTTGAGATTGGTCCCCAAATAGCTTTGAATCTTGCTGTAAACGAGACAATCCTTCTACCAATGCATTCCTACTAACTCGAAATGTTTTGCGTATTGTGTGAAAAGGGCCATTTTCATTACATTCTGTGAGCAAAAAAAAAGTAAAACAAAAAGGGAGTATCTTCATGAACATCACAGAAGCAGCTTGTTTAAAACAATTTCTTTTAATGCAAAGCCAGAAATGATATTGGCCAAGAGGGGTGAAATAATTGTCAAAATCCGATTTCGAAGAAATCTGCTATGTTTCTAGGTCACATACTATACTAAAATGCTCTCTGTATTTGGAATATGGACCCATTTGAGCCAAAATGTCATAAAATATGTCACAAAAGTTATGTTTGACGGACAAACGGACCGACAGACTGAACACTATTAGACGCCAAGAGAGCAATTCCTTCCTAAAAGACAAAATATTGCCTTATCATATTAAATATATTTCAATTTTATTTTACAGTTATTTATTGTATTTCTGTGTGTATTTCCTGTTACATGTATATTGCCTTTTTTTCAGTAATAAAGTGTTCATCAAACCCATGTGTCCATGGAACTTGCACCGATACACCAGCAGGATTTCATTGTGCATGTGATACACTCTACACGGGAACAACATGTGATACACGTACGTATAATAAATACTTCATAATCTATTTATCAGCTACGTTTTTTATTATATCTCCTTAAAAAATAGCATTTGATCGAAACATATTTAAAACAAATAAATGTTTATTTAAATTAGAGAAAACATGTGCTTCCCATCCATGCATTCATGGAACATGTAGTGATTCAACCTCAGGTTTAAAATGCGAATGTGACGTCACTTATACCGGTACACTGTGTGATACAGGTAAGTTACGTTGTGATACAGGTAAGTTACGTTTTTAATTCGTAAATCAAGTGACTTGTTTATTTCGGTTTTGCTTAATTTATCCATTTAATCCACAGATGTAGTTACTAATGTATGCTATAAAAATCATCCAATTTTTACTTGAAGCTATTTCCAAATCTTGAGAATAAAATCAATTGAAATTGTTAGACAGTTGATTTATGATAATTCTTGAAAAAGTCATTTATATATGGATACCTTACATATATTAAAACAGGACCGACACTACATTTACAAATCAATTATCATCTATAGTCTGTCCCAAGTTATTGCTTCCACCACTTTTTGATGATTTTTTATAAAAATACACATACCTGTGAAAGAAATGCTGTTGAAATCGATAAAATGGAAAATATCCAAGATATCTTCATTGACAAATTATCATTTTTCACTCATAAAAGTTCACAGGAACGAAAACAAATTTCTTACGGAGATTTATAATGGAAAATGTTTACATCTTTTCTCCATTCGGAAGTTCTCGGGACACCTCACACAATTTTTCAACGTTATCATCGGGGCTTAATAATGGCTGATGCAATGCTAAATCTCCGTAGACTTTCTATTTTGGGATGTGTATTGAAACCTGAAGCGGTGGAGGGGGCGTTTCAAAACAGATAATCTGGACATTTTTCATATTAGTGGATGAACATAGTTTGAGCACAAAGGTATTTATGATTATCGAAATATCAAGCAAAAAGTGGTGGAAGCAAAAACTCGGGACAGAGTATAGTCAGTCTGAGACGTTGCATGTTAATGAAACTAATAAGTAGTTAATGCATGCCCAAGTTTAAAAAGAAAAACACTTCAATAAACTCATTAATAAAAACTTATTTTGATTTAATGTTGTTGAATTATTTTCGCACCTACTACTGCTGAATCAGTGGTATAGATCCGTGCACATTTATGATTAAATTAGCATGTAAGTAATGATTGGGTAAGAATGATAAAATCTGAAACGATAATTTGTTTGAATTTTACGATATGACATACGAAATTAAATTGTGGGTGAAAGTAAACGCTTTTTTATAAACACATATTTCATTATATTTATTGTGATCTCAGCATTTTCTTACAATTGTTTAAAGGTGGTATTGGTCATTTGTCGATATTAATGTGGCTTAAATTACATAATAATTAAATACCGGTTTAGAATTTTTAAATTTTACAGTATTTGGCCGTAAAATACATTTTAAAAATCTTTGGAAAGATAAAAGTTTTAAACACCCCAGCGGGATTCGAACTCAAGACTTAAAGATTCGAAGCGAACTCTCTAAACCACTGCAATACGCTGTTAGTGTTCTATTTTGGGAAAGAAACTGTTTATAAAATTACACTTGATTTTATTGTTTACTAGTATTTCGATAAACAGTACGTCTCAATATGGAAGTGTCCCATATCACCTTAATATCTATTGAAATATGAGAATCACGCGGAAAAGAAATCGTACATCAATCCGCATTTTTACATTAAAGTTAGGTAACTGGGTTACAAAATTCGTATTTGTATTTCACTTGAATATTTTTATAAATAACTTGATGAAACAATTTAAAGTTTTTATTGTTGCCTCTACAGTGATTACTTGTGCCTCCGCTCCTTGTCAGCACGGAACATGCACTGATTCTCCAACCGGGTTTGTGTGTACTTGTGATAGTTCCTACACAGGTATCAGGTGTGACACAGGTAAATATTTCTAAGCGTTAGAAACCTAAATATGCATAAAAAACAATGTTCCAGATGTGCAAAAGGTCTACCTCCATGTACGTGATTTACGAAAAAACATAAATGAAAAAAGGCATATTTTTTAAGATAAAGGTTACGTAAAAAGAATTAATGTTTTTTTTTTTCAACACGAAAGGTTTAAAGGCATGAATAAGTAAGCTTTTGATTAAGAATTTCTTTAATTTTATTTTTTTTAAGATCATGATTTATTATTATCTTTTCGTTTTTAAGCTTTAGCTATAGAGGAGCCACAGGAACTTCTTTTGCCAAAATGGTTTCCTTATTTAGAGTATGCCCTGTTAAGCCTGGCGTCACTCACTGGTGTAATGGCTATGGGTTGTATCTGTATGAAATGCTGTCGAGCATTCGGTATCATCAGAGATGATGATGACGACGATGATGAAGATCGGGATGAAAAAGACTTCAGAAGATATAAAAGGGATTCTATATATCCACTTGATACCCCAAAGCCGACATCGTATAAGAAACGGAATGGGCTAGATTTTTGACGTGATGTAAGATTAAAAAATCGGACTGTACTGTTCGAATTATGTTTTGACATGTTGACGTCTTAAACCATTTTGCATTTTATTGATTGAAATATTTTCGGAGTCATTTTTCTTATAATAGAATAAGGCCACACCAATTTGATTTCTTGGTCTTCGGATTTTAGTCAAAAAAATATTGGGGCGAGCGAGCGATTTAATAATTTTAAAATTAAAATACTGAAATTTGAAAATTTAGGAGCGACATAAAAAAAAATAGAGGCGAGCGATTACATTTTATTTTAAAATATCATTATTTTCTTTGAAATACATGTAAAAATCATTATTACACTGTACTAAAACCACTGTGCAATGTCTTAGATTATACTTTCACACCCTATTAGTCAAAACTGGAATTATATAACAATAATACTAATATTTCTGGTGCAAATTATGTATTTTGGGCACATGTATACAATATGAACAGCTTTTACCTTTTGACAAAATAATGAAATAAATTGTTAGCAAAGAATGCACACTGTTCTATTTGTTACAATTTCACTTCGTCATGAACAACATTCAACAGTTTATCTTCTGCACCTCTTGGGCAAAAATTTTTTTCCCCATGTTCTTGCATCTTTGCCATTATTTTTACAAATCTGGCATATGGGTCTAACAATAGAATATTGCTCAAATAAGCCAGAAATGTAAGGGTCTGTATCATCTAAAAGACTGTCAACACTTTCACAGTGAACACAAACTGGAGGTAAGAAGTGCTTTAAGGAGGTTGAGAAATAACTTGTTTCCACTTCTGTTGTGCAGTTTATGGCCTCACGAACAACCATGCCTGGATCTTCCACATCCTCTGCTACCATGGGGTCTCCACATGTGTAAACATGATCCTCCTTTAAACGCAGCAACAGTTCCTCCTATAATAACATGACATCATGAAAAAAAAGTTTCACAAATCTACTTTAATATCAACTTAAATTTAGCGTAGTTAAAAATTGCAGGTACTGAAGGACTCTTAAGCTTGCTAAACGAGACAGTGAAGCCACCAATAACATACAATACTAATAACTTACTTGTTCACGGGTAAGCTTTTTATCACTATAGACACATCTTGGTTTTGAGCACTCTCCACATACAATAACATCACGAACTTTTTGGGTCTTAAATGTATCTCGGTTACGCCTGTCGTTGGCAGTGGCAGGATCATCCTGTACTTGAGCACTCGGCCTGTATGTATCGCCTGTTACTTGTCCATACACCTAATAAATTTGATAGTTTTAGAATTATATATTATAACCCATAAACAAAGTACATGAAATTAATTCAATGCCTTATTAACATGAACGATTTTATTGTTCTTTTTCATCTTATCTGATCTGTTTCGGAATCCTTTGAATGAAAAATTATGCCTACCTCCTCAAAGGATTGATAATGGCCATCTCCTCCAGGAACAGGGTCAGGCAGAAAATGCAAACTCTGGAATTCAGCAACAGGAAGCCTTGGGGGGTTAATAACTGTGCAATAGGCACAGTTATTGCACTTTTTCAACTGGAACATGTAGTGACTACTCTTTCCATGGTCTGCCAAAAAGGTCTGAAATTATAATGCAGGTTTTACTGGTATATAATAATTTATCTCTATAATAACTGTGTTCCAAAAAATATGATGATATTAGTGCTAAACTTCTCCATCGGCATGGATTTTTTCTCTACTCATTGATAGCTATTTTTCAAATATCAAAGTACTATAAAGAATTCCATGGTAATGGTTTTGAAATTTTTCTTAATATATTACTATAATTACACTATTTATGATGTATTTTTATTTTTTTTTTATCAATGGTGAATACATGATACTGTACAAAATAAATCCTGAAGAGTTAAGTAAATTTACCATGGTCTTATTTACCTGCAAGTTCTTAACCTTACGTAAATCTCCTGTAGACATGTCAACAGTGAGATTGGAATTAAGGACCTGACCAACAACATCAAGAGAGGCTTGAATTTCTTCATCTGGAATGCCTGTGTATACTTTTAAATGTTCATCTTTCAGTTTCATTCTCTTGAATCGAGAGTTAACAAGTTCAATGACACTCCCAACAGATTCAGCAAAAGTATCTTTGAAACCAGTCTTAATATTAGCCAAGTTACGCACAGCACCAAGTGTAGATTTGTGTTTGACAGCATTTTCATATGTGGGTTCCATTTCTTTTCTTGCAAGAGCAACATGTTGCAGTGCTAAATTTAAAATTGACATGCACCTTTCTGCTGGATTCATCCAGCTGTGGTTTGGTGCAGTTCTTAGAGCAACTAGCATGTCAAGGTCAAGTTGAATAAACAGTTGAACAAGGGATAACTTGACAGTTTCAAATGTCACTCTGTGGTCTGGCCCACCATCTGTCACCAAACAAAGAATCGGAGTCTTCAAATCAACACTGTTTTCAGAATACTGTTCACGTAATATCTTGGTAAGTTCAGATGCATGACGGTGGGGTGTTGATGGCTGAAAGACCTTATCCTTTGTTGTAATGTAAACATTTCCTTTAAAGAAACTGTCATTACTGTTTCGAGGTATCCTAGATACAAAGGCTACAGATGGCACTAGACCTGCTATGTGAAAATCATGGTCGGTACATACTAGTTTTGGACCATCTGAAGGAGTCAGCACTTTATTATGCCCCCTAACACCAGTACTGATAGGTATTCCTGGCTCCCCAACGGGAACAATTGCTTTGTCATCTAAACATACTAGTGTAACATAATCCCGATTACTAACGCAGAACTCCTTCGGATATCTAAATGAGGTAGCTACATACCTTGCGTCAACATGGTTTACTCTTGCAAGTCGAGTTTGCACACGAAATTTCACATTAAATCTACCAGAATATTTTAAAGCAGTCTTTTGAAACGTACTGTTTGGTTGAAACTGTAAGCGAACAGTTTCACTGCATGGAATTGGTGTGCCATTTGGTAATCTCTTTGAAACTTGATTCCTCAAATCTTCAATTGATATTGCCATAGGTAAGTAAAGTTCTTCCCCATGTCGCCTTTCATTAACTGGCATTAACTGTTCATCAAAGTATTTACCCATTTCCTCAAAGAAATCTCCGTATTTGGAATCAATATCCTTTCTGTAATCAAGTAGAAGAGAGGGACCATCACCATTAAGTAATATAGATGCCACACGCTCATCAATTTCAGCTTGTTCACTAGATTCCCATGAAGGTTCACAGCCAGTAAGATCAAAGAATATGTTTCTCAGCACAGACTTCGTAGTCTTGACATTCTTATAATAGCGGTTAATGAACTGCTTTCTCATGGACCTTGTTGAAAACTTTGAAAGTGATATGTTGATTTTGTTAACAATTTTGATATTTTTTGTCGTAACCTCTGGATCATTGCTGTCATCTCCAGGTACTTTCCAAATAAAGTTCAAGGTACCAATAGAACACCCAAATGCCATTCTATACAGCATCACTGGCATATCTAATTCCAAATTATTAATGTATTTCCTTCGTTTTAGTCTGTTTTCAGGTGTGTAATTATCTAGATCTATGAACTGAAAACTCTCTACACATTTCACATCTTCCTCTAGAGTCTTGTATACGCTGGAATCATCTAAACAATTTTCATTTTGAGGTTTCCCTGGTATATACTTTAAGGATGTGTCCGACTCAAGTGAGCGTGGAGGGGAATTAGATTTTCGTGAATTTTTATGACGAGCATTGTCTTTGTCTAATCTTGTTTTGTATTGACTTAAGGTGGCAAGAAGTGATTCCATGTCAGAGGAGAGTTGCTTGTTTCTAGAAAAGGACATTGATGGAAAAGATAATGCTTTTGTCAGATCCATCGAGAGTTCATTAAGTCTTTCTGATTTTATCTGTGGTATTCTGTGGTGCAATTTCTCAAATTCATTGTATCCATGAAATGTACAGAAACAGTTAGGAATCGGACAACCACTTTCCTTGAATTTTTCATGGGCATGATCTATATACCATAAAGCATTTCTCAAGATCTTGACAACAAAGTCAGCTGTATCCCTAGAACTTTGTGTCCACCCATAACCCTTTGAGGCCATCCAGTCTATTATATCACACTGAAGTCTTTGGGGACCATTTAACTTTTTGCCATCTTCAGGTTTTGGTTTAGGTGGTAGTATGCTATTTTTGCTACCATGCATTAGTAAAGCAAAAGCGTTTTTGGTGCTAGTACTACATGAAGCAGGGTTAGGTTCTTTACATGCTGAGGAGCTGGTTAATGCTAGTTGCTGTGCAATAATAAATTGTACAAACTTACAATTAAGTGTAGAGGTTATTTCTGAAACGTCCATATCAGCATTATCTGCGATGATGAATTGGGCATTTTGTCCTTCACGCAGACGAACTTCCACAATCGAATCAACAGACAAGATAATGTCTTTCGATTCCACACACTTTTCAAACAACTCGTAGAATTTACCTCCCGAAAAGTTGGTGACTGTATTTGCTAATAAGTCAGTACCTTCCTGATCACTTATTCTGACCACAAGTACATGCATTTTTTAACTCTTGAACGTTTGTAAACCACCGCGAAACTTCGAAGAAATGTTCAATGTAAATCGAGACTTTCACACGCAGTATGAAAAAAAGCTTTGATTTCAAGCGCAATCATGACTAAATAAAAAAATATAAAAGTAAAAACCGAAAAATGGAGCGGAAAACGGAACGAAAATTTCCGGATGCGGGATTTATTTTTTAATATTATTTTTTAAAAAGCCATAAGGAACGTGCGCGCGGATCCGGCGACCAAGAAATCAAATTGGTGTGGCCTAAAGATAAAAATTAAATTCGTGTACATCGAAATTAACAAGGGTCTTTTAGATTCTTTTGATCCCTTTCTCTTATTCCTGAAGGCTTTGTTTGACTTGATTTTTATATCATGAAAAGAGACAAGTAGTATATAATGATGTAATACCTTTTGATTGTCAACTTTGAGGTGTGGTAATTGTTCTTAACTATAATTTATAAAATCCAAACTAAATTTCCAAATGCTTTTATAATCTGTCCTCTTTAATACATGTAATATATAAATCTAGTGTTTTAATTTTAAATCTTTGCACTGTGTATTTGATAACTTATTTTAGACATTTAAATTTTGATTTCTGTGACAAGGTGTATATACTGCTGATCACTAGAAACTAGTTCTTGATTAATGCAATTTTCACGTATATTCTGTTGGTATTTATTGCAACTGATTGTGAAAAATTTTCTTGTTGGCTTTACAGAAATATTGATTAAATAAATGTTCAGTTTTTTCTTATTCATTTTATTCATTTTATGAAATCTAAAAGAAACACTATCCAATATTCATTTTGCATTTAAAATACGTGTTTGATGAATATTATTTTTTAACCTCAATACTTATTCTTAATAATTTCTTGCAAAGAAATGTAATCCTTAATTAAGAAATAAAGTACGAGTGTTCGTGAATGTTGCAGAATAACCTCCGAGGTCGAGAAATGTTGTTTTGAAATATAAAAGCCGAGGCGTCAGCCGAGGCTTTTATATTCAAAAAACATTGATACGTGTAATTCCTACTAAGAAAATCCTACAGAAAAAATATTTTGACCTGAATAGAATTATTTCTCAATTTAAAAAAAAAATTGAAAGAGTTTGACACAATGTGTAAATAGGATTTATTAATTCAATCGAAGAATTATATTTTTTATTGAAAAACTTTATGTCCTTATTTATTCCTGTAAGAGCTACTATTATTCAATAGAAATCAAATTACAATCGGAGTTTTACATTTTTTCTCATTTTAATCTTCATTTTCCTGTGAGGGTAAACATTTCAACTGTCAAGTGGGATACACGAAAAACAGAAGTGGCCAAGTACTCTTCATTCAACTGTTTATCATAATTTATAACTCTAAAAATTACTGTGGAATTGTTTCTTAAGGATTAATTAATATCGGTGGATTTCTTGGGTCCTCCTAAGCCGTAAATTTACATTCCATGATCGTGTTTTCAATTTTGAATAATGTAAAATCCGCTTTAATTATTTTTTTTGTGTGTAAAGACAACTGGCTGTAAACTCATGTTATTTTAAAAAAAATCTGCTTAAAACAGTATTGAGTTGCATTATTTCCGGGTTTTTTCGCTTTCAAATGCTATAAAGATTTTTTTTAATCACCATGCTTTCAAATTAGGGTTTTTTTTATAGGCAATGTTTATGAAAATGACTATATTCAGAAAATCTCTTTTTATTCTTACGATGTACTCGTACATGGGTTTTGAAATTGTCTTTAAGTAAATTAATCGTTCTTTTTAAGCTTTATCTTTGGAAAAAAGATAAAAGTTTTCAAACATGCGCAGTTGGTTGTAAAAAATTACAGAAAAAAAGTTGATTAAGAATTGTTTTGATAATATTCTGGACTAATTCTTTGTTTTCCTGTGAGAAACTGTAGACTGAAGGTACGAAATTGAAAATAAATCCAAAAATAACTTTAAAGTACGTTATCAAATTTACCGAAAGTATGTTTTAAAAACTCACAGAGTTTAAACGGGATATGGTCACGACTTAACATGTAATCAAAAGTTATTCTTTCATATCTTATACATGGATTAGCAATGCTTCTTTAAGGCATTTCTTATAGGCGGTGTGACCGGTCAGCAGAGGATGCTCACTCATCCTAGGCACCTGATCCTACCTCTATCTTGGAGGTCCGTGTTGCTCTGCTTTGAATTTGTATTTCGTTTTATGGATTTTTGAGATGGTTGACAGTTTGTTATTGTCATTTTTTCAGTCAATCAAAATTGAGTGTCGGTCGTCGAGTTATGAGCTAGATACAGATCTTACAATTTCTTGTTACATGTATGTCAACAAAGATGTGATCATCTTCTTGTTTCCATTGTGAATGTTGAAAAGAAAATTCTGGTTTAGGCCAAAATGAATAATTATGCCAAACGCTGGAAATAATTTATGTTCAAAACTAAATAGTAGGTAGACAAATCAACTTTAAAAAGAACTTTCACTGGATTATTGAACCAAATGAATGTAAACAAAAACATAACACGAACTTTGACTGAATGCGTTCAGTTTGAACAGTTTATTTTATCTCTTTCGTAGTAGTTTACACAGAGAATACATAGAGAATATTACAAACATATAGACGATTTACTCTTTATGCGTGAGTAGAATGAAAAAAAAATAATCAATTATAATGGTTCTGTACATAATATATATGAAGTATAAACGTACATTTTTTTGGTAGATAAATATATAGGAGTATTAATAATCAGGAGGTTTAGCCTTCTCGTTAACACTACTGATAAATTACATAACTTGCTTAATAAGCTCACATTGTTGGAAGAAAAGAAGCTCCTTAAATTTGAAAATATTTGGTCTCAAAAAGATAAAATTTTGGTATATACTTTTCTCTTTCGTTTTTCAACACGGTGCCACACAAAATATAGTGAAATTCACGACCGCAGGTAGACTGCAAGCCCCAGAGGCTTTCACACCTCTATAAAATAAGCCCCGCCCTCGCCTGAGATATACCACCCGGTAAAAATGTTCGCCCTTTAATTTCCAGTTAATCATTAAAATCATATTACTAAAAACGCGTTCCAAAATCAAAACAGAAAATCTTTTTGTCTGTTTTGAACGTTTTACCCCATAAAAGCAATAATATAAGCAAATCAAGACAGTTTAAGCTTTATTTGCCGCATACCACAGAGAGGACACACGTAACAAGAAATCAAGAAACTCTTCAGAGTGGAAATTTACCCCCCCCCCCCCCCCAAAAAAAAACTAACCAAGCTTCTCTCTATATATATATGGATTTAAAACATGTTAAGGAGGAGATGAGGAGAATATACAATTAAAAGACAAATGCAATAACAGTTATTGGTAAAAATAAAGTTGTGTGGCCTATCCAAAAAATTATACAGAATATATTTAAATACTAGATACAATAAAATTGCTATTTTCAAGAAAAATATCTAATCATTTTTCTACAGAGTAAATTTACCCACAAATACAATGCAGTTTATGAAAGCGTTTAATCTTAGTAAAGTTCGACAATGTAATATCTGTTACTCTGTTCGGGTAAATTTACCCCCAAAATGAAACATCGTCTTTACAAACTTGCAACCTTAAAATCTATAGAGGTATACATAGCGGTTGCAATTCTTTGGGGGTAAATTTCCCCCAGCATAAGACGACATCTATACAAAGTCGAAGCGATATACATATACAGAAAATGACTGTGTTGCAATTCTTTGGGGTTAATTTCCTCCAACACAAACTGGCATCTTTACAAAGTCGAAGCCATAAAAATAAAAAAATGACTGTGTTGCAATTCTTTGAGGGTAAATTTCCTCCAACACAAGACGACATCTTTACAAATTTTAAGATTTAATAATAAACAAAAAATGACTGTGTTGCAATTCTTTGGGGGTAAATTTCCTCCAACACAAGATGGCATCTTTACAAATTTTAAGACTAAATAATAAACAAAAAATGATTGTGTTGCAATTCTTTGGGGGTAAATTTCCTCCAACACAAGATGGCATCTTTACAAATTTTAAGACTAAATAATAAACAAAAAATGATTGTGTTGCAATTCTTTGGAAGTAAATTTCCTCCAACACAAAATGACATCTTTACAAAGTCGAAGCCATAAAAATAAAAAAAAATGACTTTGTTGCAATTCTTTGAGGGTAAATTTCCTCCAACACAAGACGACATTTATACAAATTTTAAGACTTAATAATAAACAAAAAATGACTGTGTTGCAATTCTTTGAGGGTAAATTTCCTCCAACACAAGACTACATTTATACAAATTTTAAGACTTAATAATAAACAAAAAATGACTGTGCTGCAATTCTTTGGGGTAAATTTCCCCCAACATAAGACGACATCTTTACAAAGTCGATGTATTAAAAATAAACAAAAAACGACTTTGCTGCAACTCGTTCATGCAGTCCCTACACAATGCGGACAGTCAACTTATCTACACTGGTCATCTTAACAAAGACTGTTTTGGAATGCTTTAACTATAATTTAAATAGTTGTAGCATTTATTTCTTTTCTCTAATCGCTAAAAAGCTACATATTCTGTTCAACTATAATTCGGAGGGTTGATCACAGTTTTAATCAAAATTTAGCTAGGAAGCGTTTACGTAATTTCTAGCATTTCGGGTGCATTGGTTCTTGGGAGGATTTAAAAACCTACACGCTAAGGTTTCACAATCGTACTGTTTTGCAACACTCGGGAAATTATTTAGCGTGTAGGATAAGATCTCTTGAGAGTAACGTTAGATGCCCAAATAAACTTATATTGTCTTCTTATTGAAAATCCTCGGAAAATATCCACCCTGACGCGCTGATACGTTCTCATGAAAGTTGTTGCCAATAAATCCTTCCAACACATCTAGGTATCTCATGAATAATCCTTGTCTGATAAACATGTAGGTGTTCAACATAGTAGTCTTCATAACTGGTCCTGATACACAAACGTTTGGTCTCATTTTATCCGAAGTGGCATGTTTCCCATTTCAAACCAATCCATAGTTTATTCAGCTACATTTACCTGTTAAATAGTTAAGATAAAAATTGACTATAATAGTGGATAGTTTGTACTTATAGTGTATCTGAGGAAAAGAAATATTGTATATTTTGTTTTAGATTTAGTTCCTTTTTTAAACACATTCAGAATGTAAAAAATAATAATTTACAATATATTATTACATATTAACTTTTCTCTGTTGAAATCACTTATTTTCAAAGATTTGTGGCAAATCAATTTGGGGATTGGGGGAGGGGGGGGGGCATTTTGGATGGGGCACTGTGTAAGTTGACAAACATACGAAGAATCATTCGATTATAACTATCCGAATTTTAAGCATATTTATTTGAAATTGCAACAAATTCATGTGCGTTGCGTATGATGAATCCTTGGAGCACCATTTGGATTTCCGCGACCGCTTGTTTATTATCTTATTTTAAAATTATTTTAAAATTATTCATATCATGATAGACTTGTCTGTTTTTCCAATTATTATATAAGGGTATACACACTATCTCCATTTTTTCTCATATCTCAAATAATAATTATAAAAACAGGTTTTTTTATATTGAAAACTGAGGAAAAATAGGTGCCATATCGAAGTATTTTTACAGCTTTATAAAAATCTAAACAGCTGCATAGGCGCTCCCCAGCTAATTTTGTAAATGAAGAGCGATATCTATTTATGTATGTCTACCCTCTATACTATAAGATCAATAGTATAGGGGGTAGACATATATATATAAATAGATATCGTTCGTCATTTACAAAATTAGCTGGGGAGCGCTTACATGGATCTTATAAAGCGTTATTCCGAAAGCGTAAAATAAACAAAGCTTAGGAAAATTTATTTGTTATGATGTACGATTATTTTATTATTTATTCTAACTAGCGCTTTAACCTAATTTACCTGCAAGCTTTCAATCAAACTACCAACGGTTTTGTCCTAGTTCGAGTTTTAATCCAAAGTTCCTTCGATTTTAACCTCCGCTTCTGTGTTTTAACAAGTGCGCACATATAGTAATGATCTTAAAGCGGGAACAATGGTGAGAAGTATTTCAGATTATTTTCAGTTACGCTTTTTACTAGAATTTATTCACACGCTATATGTATACAAATATCAGGCTACATCGGTGTTTTTGTTCAATCAGGCACTGGGGTAGGGGGGGGGGGGGGCTTGGGAGCTGGCACCCCTCTTTATATCGCAGCAGACATTTTTTTTTAATTAACATATAAAAAATGAAGTTGGCCCCCAACTTTTTTGGAGCATGTAATAAATGAAAGTAAAAATAAGTAATTAAACACAAAAACTGAAAGTAAAATGAATACTACACCCCCACCCCCACCCCCATACGGTGCCTATCAATACATCTAAAACTTTCACGTTAATGTGCGCAAGTGGGTGTCTAGAATGAATAAGTGTTTTATAATTTAAAACCCATTTTCGCTTATCCTCAAAAGTCTTATCCGTGGTGATGGGGTGGTTTTGGTGAGATAACCGCGGTGGATATATAAATTTAAAAGTAGTTTTTGAATGTTACTGGTAAGGTTAATTAGGACAGGTATATCTAAAAAAAATATATAAAATTAATATATTTTAAATATATTTACTTAACAATAACTTATTAATGAAAACGCGGATTTGAATTTTCTCAAACTTGGAATAATGGGCCATGTTTTTGTTGAAACAGAAACAAGCCCTCGAGTTCATGTACACTGCATAATGACAGTTTAATATAAAAATATAAATATACATAAATGAATTGGATGGGTTCCCTTATTTCAAGTTTTAAATGTTTTCTATTATGCGAGATATTCTGAAAGAACTACATAATGCTTAAAACAGATACCTTTATCGCTGTTCCACTTCACTGTTGACATCTTCCAAAACAATTTGCCCGACTTCATTAAAAAGACGGCTTTTCTGTAAGCTTGAAGATCGCATTTTATCACTATTCTCTTGAGAGATGATTCCCACAGCGGTTGGTCTGAATTATATGCTTCACGGCATTGATAAAATACAGATTAACTTTTCCTGAAACTTGCAACGACTTACAGCGATTTGGGGATTCATACACGTTCCGTGTCTTCGCACTTCTGATGTATCGCTATGCAATGTACAAAAACATCAGGATATGAAACGACCCTACAATCATTATCAGCAATATATATTAACTTTATTCAAAATTTAAAGACGATATATCATGTACAGTAATAGCTAATTTGTGATTTGATTAATGTAACCGGCCTCCTGTATATTCCCTGTAGAGAAATAGTATGAGCTAATTCGTTGAGAATATCATTTTTTTTTGGGGGGGGGGGGTGTCCTACATGTTTTTGCTACATGTAAAGTAGGTACTGAAAGTGGTTGTGTCAACCTCTATCAATATCTATTCTAAAGATAGACCTATTTTGTGACGCAGTTTGTTTTCTGAGCGACATAATCTTCTTTCTATGATACCAACAACCCATTATATTAACCATGTCATAAACATATTTTGTAACTAAATTGTAAAAATTGATATCATGGAATATCCTAAATAACTGTGCTTCTACCGCTAGCCTGTTCAGGCGATGCGGGGTGTTATTTAATCAAAGTAGTCAAAATCATTGACTAAATTAGTAGTAGAGTAATATGAACTACATTAATCGTCAGTAATATTATTTTTGTCGGGCTGTTTTGTTCTTGTTATTATAAGCTAATGATTCGAAATACCCGGAAGGGACCGGACCCGCAATACACTATGCGGTGGTAACATAAGAACACCTGCCAGAGTCGTTCCTCCAAAGATTTGTGACAGAGATCTCCTATCTAATACCAAACATGGCTGCGTTTTTACATGTTTTGCAACCAAGTTGTGAAAACCCCAAATAACTGTATACTTTCGGATGTTAAACTGCATGTGTATGTGTTTAGTCTTACTTTTGGAATGGATGCATTTGTATTCATCAAAGGTGCTTCATCTTGAATTATATTCAAAAAAGACATGCCTCTTAAAAGAAGCATGCACAGGGTACAAAGTTCTGAATGAAATTTAAATTAACTGTAACACATGACTGACTATAGATTTTGACCAATTAGAACTTTGTGACTTGAAAGAGACCAGTGTTTGAAATAACCGTCCGCCCGACCTCCCGAGACGCATAACTTTTGGTACGGGCGAACAATTTGTTTGTACGAGCGCCCGACTGGACGTGGATATTTTTTGAGTCAAGTGTATATAATATCAGGATCGGGGTTTTAAGAAATTTTAACTGATTCTTGTCGCACTATCGCTTTCTTTGTATGGTCATTTAACAAATTAAAAGTCAAGACAAGCTTTTAATTCACGTAGACTATGTCTGACATGTGAGCATGGCGAGGTAGAGTCCACGTGTCTTTAACTAATAAACAATTATTAATTGTCAATGAGTCCATGACTAATTCATGGACTCATTGACAATTAAAAATTGTTAACTAATAAACAATTATTAATTGTCAATGAGTCCATGACTAATTCATGGACTCATTGACAATTAAAAATTGTTAATTAGTTAAAGACACATGTAACGGAATAATATAGAGTAATTTCGGCGACATTCGTCGACACTGAAAAATTTTGACGTACATCTCTTCTGAATCTCAGACCAGTGCTACACACAGTGATTCGGTAAAATTTGCCCTAACTTCGGCCGGTTGTTACGATAGAAATAGGCTGAATTAAATCAACTTCCCGCTTCAACGTTGTACTTTGAACATCGTTTTAATTCCCTATCAACATAAAATGTTACTTTCCTACCGATAAATGGTTTGAATCCCACAAAATATGAACTTGTTTATTTTTCAATTAATTTCCACTTGTATTCAACATGGTCATTTATACTCTCAGAGATTCGAAAGAGATGTCCGTCAAAATTTTTCAGTCTCCACGAATCACGCTGAGATTATTGGTAGATAACAGAACAAGCAAAAACAACAAGTTTATGACGAAACAAAATCGGAAAACGATTATTTGAATGTTTTACATGCAAATGAAAAAAATAAACAAATGACAACTTTTTTCTTCGGGATGGTTGAATTTTAATGGGCTGACAACTTATACTAGCTGTCAGCCCTGAGTGTCTAGCTAGTTTTTTGACGAGTTTAAAACACTGATTATGACAGCTTTTAAACTTGTAAGCGCATAATTAAGATGCGCCGTTTACCGCATGTGAGGTATAATCACTAACTCGAAATCTTCAAGGCAAATACAATGTATAACTTCTTTGAGATGTAATGTACATTATAACATGCTAAATCAGTGTCTTTTATTGGTGGCTGATTATTTTTTTAAATTGGTACAAATCACGCATATAAAGAATAAACGTGTATTTTTGCAAACACTCTTACGATGCTTTAAATAAATTGTTGCCTTTACGAAAACCATTAAAAGCACTTTGACTGCAGATAGTTCTTAGGCCCCATCACATTGTCCCGATTTACACTACAATTTCATACAAATTCTTACAAATTCGAATTACAAAAGTTTAAAGTCGAAATTTTCGCCAGGCCAACTTGCGATATATCTGAGACAGTGTTTTTTTTTTCTTCAAATCTTAAAAGAAAGATATTTATGACGGGAGAAGTCGTGGCGATTTACGTACTATGCACTGATATCTTGCTACGAGTAGGTAAGATAAAAGACAATTATATTTGCTAACGATCAGAAAAACACTGGAACTAACACAGAACATACAAGATATACACACATGAGTTTGCTGCATGCCATGAGCAGGTGCCCGAGGCAATATTGAAAATTTATTACAGTTGTGAAATTGTCGCGAATTGCTTCAACTGTAAACGTTCGTTGTGTATGCATGTATCAATAAGTACAAATTTATTGTGGAAAAGTAGAAAGTAGCAAACAATATCAAAGATTTGAACACAACATGTTGTTACATGTAGTGAAACAGGTACCCGAAGCAATGTTTGAAGTATTTTACAATTTTGAAATAAGATGTTGTTAATTATTTTTTCCATGCATTTAGTTACATGTAATAAAGACAAATTTAATGAAGTAAATTCGCTATCATGTGTTTGTTACATTACGATTATCTAGCTTCAAAAAGTACATTAGCGATGAGGTTACTTTGTATTGGATATTTTTTATATCAGTATCTCTGTTTTGAAATTAAGATGAGGAATGTCAGTTGGAGAGTTCTTTTAATTGACAGAGGTATACCAATAAAAAAAACCTTATAGCTCAATGATTTTTAAGATACTCTTCTTTGGTTTGACAAGTAACTAAAGAACAAGCCTTGTGTATATCGCATCACAGGACACAAAACTGAATCTTACAGACGAAATAACTACCTATACTGCAGCATTGTGCATTTGTCAATTTCAGTCCAAGAAAGATGTTTGTGTACTGCAATGTAAGAGACCACCTATTGATTGGAAGTTTCAAAAACACTGCTTAATACTACCCACTACAGTTTTCGACTTGTTTTTCAATCTGAATCATTAACAAAGACTATACATTTCTATTATTCTTTCATTTACATGTACAGGCTTAAACACGTACACCCCAGGCACATAGCAGCATCACCGTGGGGGGGGGGGGGGGGCGGGGAGGCCTGACCCCCCCCTACACACACACACTATTTCCTCGCTGAAAACATTTTTCCAAAATTTACATATTTAAAAGGGGTTTAATATGGAGTTTGCCCCCCCTTTTTTCCGAGCATGTTAGAAATTCTCTCTCTCCCATGTACAAATTAATACTTTATGCGTGTTTAGAACTACGAGCATGCGGTAATATGGCCAGTGTTTAAAATCATGTATTTATTTCTTATTTCGAAAAAAAAGGCTCTCTCTCTCTCTCTCTCTCTCTCTCTCTCTCTCTCTCTCTCTCTCTCTCTCCGCATGTAAGGGATATGAAACATAATTTTTTAAAGAATTTCATTTTTCAAGCCCTGAGTAAAGCATAAATTAATTCGATTTTTGTACGAAAAATACACAATATTCAAACAGGGCTACGATTATATTAATACATGTAGTATGATAGTTGATTTAGTGGTAATTGCAAATTTGTACTTAATATTACTGACCAGGAAATAGCAAATTTTACGACACCAGATTAAAAATGCACTCGGGATAATATTTATAAACTAATGGAAAAAAAATATATAAATTTTAATATAAATGAAAGACGTTTTTAGGGATGCAAATAATTTGCAGATTTGATTTTGTGCATTAAGGTGTCCTATGTTATCAATGAATAACAACTTGATTCGCCCTCCTCGAACCGTAATCATAATTATTTTCCCCAAGAAATGTTACTCAGGGGATTTTGACTAGTACTGTGGTTTCATCAATATTCGTTGAATACCAATTTTCGTGGATTTCGTTGTTAAGTTTATCCATGAAAATAAATGTTCATTGAAGTGCAATTTCTACTAACAGTTTGTAATGATAGTGTAATTGGCCACGAATTTACGTATCCTTGAAACTGTGATTTTCACTTTAACCCCAAAAATTGATACCCTTGAATATTAATGAAACCACAGTAGTGTTCTAATAATTTTACTGACGCGTGGTACTCTTTTGTTCTCATAACGAGCAGGTAGATCAGAATAATGATTTTATTAATGTATTTTATTGTTGTTTTGTTTTGACAAAGTCATAAAACAAGCATTATCATTATACCTTCGTATGATATTTCTATATAATGCGTCATCTGGGTAACCTAGAAAGTCATCTGACGGGTGACCAGCAGAACGTCGTGTATCCCGGGGAATGCCATGTTTCACCTCTTCGGAAACCTCGGGACATTTCATTCCAAAGTTAAAAAAAAATCAATTCTCCTAGAAAAATCACATTTCCTTCCATCGATGCCCTTTATGAAATACGATTTTTTCTTGGGGGGGGATCTTATTGTTATAATCTTTATTGTTGTATACTAGTAATATACATGTAATTCGCACCATCATGAAATAAATGTAACTGTAATATTTAATTCAATTACTGAAAAAAAAATAATCAATAAAGAACACATTTTAGAACACAGGAAAGTAAAAATGATATGTATGTGTATGATATCAGAAGATTTGCAATGACTACCTGATGTACATTAAATTTATTAGAAAAAGAAATGTAGCAAATCACTTGCCATCATTTTCCTTTTTTTCATCAACAAAGAACCTTGTATTTATCGATTACTCGGTCACACCATCGTATTCACATCAAATTGCACTACATCCCTATTTATTACAGACACCCGATGAACACTCTTAGCAACATGTAGGATACTCGGGGTAATATATGTAGACTTAGTCTTTGGGTATTTTTTGTAACGCTAGTACTACGAAGTCTTGCGTTGTCAATTTGATGAAAATGGATTTTAATCAGATTGCGCGGATGCACTGCGAATGTAGAAAATGTATAATTGCGAATACATGTATGTGAACGAGTGCAGTGCAAGTTTAGTGCGATTGTCTACGAATGATTACATGTAAAAACCATACTGTAGCAACGACTGTTTTAAACAATTGCTCAGAAACTCGCAGCATTTGGCGATTTTCTGCATTGAAGTAAAGTAGTAGATACGACTCAATATACGATGAACCCATAATAAGTTCTATTTTTGAAGTTGTGCGTTATTGTAGCGCAAAACTGTATCAGCGTGATGTGTATCAACAGGAGAAAACACATGAATATCAGTAAGTCACAATATGATTGGATATTACTGCGACGTTAGCAATCCTCTAAATCGTGACAGTCTTTGTGACGGGGGTATCAAAGACAGATCGTGAAGACGACGGACTAGAGCTTATGCAGAAATCAGTCTTAGAACGATGGAATACAATATTATATACATGTAGTACACTTATTAAAATATCATAATCACTTGTGAATAACTATAAAAGAGTTTTGATATGAATCTTATTGCTCCAATTAACATAATGTCATTAGAGGCAATCGTCGTTTGTGTACTTTGCACAAGCAACATAATTTTGTACACAGTACTTCTACCAATTTTTATTATGATACATGTATATAAATTATATACCATTCCTCGCTGTACATATTGTCAGCGTTACAGATGTAATGATGTGTAAATGTACGGTACATGTACATGTTTATTTAAGCGTCAACTGAGATATGATTTCATAGCAGCTGCAATTAAATGTCGGTCCGTCTGGCTTCGGTCGGTCGGTCTGTCTGTCTGTCTCTCTCTCTCTCTCTCTCTCTCTCTCTCTCCATTTTGTCCATTTGTCCATCATCTGTTCCACTACAGATGTCCCCCTAAAAAAATGATATATAATAAATAATATATTGCACCTCCGCCGCAATTTATTTGCAATGCAGATAATGGTATTTCATCCTCGTTCTTCTTATAAATGACAATTTAATTCTTCAAAGTCCGATGGTCACGTCAAATAACATTTACTTCACACAAAACTGTTTTCAAATGTTTTTAAAACTTATTGCATCAACGTTTATTCACATATACACCAAAAACTAAAAAAGTTCTCTTTCACGAATGTGTAAAGAGGCAATCGTTACACAGTACGAAATACTCAAGCTAAGTTAACGAATCAATTCTAGATAATTGTAGATAGAGAGTGTCGTTGATTTTGTGTAATTTTGGCCTGTGCCGTGTGTACAAAGTATTATGACAACGAATATCAGTCTGAAAAAAAAATATGTTATAAGATCCCTTGATAGCGTTTTCATAAAACTAATATATCTAAGATAAACATATGGTTGTAAGAAATTAAAGAATAAGAGAGTACTGAACGTTCCGGTGCCATATCATACATTGGAAATAAAGTCGGCAATTTGTCCGGAAGAAACATACATAAACTTTTTGAACAGAACTAAATGTATATGATTATGAACATCACTAACATGTTTTTCTAGAGATATGTATATTCACATATATGCATCCCATATTCTATTGGAATGTGACAGCAAATTTTTCCTCCTCGGTATGAATGAAATTAAAAATGGCAATACTGTCAATTTTCTTGAATATACCGAGACTATATTAACTATTTTGAGGCATAAGAGTAGTACTGTGAATGATTTACTTTAAAACATCCTTTACTTTTGAAAGGTAAGTGTTCCAGAAAAGTTACTAAGGAAAATCTCCAACATGATATGGGTTCGAACCGATTTATCGCAAAACGTTAAGTTCTCTCTCTCTCTCTCTCTCTCTCTCTCTCTCTCTCTCTCTCTCTCTCTCTCTCTGCAAAATTTAGAGAGGTATATTAAAAATCAGTTATCTCTGTGTTAATGCGTGTGAATATTTACATAAAACTTCATGCCTGTGACAGTATCCGTGTTTTGACCACGTCTTATCGAATATGTTCAGTCACCCTTTTTTTTGGGGGGGGGGGGTAAATGTTTCTGAGAATCGAAAGCTATGTGACAAAAATACCGTGAAAAGGGTTTACATGTAAACCATAGTAAAAAAGTATAACTTTTTCAAAATTTTCCTGAATAGGATCGCATTTGTTTTAGTGGCGGATGATGTAGCGCACACATTCAAGAAGTCACATCAAGTTCCATGGGACGTAGCTGCAGGTCTATAGCTCCCGGTCTGAAAAAAAAAAACCGGATGGAGGACCTGGGAGCTACAGGGCCACCCATTGAAAAAGTTGTATATTTATTGCGCAGAAAAACGTGCGCTAGTTTAAGACTGATTTACCGTATTTATACGCACATTCTGTGAAAACAATTAGTACCATTAAATTCTTCATGCAATTTACTACTGATATCGCCTCTTTATTTGCCTCAGACTTTCTCCGAAACACGCTACCGACCTCGGAAAATCAAATATGTTGAATTTACATCAAGATCGAGAGTCGCCATTTTTACATGTAAACAAAGTGCGCCACATGAATTTATGGGACTGGTGATGGTGTTTAAAAGACTATCCGAGGCAAGTGAAGAGATGATATCAGTAGTAAATTGCATGAAGAATTTAATGGTACTAATTGTTTTCACAGCATATGCGTATAAATAAGGTAAATTAGTCGAAAACTAGCGCACGTTTTTCTGCGCAATAAATATACAATTTTCTCAATGGGTGGCCCTGTAGCTCCCAGGTCGTCCATCCGATTTTTTTTCAGACTAGTTCGGATCGATATAAAGCTTCAAATAGCAAAACATTCCATCATATAATATAGCTTCTCGTAATTAGTCTGAGTTATTTCTTGTTTACGATTAAATCATATTTGTAAATCGATATTATCTACCGGTTACTACTGATTTAAATAACAGCCGTTTAATAATTATAATTGTCAACGTTGCAATCTACTTTTTTTTCTAATTTGCAATAATATCAAATTGAACATCAATTTTTAAAAGTTTATTAAAACATGCAGCTATCACTGTGATTGCTTTGTCAAATTTTAAAATACACCTAGGACATATCAAACGATATCCAAGAACAACTAGGTTAGACTGGAATATAGATGAATGAAAAACCCATACGTAAGCAACCGTCTTCCAATTTCACATATTTCTGTTTAATTTGATTGTAAATTAATTTACTGCCCAAGTAAAAGTTTAGGTAATGCTATTGACAATTGTGTCCGACATTATTAAACATGAGTTTTTCGTACACGTATAAACATTAATTAAATATATAGATGGTATAATTACTGCGATGTTTCACGTATTCATCGTGTTTTGACTTATTGAGATAAAGATATATGTTTATAACAAATTAATTAGTCAGATCATCAGATTATGAGCGTGTTTGAACATCTCTGTGCAAAGTGTGATACTTGGTGTTACTTGCTGATATTCATCTGTGGAATTCTTATTTTCAAATTAAACAGCACGTTTGAAAACTCGATTAACGGAAAAACCACAAACTAGCATTCATCTGACCGCTAAATTGCTAAGACACCCAGGGGATCTCTGAACATAGCGGTCAGTGCCAGCATCGACATTGCTGGCCATAAATTGTGTTTAATTCCTACACGTCACTTTGAAATTCCCAACAATGAGACAAAGGGATAAAACGCGACGGCAAATTTATGAAGACGCCTTTTGTCAGCTTTATTTTTGGCGGAATTGATATCGGTCCCATCACATCAAGAGCTCCAACTGTAATGTCGTTTCATCTTTTTATCAGTATATATTTACAGATCTGCAATTGCGCCATATCCAGAATTGTACAAGTAAGTACTTTTTCAAATCTACCATGATACTGATCAACAACAGTCATACTACATATGCCATTTTACATAATATCATTACGTTTTTGATAAAATCTTCATTTTTAGCTAAGAATGACGAACTTTTATGGAATAATCGGGGGATACGCTCGGACTTTCTTTGGTTCAACTTTAGGAAACCCTAGCTGTACAAATGTGGTATTGTAATGCCTCAAATTGCGGTCAGCCGATTCGCAGGGATAATCTTTTTAACAAGATCATGGCATATTTGCAAATGGTAAGTATATGATAAATAGTTCATTTTGTTCATTGTTCTTCAATGAACTCATAATTCAAAAGACATGTATACTCTTCACGTACTCTAAAATGGTGGATATGGAGGCGGTTATCGAAAATGTTAAAGGGGTGGAATCTTCAATATTTGTATTACTCTACCATAAATAACACACTAAAGAAAGAAAACCGTTTCTTTGTGAAGGTAAATGACGGGGGGGGGGGGGTGCCATGTTAAAAAGTTAAATTCCATTTCACTGCTGGTCCCGGGACGGATGGGGGGGGGGGGTTCTATCAGATCCACGCAAGAGATGCACTGTACCTAAAGTTAATTAAACTATGAAAAAAGACTAATTGTTTTACTGATTCTTTAGACATGATTCTATAAAAATGAAATAGGTGCTAAAATTTGCTTGCGAAAATGACAAAATCATAGCCCCAAACTCATAAACATACTACGGTTAATAACAAGCGTCCTGTGAACGTACTAATGGCGCAAGCTCATTTTAATTATAGAGGAAATTCGAACTTGAGAAATGTTTTCGCAGATTTTATTGTTTCTCAAGACTCATCCTATATATGTGTATGTTTTCAGAACATCTCGTTGATCATATTGTTCTATGTAGTGGATAACGAGGACGTTTTGGTATATTGTGTCAATCATGCCGTACGGGCAATATATAATGCGATAATAAAGATAAGTCATTTGAACATTATTGATATCCAACCTACGTGTAGATCTTGCCAGAAATCGTAGATGAAATAGATAAAACAAAAAAAAAATAGAAAAAAATAGTCAGAAACATAACTTTAATCGAGGGCCCCTGTAAATAAATCCCATGATTGTATACTTTTTTAACGTACACAACATGCTATTTTTCTAGTATTGAAAAATCGGGGGATCTTATAGTACACACTCAGAAACGCATATGAATTTATCAATTCTTGTAATATCTGTCCTCGGTAACAAAATTATTACAAATGTACGCTGTCCGATAACCAATATTAAACCCTCGTGGTCCGTGCATCAATAGATGATATACGTGAGAATGTGTATGTTTTTAGGAGAGTACTATAAAATAGGGTGTATTTGGATTCATACTGGTGCATTTTTTATTGAGGAATTTGAAAGCTAAGTTAAAATTCCTTAAGATACGATGCACCTTTCTGAATAATGTTCATACTCAAATTAACCCTTCATTAATCAATATAAAAATACACCAGCAAGTTTAAAGCAGTCATGGCGGGTCGCGCATGATTTTTTACAATTGCACTTTCTATTGACAGGAGAGTTGGAAATTCAAATACACAAACCTTTGCCTTTATACATATATTTTGAAATAACGACATTCCTATAGGCAATACACGATCCACTCCTGTATATTTGCAGTGCCCCCCCTCCCCCCCCCCCCCCCAAAAAAGAGGTCATTTGACGGGAATATATTAAATGTCATTGCAGCTTATGTACCTTACACAATTTGAAATGATTATATGACAGTCACATGACAGTACGCCAATTAGCTGACAAAAGCAAGGTGATTAATTACATGTTTGTCTTTCCTTTTCTAGAAACTGAAGATTAAAGTCCAAAACCTAATACATTGAGAAAGCGGAAAGAAAATGATACTCAAGTTCTCAAAATTGGTCAAAGACTTAGTATGATAAGCATAATTATAATAACCTCAGTTTGTTTAAAACTACTTTAATCAATAATAAAAGACATATGTCTATCATTCTCGAATTTTTTTTTTTATTATTAAAATAGTTTTATTCGATTGTTTTATTTTTCCAGTGGAATCTTTTTGTTAGGTCTCATTTGTGTGCAACTTTATTTTCATTTACTAAATGATATTTTGAACTTGATTGTGAATTGTTACATGACATCGTCAACGTACATGTAATTTAACTGATGTTATGAATATTCATTAGTCAATAATACATTTCTTGTATTGTTTAGACTATGTGTAATCAAACTATGATTTTTTAATATTATTGTCAACTGGTGTTGTTAATTCGTATCAACAGATCTTACCTAAATAATGTACAAGGTCATCTGACGAAACTTGAGAGTGAACACCAAAGAATCTAAAAGATGTACATGATTGCGTTTTGTATACAATTAAATTTAAAATGACGATGTCTTGTGTTGGGGTAAATTTACCCCATGAAACTGCAAAACAATCATGATCTGTATAATTTATAAGGTTTTAACTTTGTAAAGATGACGTCTTGTGTTGGGGGTAAATTTACCCGAAAAAATTGCAACACAGTCATTTTCTGTGTATTTCTAAGACTTCGACTTTGTACAAACGTTATCTTGTGTTGGGGGAAATTTACCCTAAAGAATTGCAACACAGACATTTTTTGTTTGATATTTGGTCTTCGACTTTGTAAAGATGTCATCTTATGTTGGAGGAAATTTACCCTCAAAGAATTGCAACACAGTCCTTTTTTATTTATTTGTAAGGCTTCGAGATTGTTAAAATGTTGTCTTGTGTTGGGGGAAATTTACCCCCAAAGAATTGTAACACAGTCATTTTCTGTATATTTTTATGGCTTCAACTTTGTAAAGATGTCGTCTTGTGTTGGAGGAAATTTACCCTCAAAGAATTGCAACACAGTCATTTTTTTTTTATTTGTAAGTCTTCGAGATTGTTAAAATGTTGTCTTGTGTTGGGGGAAATTTTACCCCAAAGAATTGTAACACAGTCATTTTTTGTTTATTTGTAAGGCTTCGAAATTGTTAAGATGTTATCTTGTGTTGGGAGAAATTTACCCCAAAAAGAATTGTAACACAGTCATTTTCTGTATATTTGTATGGCTGCGACTTTGTTAAGATGTTGTCTTGTGTTGTAGGAAATTTATCCCCTAAGAATTGCAACACAGTCATTTGTTTTATTTGTAAGGCTTCGAGATTGTTAAAATGTTGTCTTGTGTTGGGGGAAATTTACCCCCAAAGAATTGTAACACAGTCATTTTTTGTTTATTTGTCAGGCTTAGAAATTGTTTAGATGTTGACTTGTGTTGGGGGAAATTTACCCCCAAAGAATTGTAACAGTCATTTACTGTTTATTTGTTAGGGTTCGACTTTTTAAAAATTTCGTCTTGTATTTAAGGTAAATATACCCCAAGCAATTGCAACAGTTATACCTGTATAGATTTTAAGGCTGCAAGTTTGTAAAGACGATGTTTTATCTTGGGGATAAATTTACCCGAACGGAGTAAGATATTCCATTGTCGAACTTTACTAAGACTGCAGGCTTCCAAAAACCGCATTGTATTTGGGGGTAAATTTACTCTGTAGAAAATGATTAGATTTGTTTTCTTCCTGAAAATAACAATTTCATTGTATCTAGCATTTAAACATATACTGTTTATTTTTTAGGATATGCCACACAGCTTCATTTTCACCAATATATATAGCATTTATATAGCATTTGTCTTTTACTTGTATATTCTCCTTACACCCTGACTGTTAAAATTTTAAATCCATAATATAGAGATGCTTGGTTAGTTTTTGGGGGTAAATTTCCACTCTGAAGAGTTTTTTGATTGCTTGCTACGTGTGTCCTCTCTGTGTTATGCGGAAAATAAAGCTTAAATTGTCTTGATTTGCTTATATTTGTGCTTTTATGAGGTAAAACGTTCAAAACAGACAAAAAGATTTTCTGTTTTGATTTTGGAACGCGTTTAAAGCATTGTAAACAATAACAAATAGAGAGAGAAAAAAATACCAAAAATCTTGACCATGCCCCCTTGAGCATAAATTAATTCAGAAAATTATCCTATCTCAATCATTTTCGTTAAACTGACTTAGTAGACTTTGGCATCAATGACAATTTTTCCGCAAAAAAACCCCCAATAATGCCAAGAAAAGTGGGTAAGATGCCTATACCGACAGTTGTGCTTCAGATGAAAAAAATGACAATAACAAACCGTCAACCATCTCAAAAATCCATAAAACGAAATACAAGTTCAAACCGGAGCAACACGGACCTCTAAGATAGAGGTAGGATCAGGTGCCATGGAGGAGACTGAAACAAAAACGGGTCATTTCGTAACTTGCAAGTGATAACATTCTTCGAAGCGGTAGTAATTTACTTTTATCATAACTATTATTGCTTTGTGTAAACAAAATTATTTAAACGAATAATATTCATTACACGTGTGTGGTACATGTAAACCCTGATTTATTTGGATGCGATCTGTGTACATAATTGATTGGATATACACCAAAATATGCAAGAGTTAGGTCTATAGTTGATAGGGTCTGTGAAACGTTTACAGTTTTAAAAAGCTTACAAATCTGCCGATTACTCAAATTAAGATTATAAACTGTCAATTTGCTTCCAGTATTTAAGTTACAACTTAAATGAAAAATACCCAACAGCATTTTCACTATGCAAATTACCTTCACTGAAGTCAGCGAGGACATTTATTAAATTTAATAATTCTATTAATATATAATGATATATCCTCTTTAAATTTTGTATTTGATAACATATATTGCTGATGTTGATTGTAAGGTAGCTTCATTTTTTGTTTTGTACATTGCAAAACGACACTTCAATCTTCTAAGAACTCGCGAGGTGATTCGAAATACCCCAAATGACGGTATATTTGAATGTAAAAAAGATAGAAGAAACGTTAATTCGTCACAAGTAGGATATATTTTTTTACGTTTAAACTTTTTATACGACAATCATTGTTTCGCCTGTGTTAGAAATTAAATCAATGTTGATTTTTTATTACTTTCTACTTGTTCATTTTATAGGTCAAACTAAAATAAGGTGCTCAAAGGACATTGTTATAAAAAACGCTGGTTCGGAAAAAAAACGTGTAACTGTTTAATCGGTAATTTTTTTTTAATTCGTATTGTAAAGTCAACCATCAATAATCAGCCATTTAATAAGCTTCGAATTGACAGGTGAAAAAGGAATGTACAAATATTTGATTGGTCCGAGCAATACGAATCGTATACATATACCTTGTATCCCTGCAATATTGTTCAGAGATTTTATTTTTCGTCAATCAATAAATATATCTAAAAAAAATCGAAAGCATTATCTTCTCACTCTATTCAGAAAAAGGTGAATAATTGTTCAGGAAACATGGGATTTCTGACAATATTATTGCTTTTGTGCTACTTATCCCAAAGAACACAATCAAAAGAAAACTGTGATGTGGAACCTGAGTGTCACGCTTTTGAATGGCAATCATGGTCCAATTGTTTAGGTCATTGTGGACAACAGTCACACAATAGAGTACGTCATATGTGTTGTCAAATGAACGTTATTCCTCACACTGCAGAGCATTGTTTACAACACTGTAATAAAAGCTCAGATTTTAAGCTGGAAGTTTCGCAACCTTGCCGTATATGTGAAAATGGCGGAACGCTAATAACTTCCATCCTGTGTGAATGTGATATTCATCACAAAGGCGAATGTTGTCAAGGTGAGAATAATTAATTTGTACAAAATATTCATAAGAAATCATTTGACTTGCCTCTCCTTTGAATATTTGAATTTAAACGTTTGCAATATATATAGTGTTCATATGTTAGCTTTAAATGAAACCAATCATTGATGCGATCAGTATTACATTTCAGTGTAAATAAATGTATTACAATACAATTCCATATCTTAGAACTTGGACACAAGACATAAATTACATGGGATAAAAACCAGGAAAACAAAACATACCACTACAACTACAACTAACACTACGAAAGAAACTTTAAAAGAAACAGCAACTTTATTTTTTTTTTCATAATTTAGAGTTTTAATGTTTGAGAAGGTGTTGGCCATGCGGCCGATCGATCTGGAGTAATCAATCGACTATCATCTTTACTCCTGATTAGGTTAATTAAGCTACATGTAATTAAAATGTAAGATGACTAGTGTTGTTGATTTTTAGTGACTTTTCATAATTCATTTTGTTTTTCATAAAGAAATGTTATGTTTAATTACAGATCAACTTATATCTTTAAAAGTAAAACTTAAAGTTACTTTCCACAAATTTACCCTTGACAAAATACTATCAAAAAGCTATCACAAAGTTGAGAATGGCAAGAATATTAAGCTTTCTTCCATAGATATGATACCTATTCAATTTCTCTAGCATATTTAACTATTTAATACTTTTTTAAATTATTTTTATTATTTATATTTTTAATTTAAGTATTTTGAAACTGATAGTAGTCGAAACTATAACAAAAAGAGTTCAGAATAAAATCCTAAATTCACCCAACGTGCAACCAGTACATATAAATTCATGCAAAGGTAAGCATCTTGATTTGCCATTTATGCACACGGACACAATATGGGATTGCTCAACTGTACAAAGTAAGTTGCTTTATTTGAAAGTTTTTATAATGTTTGCCTTGATGTATATATCATGAAGCGTAGTTGCTGCACGACATGCCATTCTGTGTAATAAGGTAAAAATTAATTATCTTGCTTGGTGGAGGTACAGTAAAAAATTCACAAGAATTTCACGATGCGTAATATCATTGCACAGATATAAGAGATTTTCATACCATTAGCTAGATATTAAAAGCGTTTACTTATGTTGGTATATTATTAGAAATATTACACCGTAATCATTTATTTAAATCTATTCATTTTAAAGATTTTCAGTTACGTAATTTTTCAAAAATCAATGTAGTTTGAATCTATTGCAATTCACACCTTTTCACATTGTAAACGAGGAAGGTAAATTATTACATACTTGAAAATGTGGCTTCTGAGAATAATCTTGCTTCAGTACTTCATTTGCCAAAATACACTTTCAAAAGAAAACTGTGACGTGGAACCTGAGTGTCACGTTTTTGAATGGCAATCATGGTCCTATTGTTTAGGTCATTGTGGACAACAGTCACACAATAGAGTACGTCAAATGTGTTGTCAAATGAACGTTATTCCTCACACTGCAGAGCATTGTTTACAACACTGTAATAAAAGCTCAGATTTTAAGCTGGAAGTTTCGGAACCTTGCCGTATATGTGATAATGGCGGAACGCTAAAAACGTCTCTTGTATGTGGATGTGATATTCATCACAAAGGTGATTGCTGTCAAGGTAAGGTGATTTACATTTTATGGGCAAAACGACAGCACCATTCGTTGCATCCAAAATATGATTTAAAGTTTTTAATCTGAAAATAGTTGTTATTAATTTCTATATGTGACCTCTGACATTTGCAGATATAAATATTAAAGTTTGAATACTATTAATAATCATACGTTGTGTACAATATTTTAAAAAAAAAATTATATTCCTTCTAATTGGTTTATTACAAGTTTTCAAAAAAATAAAAACAAAACAAAAAAACTTTCATTTTCAGATCATAGCATTTAGACCTTCGATGTCAAATGTTACAATTTTAGATTACATCTGCTAGACAACTAGAAAACAATTTAACATGAGTAATTGAATAGTTCAGTCAATGCAAGTTTTCAAGAAGTTGTTATAAAAACTTAAACAAATCTATTATGTTTCCACTGGAAACTCGTCCGAATACCAGAACCTTGATTCTTTGGCCCTCAGACAAACAGGCACTGTTGAAGACTTCTCGCTTATTGTAGTATTCATGTACAAATTTACAAAAGAAATGTCTGATTAATCTCGTAGTAGAGTAGAAGAAAGTAATGGTTATTCACTATATGAAAACTAAAGCCCCGTTCAAACACCAGAACGCCTGACTCTGGTATCATTACTTTTACATTTCTATTAAAACCTTCTTGATGATAATAACCAGTTTAGTTTGTCTGCTTTGTATCCTGTTGTTGAAAGGATGAGATTTTTAATTTCAAAGTTGAGCTTTCACAGTTTACCGAAAGAAAGTATGTCCAGAGGGTAAGAGTCTGTGGTTTCTACATTCTTGCCCTAACCTTTTATGAATGTCACATACCACATTTGGTCATGATAAATCTAACAGTTTAGATTGAAAGGCTTCAAAGGCTCAACTTATAATACACAACGCATGCCGGTCGAAAACAGATAGCAATAGGTAATATGAGTGACTCAGAACCTAAGGACATCATTTATGTCATTGACAAGTCAAAAACAGAAGATAAATTTACAAAAGCAATCTTCATGCACTTAAATACATGTTGCCTGTCTTACATGTACTTCCTCGTGGTGATTTCGCTACGGTTATCGGTCTATGCTCGTATAGTCGTATATCTATCAACATTGTTATTGCAAGACATCGAATCAACTTTTGATTGAACTTCCTTTTTTATCCATTCATCTAGAACCTAATGTCATTTTAATGTTGAACTGTTTTCTCGATTAAAGTTCAATTAAGCCTTTAAGCTTTAATAATCATAATAAATGAAATTCCCGCTGATGGTGTTGACAAATCATCTATTTGATATTATAAACCTCCGATTGTAGTATATCTTCGCTATCAAAAAACTAGGTTAATTACCTACATTAAAGCCACTGGCTGTAGAATTTTTTTGAATAGTTTAAAATATCCGTCAACATTAACAAGGATAAGCCAGATTCAGTAAAGGAAGTGCGTTGCAATTCCCAGTTATGGAAATTTGCTTTTTTAGGAATCAGTATTACAAATGTTTTAAATTAATGTTGAAAACACTCAACAATTTTAGTCTAACATTTCTGAAATAGTCCTGATTAAAATCATATGATGTCAACGATCAAAAAATTATAGAAACACGCTGTCTATTGTTTTTAAGTATTTTTCACTTTTTCAAATTGCGTTTCATATAGTGGTTTACTGGGATGAGCGGGAGAAAAAAGACAGCTGAGTCACAACATCATGTTGCCTAACAGATCAAAACCTATTTTTTGCTATTGTATTGGACCTGAGTAAACTTCATTCTTGTATTAGGATAAAAAGAATTTGAACACAAGGCATTATACTCAGCGTCTGGTAAATAAATATTGAATTTTGAAACCTAAATATAAGCTTAAATAAAGTTTACAAGTGCATTTTATTATTAATGCCCAATTTTCTTAAAAATAAAGTTCCCTGTGTGTCACCGCATGTTATAAAAAAGACTTTTTAAAATTTTATGGAGCTTATGCTTTTCAGATAGATATAAATGGACGTAGACACGATTTGAAATTTTCATTTTTTTCCCATTAGTAATGTCTTCAGTGGTTAACATGGGTATTCTAAATGCTTAATCAAAATGACTTGAGCTTTGTTTACAAACAATGAATTCTAACATCTGTATCTCGATTGTAATTTGACCTCTAATATTTAGATATTAATGTTGGTGAATCATTCAAAATGCATTAATAAGTGATTCTATGGATTATCATGAATTTTGTATTTTGATTTTTGATGTCTACGTCCCTATCACAAATAAAGCGAATTTTTAATTAATAATTCCTTAGATACCTTCTTAATATCAAATAAAATTACCTCTTATTGTAGATGCTTTCAGCCAGATGTTGTTAAAATCGACCCATGCTTATGTTAAGAAGAGCTTGAATATATTAAGACATATAGACGAACAAAATTATCAAAAAAAAGATAATAATAATAAACTTGGGTTTTTCGATCCGGTAAGCTTAAAACCTATTTTCCTTATTTTGACTGTTAAATGATGTAGAAGATTTACTTTGAATAAGTTGTGCAATGCTTTATCTTAAAAAAAGTTAGTCAATATTAATATTCATTGATATGTGCGATCAATGCAGTATACCAATAGAGACTGCAGATAATGTCTATTTACATTTGAAACGTTTGAAAAGACAATACTGCAGGAAAGCAACGTTGCATTGGTCTATTTCGTAACTTGCTAATCAGCAAGCTGATGTTTGACGTCATGTAAAGATTATCCTGCCGGAAGTCTTGCTGTGATACTTTAAAGAAATTAAATTAATTCACAACGATACTTGTCTAATTTAAATCATATTGGGTCATAGTATTTTAGTACAATGATTCTTTTTCTGATGATTATGGAAAAATGCATTGATTTATTTTAAAATACACTTGTCGCCTCGTTAAAAATTTGTTATTTGCGTATCATCTTTTGTTCCCTGATTTACGATTTCTCAGATTTCCCAGTTCCTAATTTGATATAAAACAAACCCTTTCTGCCAAATGCTTAAAAACATTCAAAAAATTTTCTCTAAGTACGTATGTATCAATTTTTAGATGATTAACCTTTATCCTGACATGAAGTATATTTCATTCATTAATAAAACTACATATATTCATCATCGAGATAGTGACCTTCTGAAATGGTCCCACGCTCAATAAATGATATAGATTTGAAAACAATTTGGAGGACTCTGCTTTACCTTAACCCCCAACTAAAATATATTTCTAGATCTTAAAACATCCAATATATCCGACTGGCCTGGTGTGATAGTAGGCAGATAAAATCAAGAGGGAAACATTAGGTTCTGGAAAAGGGTTTTTCACAGAGGTCTGATATCACCTTGACCTTTCCACATATACACCTTATTCAAGATCACTTTACACTCTTAACTACAGGCAATCTCAAAGTAATGTCGGAGCAAGATTGGATTAAAGGAAGATATAATTAAAATGTCCCAAAACTAGATTTCAAAGAGAAGTGGTTTGACCTAACTTTTGATCAAAAAACTTGCTTCAATGTCACTGCACATTCTTTACTCACCCTTTAATCACCCTCTACAAGCCCTATATACAGTAAGAACCGATAGGATCAATGGTAAAGAACAAATTGTCTAGAAAAGGAATTTACTCGTAGGTCGGCTATGATCTTGACCGTTCACCTAGAAACTTAGTTCAATGTCACTGCACACCCTTTTTCCAAAGACTCTCTGTGTGTGAAGTATGAACAAATTGGACCAAGGGGAGATAATATTTGACAAGAATTTCCACATAGGTTATTTATGACCATAACCTTAGACCTAGAAACTCAAGAAATATATTTTTTTTAAAGTAGCCTATAATATTATGATTTTTTGTTTATACAATTTATATAATTTATGTCACTGTCTTTGAAATTGCATTTACTACCTTTTACAATCCCTTATTACATTATTTAAGTACTCTAAAAAATGCGTTAAGTAAGTAATAAATGTAGCTTTCAATGAGTGGAAATTACTTTCAGTCTTAGGAATTTATATATGTACATGTACATACATTTTCCCTTTTTATATAATTTTGCAATTGTGGTAAAAGAAAGATCTTCCTAATTATATTCACGTTATGATAGAATATTTACAAGATAAAATTGAATTGTGTTTTCGAAATTTTGCTTTGTTATTGCACCGTCTGATTTAATAACACAGGTGCATGTATCAAAGGCCCATTTATTGCATTTTATTAAAGGAAAAATAAAAACTATTTAAAGAAGTTCCAAGAGTATAAGACAAGCATTGATATAATCATTTTTTTTACAAAGACAAGCTTTGTAGTTCACATTAAAAGATATCGTACGAAAAACGTGACACTTGAAAAGCATTTGGGAAATAAACAAAATCACCGGATCAGCGCTACTTACGTTTTCCTTGTCAAAAAACTTGTCTTTATATTTTGAAAATGGATAGTGTGTTTGTTTGACAATGTGTTTGATATGGCTCTTTTTATATCTATAAGAAAAGAAATGAATGACTTGTGTCGTTTTTAAGTCATTTTTCAAAAGAAGATCAGTTAAAAATATATTGTATGGCGTTTTACACCTTTTTAATTCTATTAAGGGATTATGATGTATATTTTTGTCGTCCTATACTAAAATGTAGTTATCCCAAAGATATTGTTGTCAATATCTATGGCATCAAAATATTTACAGAATGCACAAAAATAATCTTTTCTTGCATAAATGTTGTCTATTTATCGTCTGGGTTTTTATTTCATATATTGTTATCTGAAGCCCAGCAGAGAAAAATTTAAAGATAGACAGAGAAAATGGTCGTTTTATTAGTTTAAGAAATGTTACATAAAAAGGACCTTGTGTTTGATTAATATTAGTTTATATCAGTATGAAAAGTGCAAAAACAGGTCACTTTATCTTTATATATATGTTAAATTATCATGTAGGAACTAAAATTTAAATAGGCTTTAACCTAATATCAGCAGAAATATGACAATTAAGACAAATACATGTATATGTATATAATATCAGCAAACCTGTTGTCATTAAATATTTCTTTGTTAACTTTTTGTACGAATACCACATGTCTAAGCATATTTTTAGAAAGTTTTTCTTCTTACCAGATGGAATTCAATAACATCAGTCTGTGTGCTAATAATTATTCGTGTCATTCTTTCTATTGCAGGCATTCATCTCTTATTCGCTAATCTTTGAATGGAACCAGTATTTTGAACAAAATTAGTACAATAGACAAATTTATTTTCTTGATCCTTTATTATCCCATGATTCTGGGTTTTCTTTAACAACATATATACCTATGCTAGTTTTTTTAGCTTTATCATTTAAAAATTTATATTCTTTGAATCACCTAATACAAGGTTGCTTTATACTTGGGTAACCGTTAAGGCCACTGTGCCTTTTAATTTTTATGGAGGTTTAAAATGTATTAAAATGTAAAGCACCTATTTCAATGTTACTGTGTAAACGATATAAATTAGGTACATAATGTAGAAGATTTCAATAGTTTAATATTAAGTAACAGCCCATATTGTTGAAGAGTTTAATAGTTTAATATCAAGCATTTCATTTTAGTAATAGTACATAAAAATTCCACATCATTTAATGATTGATACGTTTTCCTCTTCTTTTACCAAGCATTCCAGAATATATAACAAAAGGCACATGGGCCACATCGCTCACCTGAACAGCAGTTCCTTGTAACATTCTATTTCGTAGCATATGCTATTTCTTTTTTAAACTTTGAACCCATTTCTGCGGCTCCAGAATTGGCCCGAGGTTTATGGTTGGCTTTAACAATTTATAATTTACACTTTTTGAGGATTTATGCATAGTAATCTCACAAACTGTAGCATTATAGTTCTCGATGAAAACTTTTTAAAAACATTTTCCATATAATATATTATATTTTTTTTAAACTTTGAACCCCTCTTGGGGCCCCAGTATTAGTCCAGTGGTCACAGCTTTATTAATTTAGAATCTACATTATTAAAGTAATCTCACAAATTGAACCATTGTAGTTCTCTAGAAAAAGATTTTAAAACATTTATCCTATAATTTGTTATGTTAAACTTTAAACCCCTCTTGGGGCCCCAGTATTAGATCGAGAGTCACGACTTTGATAATTTAAAATCTACACTATTTAAGGGTGCTGTCGTAGTTATCTGACAAATTGAAGCATTGTAATTCTGTCGAAGAAGATGTTTAAACATTTTCCATATATACTTCTACATTAAACTTTTACCCATTTTGGGTCCCCAGTATTAGTCCAAGGGTCACTATTTTAAAACTATCAAATCTACATTATCCACGGTTGTATGAATAGTAATCTCTCAAATTGTAGCATGGTAGTTCTCGAAAAGAAGATTTTCTAACATGTTACCTATATATTTCTATATTAAATTTTGACCCCTCTTTGGGGCCACAGTATTAGTCAGAGGTCACGATTTTACAAATTAAAAATCTACATAAGCCACGGATGCATGCATAGTAATTCCACAAGCTGTAAAATTGAAGTTCTCGAGAAGAACATTTTTAAACGTTTACTATATATTTTTTAAAATGTTAAATTTTGGTCCCCCAGTACTAGCCGGGAGTCGCGATTTTTACAAATTAGAATCTACATTATTTAAGGATGTACATGTATGCATAGTAATATCCCTAACTGTTGCATTGTAGTTCTTGAGAAGAAGATTTTTAAACATTTTCTTATATATGTTAAACTTTGAACCCCGCCTGGGGCCCCATTTTTTGTTCGGTGGTCGTAATTTTTACAATTTAGAATCTTCACTATATATACAAGCTTTTGTGTAAATATTGGCATTTCTGCAGTGGTTCTTGAGAGGAAGATTTTTTTTAACAATTTTCCTGTGTATTACTATGTTTAACTTTGAACCTCGCCTTGTTCACTTCACATGTACATATCAAAGGCCGGAGCGGCCACAAAGGCGTCGAGCTGACATTTTTCTTTAATTTAGATATCATTAATTTGAATTTTTGTACCAATAGTCGTATATAAAAAAAATATCAGAATAAAAATGTTTTGTGTATCAAAATTCGTACATATGTAACTGCTGCTTTAAAAAGAAACAAAACACATATATTTTTATATGCAATTTTAACATAACCATTTGATTGTGTACTCAGTATTTTTCAGTTATAAATTACCTTCTTTCTGCTTTAAACAGTCTTTGAACAAATTTTAACGGTTCCATCATTTGTATACGAGGGTAACACATAAACAGTGTTTCTCTAATTATAATAAGACATACTTTTATTTATTTCGATTCCCGTGTAAAACAAGATTACCGTTTACAAACAAATCCACACCACGTGCGTTGATCTGCCGTATCGATAATGCTCAACCAGACTAGCTGCAATATTGCAACAAAATCACAAGATACATTTATCGCTTACATTCATTTTGGAGACCGTGCCCTACAACAAATAATTTACATATTAATTTTTATTTTTATCGGGCATGGTCTCCAAATAAACTGTAATCGATAAACCTAAATAATATTTAGTGAATTTTTACACCTTATCGCATTTTTGGTGCAGTGGTTCTTGAGAAAAAGATTTTAAAACATTTTTCCTATGTATTTCTATGTTAACCTTTGAACCCCGACTGGGGCCCTACTTTTGGTCCGAGGGTCACGATTTTTACAATTTAGAATCTTCACTAAATATGCAAGCTTTTGTGTAAATATAGGCATTTCTGGAACAGTGGTTCTTGAGAAGAAGATTTTTAAAGACATACTATACTCACTGTTTCGCAATTATATCCCTTTTAAAAAGGGTTGTGCCTTTATTCTAACAATTTATATTCTCCTTCCCATAAGGATGCTTTGTAACAAATTTGGTTAAATTTGGCCCTGTTGTTTTAGAGAAGAATGCGAAAATGTGAAAAGTTTACAGACGGGCAGACGGACGGACGGACGACGGACACAGGTGATCAGAAAAGCTCACTTAAACCTTCGGTTCAGGTGAGCTAAAAAGTGATCGTATCACTAAAACTTATAACACACGATCTCACATGAAATTTACAACAGAAAAACATAATAGAGATAGAATAGTAACCTAACAACAAAACTTGATAAACGTGATGATTTTAATTTTTCCATCGTCAACATCCTTCACTTATGTAGCAATATACCATCATCACCTACTTATGGGGTTTATGTCTCTCAGCTTATTTGATCGTTATGCAAGAGCATGGTCTACATACGAACAATTTATTAAACGAGGTAAGCGTCTTACATGTACAAACAAGTTGTTGGAACAAGAATATTAAGAACCTCGATTAAGATCATCTTTACACAAGTTCTATGGCCGATAACATGATCTTGTCAGCAAGTACAATGTTTCATTACAACACATGCTGACTGACGTTTTTCATACTTGTTAGACCATTATTTATACACCGGATGACTACGGTTTCTTCCTTTTTTCATGATCTTGACAACGAGCACACGGCGGGTGCGACCGGTCGGCAGGGTATGCTTCCTTCTCCTAGGCACCTGATTCCACCTCCAATGTAATGGAGGTCCGTGTTTGCTCAAGGTTTGTATTTTGACCATCACAAACAGACCAAATCATCAACATTTCATTTTCCCTTATTGTGACATTTTTCCGATTTTAACATTTCCCTCGATCATGACATGCCCAATTGTGACAAGGAGAAGACAGCGAGTGCGACCGGTCAACAGGGGATACTTACTCTTCATAGGCACCTGATCCCACCTCTATCTTTTTTGAGGTCCGTGTTCCTCTGCTTTAAATATGCATTTCGCTTTATGCATTTTTGAGATGGTTGACAGTTTGTTATTGTCATTTTTATCATTGACATATTAATAAACACCTAAATTTATAACTCAATGATTTATACATAAGTACCTTTATAAACTCATAAAAATGGAGAAACAAGGACCCCCCCCCCCCGAAAAAAAAGAAAAAATAGAATAAAAAGTTTTACCTGTAACAAGACTTCGTTTGTTGTGAAAATAAATCTCTTAAGCCAAAATTGATTCAATGAAAGCTTTTCATTCTAAACGATAATCTGCATTATGTAAAAGAGGATTTACTTTGTACTCTTTCATGTTGTAAATGTAAATTATTTATGTCATCTGTTACATACATGAGGTTATCAATAACATTGAACTTTTTAGTACGAAAGAAAAAGAATCAACGCTTTGCAGTATTCTTATATTCAAAATATTATTATCATGCTGTATAGACGAGTATTATTTCAAATAATATTGTACTGGTTCCTAATTTCATTAACCAAAAATGAGGAGCAATGTAATCCTAATGGGTCTGAAGACTGTCATATTTTCACATGGAGATCTTGGGGCAGTTGTATTGGCATTTGTGGATATCAAAAACAAAGTCGAGAACGCGTGTTCTGTTGTAATGCTAACGTAACACCACACGATCTTGAGCATTGTATGCAGTATTGTCATTTTCAAAATGATTTTGAACGAGTTCAAAACAAAACTTGTCGTGTTTGTGAAAATGGAGGCACGTTATCCCCAATCTCATATTCATGCACATGCGGAACCCGATACACCGGTGAATGTTGTCAAGGTAGGACTTGTATTTAAGTGATACATATTTTACACATTTAAATATAATTTCAGAGAAAAAAATCTTCAAGTTGAATGCTTCAACTTACTTTTATGTAGATATCATATTTTTTGATCGCTAAACTTTAAAATAACCCATAATAAACTTAACAAACTTATAGAAATACTTAAATTTGCGTTTATAGTTTTTTTTTTAAAACATCATTTTTCTAATACACAGTCACCACAAGTTGACGTTACATTCTGTTTAGATAAATTAAAGGAAAAATTGATTGATGTCAGATTTTATACAGTTACTGAATTGTAACCAATTTGTGTGTTTTTTATTACAGTTTCTCAAACTTATTTCATTTTTTTATATAATAAAACCATGATTGCTAGCTAAATAACGAAATAGAAATGTTTAGATTTGAGATAAATACTGTCAATACCATGGGAGTTTTGTTGTAAAGATTACGAAGGACATTAATCAGTAACATATCAATTTATATATCATAAAAGTACTGTGATGAAAACAAGCATCTGATGAGGTTATCAATGAATTGGGATAATACAGATATATGTCTTGTCTTGGTTTTTAAAATAATCTAGACTCGATTTATTTCATCTTTTGCACTTTAGTATTTAAGATATTTTTCCTATATACGGGATATTAGCAAACACGCTATGATTCATGTATGCTGTAGTTTAATTTAAAAAATAATCAACAAAAAATTCCCCTAAGGTCACCAAAAAAGCCTTTGAGCACAAGCAAAGGGTTCCTTTGCGTTGATAACGTTACGCTATCAATTGTAGAAGTAACTTGCATGTAAGAAAGAAGTCTTCTTATTAGGTAAAGGTTACTTTCTTTTTTCTCAGCTTAAATGGTAATGACAATAGATGTAGTTAACAGTAGGTATGAAGACATCTATTTAAGATATTAAGTTTCTATTCTTCAATGAAAAAATGAAAATGACAATAACAAACTGTCAACCATCTTCAAAATCCATAAAGCGAAATACGAATTTAAAGCAGAACAACACGGACCCCTAAAAAGATACGAGGTGGGATAAGGTGCATAGAAGGAGTCAGCATCCCCTGCCGACCGGTCGCATCTGCCGTGTGCTCATTGTCAAGATCACGAAAAACGGAAAAAACCGTAATCAGTCCGGTGTATAAATAATAATGGTTTAACCAGTATGAAAACGTCAGTCAACATGTGTCTTAATGAAACATTGTACTTGCTGCCAGTGACATTGAGTATATTGAGTTAATATACGAGTGAAATTCACAGTTGTTAATGGATAAACATCATCAATTTATCAAAATGTGGAGTTGAAGGCCAAAGCAAGAGCTTTATTCTTTTCTTTCACAAGGTTTTGAATGAATTCTGCTTCATAAGAATATAAAAATAAGTTAGCCAAAAGAGGAGCACAATCGTCAATATCAGACTTACGTTTCAATTCTTTTATGAAATGATAAAATATCAAAATGTCTATCAGTTTATACTACTTTATTATAATATCGTATTTTTCCCAAACACATGATTGGTCGATTGCTGTCCTTTGACCGTGCTATAAATTCTGTTATAGACCTTATTATACTAAAAATAGAAAATTTGTTGACCTCACTATACTAAAAATAGATTTTCATGACAAAATACTGGTTTTGGCACGTGCGACATTGTAACGTCATAATAGCGAAATCAACACCTATACATTATGACTAAAATATTTTACTATTATACGCTTGAAGAGAATGAAGAGAATTGGTTTTTGATTTATTATACTAAAACAGTTATAGCCTTTATATATCGGTCAATACATGGTTTTATAGACCTGATGAGAGTATATCAACCTCGGACTTCGTCCTCGGTCGATTCACTTTCATCAGGTCTATAAAACTATGTATTGACCTCATCAAAAGGCTATAATTGTATAAAATTAAAATAAATATTTAAACTAAAATTAAAATCAGTATGGCTTAGCCAGCATTTCCTCGAACTTTCTTAAATTTTGAAGATATTTTGATTATTTTTCTTTCCATTCATTATGATAATTGAAATAACTTTGATTTTTACATTTTAGGAACGTTTATACATTTATAATTTATATTAATAAATAAAATGTTCCTAATAAACAAGACTCCTTCCTGAAAGCAGAATGACTGCACAAAGACAGTTAAAATGGGTTTATCTACTTACTATACATCATTTAAAATGAAAAATGCTGAAGATATAATTGCAAGGACAAAAACTATATAAAGTTTGAAAATTTGAATTTTAATAAAGTGTATGGTTTAAAATTTATTTTTTTTTAACTCTGAAAGATCTTTATCTTAGGATTCCTAGGATAATATATTATGCTGAGTGGCTTTTATTCATATCGTTTGTGAAAGAGAAGATTATGTAAAATGTATGAAAAAATCAACCAGACGTCAAGTAAATTTTAAAACAGAAATACTGACTGTTCAAATGAACGAGAAATGTTGACTATTATACATAGAAAAAATCAGAAAGCGCCTTTGACATGTAGTAATAAAATCTTGAAATCCAAATTCGATACGTTTGACAGAAGAGATTACTTCCTTACTGCAAGATAACCCCCGATGATATATCTTATCACGTTTTGAAAGTGTATGATGCAATAAAATTGGTTCTATTTTTATTCTAAGATAAAGACGTTTTTCTTTCAAAATCTTAGGCGATTAAATGTCTGGGTTTTTTTATATCAGTTTTCTTGTTGGCAGTTGAAGGTTGTTTCCCAGATTCACTAAGCTACTGTGTACCATGGTTGTATTGGTTAGTTGCTAGTTTATAGCTGAACACCACTCATAAAGAGGCATCGTCAAACGGGGTTTTAAACCCATCGATTTTGTTACATCGATTGCACACTCGAAACTCGTGACCGACGTGTATTGTTTCTAATTCATCTTATATTTTGTGCGTTTTAATTATTTATTTATATATGTGCACTTTTCAGTTTGTTAATAATGCATTAAAATAGTACATTGATGTATCTGATGTTACATTTTGTCATGGATTGTAATATGTCCGATTTTGTCATTATATATCGTTTTGACTTTAGAACTAGATTTGAGTAATTAAAGGTGACATAAATGAAAATGTAACGAAACCCAATTCTAAATACGATAACTTTGAATATTTTATTACATACACTATGTTTATTCACTCTAGTAAATCAATAAGGCAGACTATAAAACGAGCTTTAAATATGTTACAGAGACAAATAGTATCAAACTAAACGTGAAAGACAATGTAGCAAACAACATGTATAATAAACACAAATTCTGATTTTTCATATTCTAAACATCTCGTGCAATATTGAAATAAAAAAACGCGTGTTTGAATGATAAAGATTAAATTGTATCCTTACCGATTGGGTTATCACAATCAAAAAGGTTGGATCATAAAAAACAAATTGACTGACAAAACAGCGACCTTCATGTAATACAAACACTTTTAAAACTATAAGTCATGTTGTAGCCGATTGGTGTAGGAGAGTGGTCACTTTGAACTAGGAGTCATATCTTGCAAGAAAAATAAATTATTGAAAAACATTCTTTAAAAAGGATCGGAAAAGAGTCCTTAGATAAAATGAAATACAATTTGCACATGTACATGTAGGTTTGTGAACAGTACAATATTTCATTTCAAATTCATACAGGTATATTCCACTGTTTAATGTGCAGTTGTGTATCAACTTGTGTATGACTCTTGATTTTATTTCTTGAATGACTGTATTTGTAACCTCCGGATTCTCCCATTTCCTTTTACTCTTTTGTTATTTTAATAATTGACACTTCTAATTCGGCTTTTAAAAATAATAACCAGATGCCTGACAGTATAATTATACCTCAAAATCATAAAATGTGGGCAATGCAATAAAATGCTACATGTTATTGAAACATTGTTTTGTTGTAGACACGGTGAAGTGCAGCGATCATCCATGTAAACATGGCAGGTGCTCCAACCATCCTCCCTCCTTTGTCTGCACATGTGATCCTGGGTTCAAAGGCTTAGACTGTGACTCTCGTCAGTATTAATTTTTATATGACATGTTTAAAAACAAGTGATATTTTGCATTAATTTATGTGCTATATTACTGTAAATTAATTTGGTTAAGAATCATATAAAAGTTAATTAAATAACTGATTTATTCATGACGATACAATTTTTTTTTATTTAGGCAAGACATGCAGCGAAGGAATTGCTTGTCAAAACGGTGGTACTTGTCAGGATGGACAAAATGGATTCCATTGTCACTGCTCAAACAAGTTCTCGGGAGAGTTCTGTGAAAAGCGTAAGCTGAAGAAACATTTTATTGCACTTTGAACCAATATCCTCGAAATTCGATAATTTTAAAACATTGGTTTTCTTTTTTAAGCTCTAACATGCAGTGATGTCCTGTGTCAGAATGGTGGATCGTGCACCAATACCGGAAGTTCATTTCAATGCAAGTGCCCTCCCACCCATGCAGGCGACGTGTGTGAGAAAGGTAAACGGATATTTGAAAGATTAATTATCGGTGGTCATGATCAGGTGTAATGTAGCTATTCGTTATCAAATAAATACCATAACCCTTTTTTCAACTTTAGCAAATAGCTCTATATGACTTAGTACACTGTAATTATATGTCTTTTGCCTTCGTGGTTTGGGATACGCATTTATTGTAGTAATGTGCTTATTCTAACTGAAAGTGCACGGTGTTACACCTCCGACAAATTACTACAGTCGGTTTTAGTAAAGGTGTGCCACCGTTTATAAGAGATGTTTGGAACCATGCAGTGTAGTTTTTCCATTAGGTGCTCTCCGTGTCTTATATTAGAAACAGTATTATGTACCAACATTTTATGTTGATTAACATGAAAATCGATGTATATGAGTCGGGTATTTTCTGGGATTTCTTTCAGACGTTTGCCATGTCCTTATTCATTGAATGAATAGTAATGAAACCTTTATTTATTAAAATGGTTGTATGAATAGGAGCCATAATTTTAATACGTAGCTCTGTGAGGATGAAATTTGCATGCTATGAAACTAAAATTCATCATTAAATGACGTCCACAATAAACTTAAACTGTGTCTATCATCTGCTTGCCAAGCTTTGACACATGGGCATACATGTATCATACCTCTCAAAAGTGAGTGATTATCTAGTTATAATGTTCTGCTGTGAATAATATATTGATTCATTTGCTCAATTGTTAGCAGACCTATTTTTGTATTCATATGAAGCAGAATTTATTCAAAAACGTGTACTTAAAAACAATAAATCACTCGTTGTGGCCTTCAGCTCAACATTCATGTATATCGACGACGTATTATCAATTAACAATTGTTACTTAGATACCTACGTCAACTCGATATATCCCAGTGAACTTGAAATAAAAGATACCACAGAGTTCGTGTAATCTTTTTCATATTTGGATATTTTACTGGAAATGGACATTGATGGTATCCTAAAAACAAACTTTATGATGAACGCGATGACTTCAATTTTTCTATAGTCAACTTTCCTTACTTATTTAGCAAATTGAATATACCTTCATCACCTGCATATGGTGTTTTTGTCTCTCAGTTAATTCAATACACAAGAGGATGCTCTTTGTATGAATAGTTTCTAAAGCGAGGCAAGCGACTGACAAACAAGTTGATAACACTGGACTATGAACAGTTTCGTTTGAAGTCATATTTTTGTCTGGGTCGCATGCTGACTGACGTTTTTAATCCTAACTGATAGACCAAAATTAATCACATAAATGTGTACTGACGTTTTTAATACTAATTTTAAGACCATAATTAATCACCTAATTGTGTACGGACTTTTTCGGGTTTTTTTCCCGATTACGACAAAGATCACATGGCGGTGTTACCAGTCGGCAGAGGATGCTCACTCCTCCATGGTACCTGATCATACCTCTTCTTTATTTAAAAGTCCGTGTTCGCTCTGCTTCTGTTTTGTAATGTTCCTCTGGACTTTTGAATTTAAACACTGTTCGTAATCACCACATATCATTCATCACGAGGTATATTTCAGTATTACATCCCATCAAAAGGTTCTCCAACATATGTGATTAAATGATGGGATCTCCAAGGATATAAATCACATAACTCTACGGTTTGGAAAACAATGCAACTTTTACACGAACCTCTACTCTACAAAAGATAATATAGAATATGAGGACTGATTCATAAAAAGAGTAATACAAACGACTCTAAATTAAAATGTGAATCTTACTATAAGTTTTAAACAATCACGTGCTATTCTTCTATCGAAATTTACTACTTAGGTAATTTTCACGTGAAATGAATTCCGGTTCAGGTTTTGATTTACAATAGTTTTATAAACTTAATATGCAGAGGGAGATTTTTCTACACAAAGCAAAATAAGTGACGACCACTCACTTTACTTACAATTCAAATCTATCAAAAAAAATAAAAAAGATACGGATCATTTGAGATGGTTGACGGTTTGTTATTGTCATTTTTTCATTTAAAGATCTGACCTCAAAAACTCGAAACAAAACTAAATAATCTGCAAAAATTTGAATGCCAGTGGTCGAGGTATATAAAAGATTCAGAGATCACAAGTCATTGTTATGTTAACAAAATTTGAAAATGTTCAGCTCAAATCGTATCCATGTCCCCATAAAAAGAGCATTGTTTGGTTTCAGTTATACTGTGTTCGTCTCATCCTTGCCTTCATGGAACCTGTACAGACACTCAATATGGATTCAGTTGTTCGTGTGATGAAAAGTATACGGGAATTAAATGTGATCAACGTACGTATTCTTACTTTTTTATGACAATTCTTTCATTTTAAATCTGTTGAATATAATTTATGTCATTCTGTGTATATTTTGAACAAAACATCCATTAAAAACCTGGTATACCGATAGAACACAGTTTTCTCTCATATTCAGCTTATATAAAAAGGCAGAGAATAATGCAAACAAATAAACTATAAAAGTGAACGAAATGGTATAAAAGTTACATAATATTTGACTTTTTCATATATTTTAGTGATACTGTGTTCGTCTCATCCTTGTTTACATGGAACATGTACAGACACTCCAACCGGATTTAGTTGTTTGTGTGATGTAAAGCATGAAGGTGTTAAATGTGATCAACGTACGTACACCAACTATTTTATTTCTGCTAAAAACTTTAAATTTAATTTTCAATAGCCATATTTGGAAATTGCCGCTAATCTTTTGTTTTTGTGAAATTTCTGATTGACGTGACTCGGATGTAAAGTGCCTCGCAAACAAAAACAACCATAAAAGAGGTATAGATCCCTTTTACGTTATTTCGCAAATACCCGTTTTTAAAACGGGAAGTACCTTTTTCTCAAAATAGATATACGGGTACACATCGCAATAGAATTTTCTTAACCAATGTACTTCATGATTCATATTTAAACTTTAATGTTAAGAAGTGATTATAGCATATATATTAAACTGTTTTTTAATACCTATTTTCATTTGTAAAATACTCATTATCATTAAACTGTTTTCTTTGGAATTCAAATTTTTAAAAACTCGTTTTCTATAAACACCTGTATATTTTAAATTTTAAAACTATTTTTCTATATATACGTCTACATGAAATTTTTCTGTGTTATAAAGCTTCACTTTTTAGCTCACCTGAGCTAAAAGTTCATGTAAGCTATTTTGATGACTTTTTGTCTTGCGTTGTAACTACCATTAATTAATGATACGACGCCACTTGATGATATAATCTTCATAAAGCAGGTAGTGTAAATTCCATTATGTCCAAATCATGATCACCAGGAGTAGAGTGGAGCAACAATTAGGGGGAAGGGTAAAATTTTAACATATGATAATCCTATCTCCTGGGGTAGGGTGGACTACAATAGGAAGTCGAATTTAAAAATGAAATGTATAGAGGAACATCTTTTTTATAATCTTTTCAAAAAAATTGAACCAGAAATGCTGTAAAAAGTGTGGACTCATCTTCAGTTAGTGTAGATCATGATCTTCGGGGATAGGGTGGGTCACATTGGGAGTTACAATGTTACGTAAGAAAAAAAACTATTCTCAAATAATCAGATGTCATAATCTATGATATTACTTACATGTATATGCAAGCATGTTGACTTCACTATTGTGACAATTGCTGCTCAGTTGAGCAATGTGGCCCATGAGTCTCTTGCTTTACTTTTTAAATCTCTTGAATAGCGATAACTTGTGCCTCCACTCCTTGTCAGCACGGAACATGCACTGATTCTCCCACAGGGTTTGTGTGTACCTGTGATAGTTCCTACACAGGTAGCAGGTGCGACACAGGTAAGTATCATTTAATCAAAGGGAAACACACAGTACATGAAAATGGTTATGTAAAATCATTCTTTTATTCATTATTATGCTAAACAATATTTCATTTGGTGATCATATTCTTTCAATATGCGCACGTACATGTACTTCTGTGATATGAAGTAATCTGAGTTAATATGTTCAACATATTGATAACAACATTTATTGTGTATACTTTTTTAAAGGATTTCACGTGAAACCATTAGAAACGGCGGAGTCCCAGAAGCTTCTTCTGCCTTCTTGGTTTCCTTATTTAGAATATGCATTGTTGACCCTGGTATCATTGACTGTTGTAATGGCGATGGGTTGCGCCTGTCTGAAATGTTGTCAAGCAGTAGGCGTACTTAAACGCAACGACGACGATGATGATGAAAAGCGAGATGACAGTGGCTTAAGAAGATTCAAACAGGATTCTGTATTTCCAGTCAATATTCAAAATCCGCGTCGCTCTGGACTAGAGTTTTGATTAGATTAACAAACTGGAAAAACTAACTTGCATTGCTCTAACTGAATTTTTCTTCAAAAATGCAAAAGCAATTCTTCTTGCAATAATGCTGTAAAATGTATATGTACAAATTAAAATGTTTCATTTCTGAATTTAATTTAATAATCAACTTGATTTTTTGTTGTATGTCTACGCATTTGCGTTTATACCTTAAAAATTAAATAACGCTCAGCACAAGAATTTGGCTACTGTCTGTTATTTGCTGTGAAGTACATAAAAATCCCTTTCACATAACTAATTAATGTAATTATGAGCTTCCGGAAATTTAAGGGTCGTACAAACCGAAATAATCTTATATCGTTTATTTGTACCACGTGGATTTTGATTGACAGTAATTGACACGTGCTGAGAACTACAAGATCTTCGCCCGACTATGGTATGTAGACAAGGATGAGACGAACCTCGTCATGGTATACGAGGTAAAAGGGGCTCTTTAAACAGAACACATAATCACTTTCTCAATAATTTATAAATAATTTACCAATTTCAATTTATTTTAAAATTGACAGACATTAATATGTCAAATTACCCTTCAAGTGGCCTCACTTACAAAAAATGAATTTAGGTTGTAGCAACTCCTATCATAAACAGGCAAAATACATGCTTACAAAATAATAATTGCGGTTATTTTAAAAACTTTGAACAATTATTACCTAATTTTCTTTCCCAATTCAGTCAAGTAAGAAGGCTTACCCGGTCTCTTACTCGCCATGCTGTTTTGTTTTAGTAAATACGCATGCGTAATGGTATAGAAGGTGGAACCCCGTAACACGTGGCAATGTATATATGTATAGGTTATACCTAATTATTAATTTTAATGAAACAATTTGATTTATTTCACGGAGAAATTTGTAATTTTGTAATTTTCTGAAAGTACATTTATGAGTAGTGCAAAAATACCGAACCCGATCGAAAAAAAATTTTCAAGTCGGTTTTTTAATAAGATGCGCCGTACTGTCTCTTTAAGTAAAGACAATTTCATAATAACAGATCTTTGAATTTTGATGATTTTCCTAAACAGAGCTTGAACGAGCTCTTCTTCTCCAGGAGATAGAGTCTTAAAATACTGTATATTAAAAATCAGCTTTATGAGCTAAGTTAAGTTACCTTTCGCAACATGCCACACATCAAACTACTGGTTGAAATCAGTCCTCTCTTTCTTCATGTAGGCTTTAATATGGGGATGTCTGTCAGTAACAAGGTCACTTTTAACCACACCCTCCTCTTCCAATTTCTGAAGGCACCGTTATAAACCCTCCATTTCCATCCAATTTGAACTCTTGACTTCATTACTCTAAGTACACGGTTTAAAACAATGATAAATAAAACATTTAAATGAGTAAAATTAGTGTTAAACTAATAAACATTTTTATTATCTATTGAGCAATTAACAAAGCTTTTCAAGCAACATTTTGCTTTACCTGAATAAGCTGAACATCAAGGATTTGTCTCAGCTCCAGATCCATAAGTCTGTAAGACCCATATTTGGCTGTGTGTTCTGGCGAACAACACCTAGCATCTCCTCCAACAATTACAGCTTCATTCTGTCATCCTATCAAATCAAATAAGGCCTCTTGTTGAGCTTTTCAAACCCTTTCCACAGCTGGAACAAGGTAATGTTGCTGGATATTGTGAAAAGTTCTCTCAGAGAAACAGGATACATTGGCGTGCTGAAATATAACCAAACTTTGCTTGATACTACAGCCACGAAATAAAATTGCTGCTGACAAGACCAAGTTTCCAGTGGGCATTGATCCAGTTAGGGATTGTGATTCCCATGTAAAAGCCTCCCCACAGACACAAACCCCAGACACAACCAACACTGTCTAAACAATATTTTTTTGAATGTCATGTTTTCTCCCACATAGGGTACAAAACTGGAGAAGCTGATCCAAACATTCCTCAAAAACGATGAATTTTCTGCTGTATATTTATTACAGGACAGTAATGATCAATACAAAATCCAATGAGTAATCATTGTTATCATGAGTAATAATTGTAATCATGATTAATCATTACAAATCTCCTTGAAATGATGCAAACAAATATGTGTACACGTTTAAAATAATTTACATACATTTTTATACAACGACAAATTGGTAGTAAATTTTATAAATTAATTTGTGAATCATAAACAAATCAATCTGTGTTAACGTCTATATAATAAATGATGAATGCATAAAACGGGGAAGTTAAATTCGTGGGATGGGGATTTATTGATGATCTTTTATCTGAAATTCTTATTTGGGACAGTGATTACAATTATATAGTGCCATAAAGATCAAAATTTAGAAAAGAGATACGACGCACTATACACCAACTGGTTTGAAATAAAAAATTTTAAAAAAAATTGTAATCTCTTCCAGTCATCTACAACAAAAGGAATTAAGGCTATGTAATCAATTTCAATTTCGATTCTCATCACGTGCACTGCTCGCTCCTCTAAATATTCAGCCATGCAGTTACTCTTCGATTTCAATTTAATAGAATAGCTTAAGAACAAGTGAAAAGCTGTCAGTGTGACAGCAAACCGGGTTTTCTTTTATGTGAACTGTATCCATAATCAACGTCAACCCTGAATTGACAAACACTTCCTATCTAGAGAATTGAAGTACCCTATACGCAATATTCTGTGAGAAAATGACCAAGTTCAACAGCTGGTATTTTTTCATAAATTATTTAAAATCAAAATCCAAGTAATATGCACACCTCAGATATAGGTACAATTGATCTGCAAAAGAACAACTTCCCATCTTGAAAACTGTAGGAGGAGATATCTGTACAATAGGGGAATCAGTCTGTTTACGGTGATTTTCAGGTAATCAGTGAAATATCAAACTACTCTTATATAGTGAAAAATAAGTAAAGGTATTATAATCTTACTAAAAGATGTTTCTAACTTCAAACAGTAGAAATGCTCGTGGATATATCGTTTTAATGGAACATTCATTTTCAAATTTGACTAAGTTCAACACCAAAAACAATTAAAATTAAAATCCAAGTGCAGGTAATATGAACATCTTTGATATATGTACAATTGATCTGCAAAACAAAAACTTCCTATCTTGAAAACTGTAGGAGGAGATATCCGTACAATAGGGGTACCCTTTATATGACTTAGTTCAACAGCTGGTTTTTTTTTTTTAATAAATTATCAAATAACAAAATCCTAGCAATATACACACCTCTGATATATGTACAATTGATCTGCAAAAGAGCAACTTCCTATCTTGAAAACTGTAGGATGAGTTATCCGTACAATAAGGATACCCTTTTGGCGCCATTTTCACCATTTCAATAACCGGATTTTTCCTTCGAAAACCCGGATAAAAACAATTAATAAAACTTTTGCTCACAGTACATACAAAAATGGACAAAAAAATCTGGTTCGACATATTAATGAAGCATTGCGCGGGATATCATGTAATAATTTAATTCTGGTTGTAACGCGATTTCTGATTGGCTAAAAAATTGTTTTATATCGTATAAAGAATGTTGCCTACGTCACAGTTAAACTAACGTAAAAAACGAATCAATCCGCCGGACGTTACGTTTAAATTTTGTACATTTTGATCTCATTTTAAAGGTCAAATAACTGTTTTTATCTACATCTAATTACAAAAAATAAAATTATAAGCAATGAATTCAATATTTATTAGTTTTATACGATATAAAATGGTTTGGGACAGTTTACGCTTTTTTATATAACAAACAAATAGTGTGTTAAAATTTGAAGCATCTGCGATAAATAGTTGCTGAGAAATCTTTGACGAAAATTTGTTTGAAAATTAGGCTTAAAATAAATAAATCGTCATTTCACAGGAAGATGACGTCCGATTTGTACAAAAATATATCCCTCTATATGGCATGCCTAAACAAATAGTGTGTTAAAATTTCAAGCATCTGCAATGAATAGTTTCTGAGGAAAATGCGACAGAAATTTTTGCAACGAACAGACAGACAGAAACACAAGGGTAAAACAGTATAACCCTCAGACTTCTCCCTCAGAGCGGGAGTATAAAAAAGCGACATCGAACGGAACAGTTCGCCATCATAAAATCTGTGTCGACTGAGGTAAAACACCGATAGAAACGGAAAAATGATGGAGGAAAGAGGAGAAACATCGAAATGACTCCAGATCATTTATCTACAAGTTACACAAGCGATTTATTTATGGAGCATGTGATTGTTCCCTCTGGCCAGTCGGTTAATGCAGCATATCACTCTTGGGTACACCCAAGACTACGACGTTATAGAAACGTCGTTGTAGCCAAACGTCAGACTAGACCGTGCGGCCTGTATAGGCAATGTATACTTAAGAAACAAAGTACGAGTTTCCGTAAATGTTGCAGAATAACCTCCGAGGTCGAGAAATGTTGTTTTGAAAGATAAAAGCCGAGGCGTTAATAAATGAATTATTATTGGCACACACACACACACAGTGTCGAATCTAATGTATAGATACTAAGCCAATAAAATGAATATATAAAGCACTGTAAATGGCTAACGACACGAACATTTGAAATTGTCACATTTTCGGGACAACCAGTCCCTTCTTCAGGACATAAGAAAAACGAATACATAGGTAAAAACAAAGAAAACAAAATCTAGCACTACAACTAACACTACTAAAGAAACTTTAAAAAATAATAACTACATTTTATACAGTTTTGATAACGTTAGTAAGGTGTTCCAATGCGGCCGATCGCTCTGGAGTTATATATATATATATATATATATATATATATATATATATATATATATATATATATATATATATATATATATATATATAAAGCACTAAAAATGGCTAATGACACGAACAATTGATATTGATAAACAATATTAATTGTTCGTGTCATTAGCCATTTTTAGTGCTTTATATATTCAATTTACTGGCTTAGTATCTAAATATTAGATCCGACATTTTAAAGATACCTAGTGTTGTTGATTCTATTCAGTGCTTTAAATAGAGAGAGAGAGAGAGAGAGAGAGAGAGAGAGAGAGAGAGAGAGAAAGAGATAGAGAGTTATTTAAAGGGAAATGAATTATTATTGGCATTGAAAGCTTTTAAGTAGACATTATTCCTTTTCTTAAAAGTTTTCGATAAAAAGGATTTTTTCGGTTGAATAGTGTAACCAGTAAATAAAAATGTTCCCTTCTTTTTTTTAATTTCAGTGACATAAATCTAGTGCCTTTGTCTGAATTGACACGTTTGTCTTAAAACATGGTTTTGTAGACTTGAAAATATGAATTGCGAATTGCTCATATGAAGAAAAAAAACCCTTTTATTTTGTAGCTAAGTTGTATGCATTATTAAAGGACAGATACGACGTTCCTCAGTTTTATATAATTTTTCTTGATAGATTATTCCTTCTTTTTTTGCATTAAAACCTGTTAATGTCCAAAAAATCAGTTTACCATGCTAATTTCAGAGTTGGAATATTTTGAATTTTTATTTATTGCATACAAAATGCAATTAAATATTTTAAAAAAGTCAGAGTATATATTTTCAATTGAAACTATATTTTCAAAAAGAATAAATCATATAACATGAAAAAATAGATTTGGAATTTCGTGGTGGAAATCTTCACATGGCGGAGCTAGGAAATAAAATACAAAATAATTGAAGACAGGTCGCGTCTGACCCTAAATCAATATGAGCTGCATCTTAATGTCGATTTTTGTTCACGATAATGTTATTTTCTTCAAAAATGACAAAAGATATGATGATTTTAAATGTCTGTTAGCCATATTTTTGTGGGAAAAGCCGTTAAGAACCCCTAATTGGAGCAAAATTGAATTATTGTCGTCCGGAACAAAATTGATCGGCTATATATTCCTTAGAAGAGAAATTTTTCTTCTGACAAAAATTAATGGTTTTTCAAGTCTTATCTATCATAAAAGTTTAAGCTACATGCAGATTTATCATACTAGCAGTTTTTGCAGCAAAATAAAATTCTAAAAAATACAGCTCATATTGCTTTATCGCTACGTACGATGCCTTCTTTATTCTCTCACTGTTGGGAATATAGCAACACTAGTTCACATAAACCGGGAGGAGTCCACCATAAAAAATTCCACTAACTTTAAAACAAATGTATCGATCAATATTGTTTCATTGTTTTCACTTTTACGCACTGTTTACCGTAGAAACTCTAGATCTTAATCAATGTAGATAGATACTGGTGCAGCTAACGGTTGTCATGTTCTTACTTGGGGTTCCTGGGGAAGCTGTTCCATTACTTGTGGACATCAAAAACAAAGCCGAGATCGGTCATTTTGTTGTAGTGAAGCACTAAAACCTTGGAATTGGGAAAATTGTTTACAACACTGTAATTTGCCTAATACTTTTGAACATTCGCAAAACAAACGATGTCGTGTTTGTAAAAATTGAGGAAAGTTGCTCTCAGTTTCATATCCTTGTATTTGCAGTTTACGGTACAAAGGGGATTGTTGTGAAGGTAGGAATGGAAAATGACAAAACAGTTTTTTGTAAACATATGTCCAATCGGCAGATATACAATTTAAGTATCTCCCTTTTTATCTACATGTAGTTACTGTCATGTTGTAAATTTTGAATTTACTGGGTGGGTGTAAATACAAAATTTACAAGTTGTCATGTTGTAAATTTTGTATTTACACCCACCCAGTAAATTCAAAATTTACAACATGACATTACCACAACATATTCCAGCGATCTAACTCACATGAAAACCAGTTTAAACGAATCTTGCTGCACAGTGAATAATATCACAAGCCATCGCATGAATATCCCTTTTGTTTTAAATTCTGCCGGTTCAAATTTCAACTTTCTATTCGTGTTTAATCCATTAAATTCAGCTCAGCTAAAGGCGCATCGAGTTTAAATATTGTTGCTGTTATTGTTTTTTATTCATACGCGCCGCTTCAGTTACATTATTTATATTTTTTATCAATGAAACTTCATGTTTAATTATTCGAAAATGTTTTACTAAATGATTAGAAATGAATGAACTAATTTTTCTTTTGATCGACGTATCAAAGAAACGCTACGAGCATTAATATTGATGAAAGAACTATATATGATATGAGTTAAATTTGGCCCCCATAGTTAGTCACTTTTTAAAGTGTTTTGTGTACAATAAAATGTTATGTTATTTGTTAAAAAAGTTGATATAAAATATATTTTTCACCTTTTTATTTGATTTATTTGCACTCACTGGCAGTATATGACGTCAGAAGTGATGCTATTTCTATAATTCAATCAAAAATCAGTCCAAAATTGACATTTTTCTTATATTTTTACGAATGGGAAATATAGAGCGCATGCTTAAACAAGGAAAATATTTTGGTCACTTATTCGTCTTGGCTAGATACATCTCTCAATAAAATATTTTGTTTGTTCAAGCATGCGCTCTATGTTTTCTGAAAGAAAAACTGCTTGAAAACAAGCTGTTTTATGCTAAAAATGCAAAAATGGCGGGAAAAGGTTGTCTTTACGATGACATATTTCTAAATTGTGGGTACTTGAATCAAAATGAACATTATGTTAAAACATCACATATATAATATGTACAAAGAAAACAAAGAATTACAGTAAAATGACGATGTTCATTTTAGGGGGCCATTTTGGGCCCTTATCATACATAGTCCTTTTCCAGTCATTCTTTTCCTTTGATACGCCGATCAAAAGAAAAATAAGTACATTCATTTCTTTAAAGAATGTAAATTATAGCTGTTGATTGTTATAATATGCATATTTTAATTTATTATATACAACTAATTGTGGTGTGATTTGAAACATTATGCTGTACATTCATGATTGTAGTAACAATTATACTATTTTCAATCGATCTATATAATAGGGGTAACCTTTTTGCATAGATCAAGGTTTTTCGCTTGTGGTATCCAGACTGCAAAGACTACTTTGACCAATGGGCGAATAAGAACAGTGTTCACAACGTTCACGTATGACGACTTTTGGCCCGGTGAACAAAAATTGTTATAATTTGAATGGTATTTGGAATAAATAGATAGAAAGTTTCAAATTATTCTATTTTATAACCATGTTTTGTTTTATTTAAAGCCATTAAAGCTTGGAATAGAGCTTATTCTTGTAAGAATTATCTTACCTCTCAGAGCATTTTAGATTAATTTATTTAAAATCCACTAGTCTTTAACCCGTGCGTGCACGGGTTGACATTGCATATGATATCGGAATAGATACATCGACACACCGTATTGTTTACATTTACAGAACCAAGCTTTAATTAAGCCTACAAAAATTCTATTAATTTCACTACACCCTGCTTAGTAAAAATAATCTAACTGTGTCACGAGACAGGCCTTCACCAGTTAAAATGCCTCCCATGCACCCGTAAAGTAGCAAAAAATTGCAGATCGCACCGAAACGATTTTGGAGAAATTAAAGAAGCTGCATTGAAAATAACAGTCAAATTATTCATAACAAACCATTTTGAGATTGTAAATACCTTTCATTAAAAGTTTTAATTCATATTAATAAAGAATTCAACACTTTTTCACCAACGTTTTAACTCGCTTCAAATTTACACACCATGTTGACATTCGGAACTCTCGGTATTTTTCATATTAAATGCACTGAGTTAGAGTTATCTCACGTATTTTCTTTGATAAACAGAATATATAGCAAATTTTTAATGAAAATTTTTATTATTTGTATTTGTATTATCGTTCCTGAGTTTATCCATGCAAATGTGATATTGTGGAAACATAAACTAAAGAGCCTGCCGTGATTAAGCGTGAATGTAATGCGCATGCGCAGGATTGTAAAATCCAAACAAGAGGCCCATGGGTCACATCGCTCACGTGAGCAAAAATAGACATAATAAAATCAGCTTTACGTAGTCATATACAAAATATCTGAACAATGTCGTATAATAGATCCTGTTTAAAAAAAATCCCCTGCATATTCTTATGTTTATCATTAAGCCTTTGTAACAGAATGATTTTACAGTCATATCACATTTGAGCATTGCAGTTCCCAAGAAGATGATCAGACTTAAACAACTGTTTATATATGGATTATAAACCTACATCAAACTTTGAACCCCTTATGGTGCTGAAGAATTGTCAACAATTGACAAGAGGTCAGAGTCTAAACAATTTAAAAGAATCAACAATATGTCTAAATGCTTGCACAAAGTACAGGCATATACAATAACATTAGAGCATTTAATTGAGTGAATAGTTTAAATTTTTATTCCTTTGTAAAATGGAAAATTGGAACAACTTTTCTATATATATTCCTATGTAAAATTCGACCCCCTATTGTGGCTCCACCCTACCCCCAGGGATCATGATTTGAACAAACTTGAATCTACACTACCTGATGATGCATCAACACAAATTTCAGCTTTTCTGGCTGATCAGTTTCAGAGAAGAAGATTTTTAAAGATACACTCTATATATTCCTAATATGTAAAAATTTGACCCCCCCCCCCCATGTGGCCCAACCCTACATCAGGGGATCATGATTTAAACAAACTTGAATCTACACTGCCTGAGGATGCTTCCACACAGGTATGGGCAGCGGAAAGGGCAAAAATACATTTTTACCTAATCAATG